>OX465582.1:101857437-102182000 GCA_950022655.1 Alentia gelatinosa
CAGGCCTCTTTTACGGATGAATAGCAGGGGTGAGATGATTAGAAGGCCCCAGCCTAACCTCGTGAAGCTCGTGACTTACTAGGAAGTTGGAAGAGTGTACTGTGGACGATGTCATTGATGCAGACAAGTTTCTGACGCAGCAGTCTGTCCGGGGCAAGGTTATTGATGAACTCGATGAGATTATGGCTGAAGTGACAACACAAATTAATGAGGATTTGTGTTCATAACAAAAAACATCTAACATTTCCCAACAAATTTCATGGTTTGAAAATTGATTTAAAATACGGGGCGAAAAGCACTTCAAGTACCAACCGCAAAAAAAAAGAAAAAAAAGAAAAAAGGTTTGAAAATTGAGGATGTATTTTCAATTGTCAGTTTGCTTATTAATTACAGTTCAACTTTCTTCAGCTGTTTGATTCATACTTAATGTATACAAACCACGTTAAACAGTGCTGAGTTGATATTTACACTCCACTCATTTTAAACTTTACAAATAATGAAACGATCAACTTCGATATAATACGTTTAATAAAAATGAAAATATTGGAATGAAAATCTGAATTATCTTAAATTCCCGCGTATATGATGCGTGTTATACGCGAACCAAACCCCTGGTGCGTCTTAAAGGATTCGTTGGTATAGGACTCAAAGTGCGCCTTATACATGGGTTTTTGTTATCATAGATAAGTGCTAAAACCTTCAAAATGAGGTCCCAGAGGAGTCTTATAGCATTATCTCAAACTCAAGGTGCGTCTAATATGCGAGATGCCTCTTACACACCGGAAATTATAGTAGATGATTTATTGTAGATACGCAAATCCATATGTATATTAATTGTTTGTAAAATCTTGTCCCTATCAACTATAGGGTTAACCTTCCTTCACACCTTGTGGGGTGTTTTCAGGTTGGTGTGTTGATTCGTTGGAGGGGAAAAAAATGTATATTAAACACTTGCTTATTTGTGCGCATACCTGAGGTCCATGGGGTCAAATACAGTCATGATGTCTTTAATACAGTTGGGCAGGTACTTGAGTGCTGCCCCCTGTTGGAGAAGTGTGGCCTGTGTGGTGTCTCGCATCAACTCGTTTATACAAACGAGAACCTGCTTCAATGACACTTCAAACTGCTGCTTTCCTCTTCCCTCATTTAGACTGTGAGAAAAATATGTACTCATTTAGTATACGGTAGATGATGGTAGGATCATATATAATGAGGAAATAAAGGTTAGTACTGGGGTTACTTTGAAATACATATTACAACTCTGTCTTTCCTTTCCTTGATTCACCATACAAACCGTAAACTGCTTGTTCAGGATTTTCCTGGATTTTAATATCACAATCTATTTAGAGCATTTTATTTGCAAGATATCTATTCTATCTTAGAAACTCTCATACATCAGAGGCATCTTTTACTTACAAAAAAAGCTTCAAAGAAATTATAACGAAACTTAATTTTGATACAATTTCTCTGAAAACAGGAGAGAATATCTGATAGCTGATTGTCACTTGCCCTCTTTTATTGGCTGAATTGTATCTCACACTCTATGTGTATACATGTACTTGAAACTATGTACTAAATGAGTCAATAAAAGACATTTTGAAAAAAGAAATCTAATGCCTAAAACCAACTCTCAAAACGATAGTAGATACTACCGCTCATATACGTGTGCACCTATTTGTAGTTTAATAGACTTGATGAGTTAGTACTTTGTGTGGTACTTACGCGGCGAAGAGAATGCGCGACCGGATGATGAACTTGAAGACATACTCGAGTGACTTGAGCGCGTTGATGAGACTGTCACGCATACCCGGCTCCTGCACGTTCTCTATGTAGTACTTGAGCACCACCATGAGTTTGCTGAGGTGGTGAAATCATACAGGTGTGCATTAACTTTTTAATACGGTGAGTGCATAACATAATTCAGGAATGTCTCGAAAGAAAAGTGGAAATATTTTTCATGCGGAATTAACTGCCTTAGAGAGACTGAGAAAATATGGAGGAAATCATTATTGGCCATTGGTGTGCACATAAGGCGGCTTCGCGACCAACGATTTTTTTTCCAAAGAAAATACGGGGATTCACTCTCTACAACAAGTCTGCTCCAACGAACCCCATTTTCCGTTTTTCCATACCCCCAACAGGGTGGAAAAATGTGGAAAAAACTTTTTGAATCATCATTATTGGCCATTGAACGGGGCTGGGTGTGTGGGGAGGTTTGAACAAGTGTTTAGTGATGTGAATGAGGCTCGATTTATAATATGTTTGTTTTATACAAGGAAAAGGAGTGGAAATGAAAACGAGGAGTGTTGTTTAGAAGTTCTTCTCATTTGTGCCACGTGCCCTGAAGGAGGTGCACACCTTCCTGTGTTTTAATTCAGTGTTATAAAAGTAACCGAGTTAAGAAACTGATTTTCTTATTTTTTTCCACTAGGAGGTTGGGGGTATCTTCAGTCTAAATCTAATCTATTGCTGACTCACTTGTAGGCAAGCGTGGCACTGAAATTTTCTTTGATGTAGACGTCGAGAACCGGTCTGAACTGGTGGTACTTGCGGTCTGAGATGAGGCCGATGAGGAATATCTGCAACACAATAAACACCACACACATCAAAGACGAACACCACCGCAACGGCAGGCAAGCAGCGGTCATCTGTGGACTAATAGTAGCACTGATAATGGGTTTACAGTAGTTTCATCATAGGTAATTAAATTGAATTGATGACAGAAATTCATCCTGGCAGGTATTTCTTGAATGGTGCAATAGGTTGCTACTGGAATATCCAGATTGAAACAATCAGCTTCTGGTTCGACATGTACAGTAAAACCCCGCTTAAGGGTACACCCGCCGTTCCGAGCAAAGTGACCCCTTAAGCGAGGTGTCTTATTAAGTGGGGTTAAAATAAACTAAATAAAGATTTCTGTTCCGAGAAAACTGCCCCCTTAAGCGGGGTGTCCCTTAAGCGGGGTGTCCCCTTAAGCGGGGTGTCCCCTTAAGCGGGGTGTCTCCTTATGCAGGGTGTCCCCTTCAGCGAGGTGTCCCGTAAGCGGGGTTTTACTGTACTCGCAATGGTGAATGGAGCCACAATGAACTGACGTTGTATACAGTCGTGTATGTCTGTGTGACTTACAAGAGCGTCAAAGACGAGGTTGTCATACAAGTCGGAGTCGGAGTTCTGCATGAGGATGTTAAACAAAGCGTCCAGTGTGTCTTGTAGGAACTGAAAATTGAAAAAACGATGAAGTATGTAAGAAATAGCGTACATAAAACCGGTCTTTATTTAAGAAGAAAAAACTGGGATCCAAAAAAGTTACAATATCACATTCCTTGATACAAGCCAAATATTTGTAACAGCATTGCCCATTGAGTCTTTCTTTACAATATTCCCTGGGCGTTGAGTATAAGTTCTCAAATGTTAAGTCTATGGCGGGAAGATACCAGGAGTGAGATAATATCAAGAGACGTCACGAGTTTGAGTCTGAGTTTATTTATGCCACACATTTTGTTGGCTCCATAAGTTCACGAGTCGAAGACGGGTGACATTACGGAGCCAACAAAATAAGTGGCATGAATAAGCTCAAACTCAAACGAGTGGCGTCTAGATTTTATCCTACCCCGTTTCCATATTTTTTCAGTATCAGAAAGTAGTGGCATAAACAACACTTTATGTCACTACCGGTGACATAAACAAATCCCATGTTAAGCCTATGGCGTTTTTTATTAGGGGTAGGATAAGTGACCAAAGCAGTCCGCTACCACTGTCTTCCATTACCCCTTCCCTATTACCAACTTCAGAGGCGCTCAGTATCCACTATTTTATGTGCTTTTAGAACGGCCTAGATTCCCTTCACAAAACGTAATACCGACCCTTATAACGGTAAGTCTCACCTTGACGACCTCTTCCCCGTCTACCTTCATGAAGGCTATGAGATGGTCTTTGAGGCCCGATGGATTGTCGCGCCATTTGAGTAGGCCCATCAGGTCAACTGAAGGTCAAGTCAAACAGTCGGGTTAACAGGTTATGCATGACGCAATCGGCGAGACATACAAGTCTTGATGTGTAATCTGCATGTCGTACATAACAAAATGAAGTGTTTGTTTGTGTAATTTCATACCTCAGTACGCTAGTTTTGTCCTTTTGAGACTGACTCGTTGATCGACCTATTTGGTTCTGGTGAAAGAAAATGATAGGAACCCAAGACAGGTCTGCTTGTCGCTGTGGGACCCTATGCCCATGGGGCTCTACGTAGAATGAGTGTAATACATATATAGAACTGCATAGAGAATCGTATAAATACACAATACTCTACGAGTTTTGAAGGGCCGCAATCTTCATCGAGGCGAAGCCGAGTGACGATTACGGCACTTTCAAACGAGTGAAGTATTGTTTATTTTACGATTCGAGTGCGGTTCTGGATTTATCTCACCCCTTTCAAGGTTAGGGGAGTTGAAATTTCTTGTCTTGTCTTGTCATCTCTCTGAAATCCTGGCCGCTGATTGGTCAATCTCCTATGACGTCATCTCGTATTCACTACGCC
The DNA here is from genome assembly GCA_950022655.1 of Alentia gelatinosa. Taxonomy (NCBI): domain Eukaryota; kingdom Metazoa; phylum Annelida; class Polychaeta; order Phyllodocida; family Polynoidae; genus Alentia; species Alentia gelatinosa. The sequence continues at coordinate 101,861,972 of OX465582.1, forward strand.
ACGACCATGGCGTAGTATTGTCACTTTACCGGGGTGATCGTTGAGTATTTTTTTCTAATGTAATTCCTATGGCCACACTTGTACCAGGGGTGAGATAAAGCAGGGGGTCTTACCATTATGTGTGAGTTTGGTGGAGCAGACTAAGGTAGAGATCTGGAAGTTGTCGGTGGAGTTGAGGGTGAGGGACCCTGCCTGGATCTGTGGACTCTTGACCGGGGTTCCCGGCGCGGGCTTGTGCTCCAGGTCTTGTCGTGTTGATGGCAGCTTTAGGTAGAGATTACCCTCCTCTGTCCGCTTCCCATCCAGCTGTCAACATAATGGGAATTATGATAGTGTAATAGCCACGAACCAATGAGTACTCACAGATGGTCGCTGTTAATCTTTTTATTGTTGTATCATTCTGTTCGGTAGTATGTGCCTCGGAGTTGACTCTGCACAATATCCTTTCATGTGCTCGGATATTACAACGCATCAACTCCTCGGACCGCTTGTATCTGAAACGTGTTGATAGTGCGTATTTATTGCTCCAACGTCGGCCGTTTGAAACCTGTTGATAATGCGTATTTATTGCTCCATTTGGGTAAGACATATACCCTAATAAAAATTGTCGAAAAAAAAACAAAAAAAACCCAACAACATTCGTATGACTATCTTTACCCGTATCAGGGATGTCAGTTGGGGGCAAGAAAAAGTGAAAATATCTTTCATGTGGAATGAAATGTCTAAGAGAGACTGGGGAAAACATGGAATATAGATCGATATTGGCCATGGATGAGGGTATATGGGGAGGTGCTAACCAATGTTTTATTGACCGAGAACAATGGGTACCAGCGTGGACACGGCCAGGACGCGGGCCTTGGGAAGAAGCAGGCATTTCCCACACGGGAGGAAGGACCGACGGCCGTCGTTGGAGCAATAAATACGCACTATCAACAGGTTTCAGATACAAGCGGTCCGAGGAGTTGATGCGTTGTAATATCCGAGCACATGCAAGGATATTGCGCAGAGCCAACTCCGAGGAGCATACAACCGCTTCTATCTGAAACCAGTCTAAATTCTATTTATTATCCACATTTTCCTGACAAGTGGCATACCGATATGTGTTCATTTAGGTAAGCACTATTTCTCAGTAAGCACTATTTATCTGTATGTGCGAACCTGGAACCCGGAGCAAACAACATATCTGAATGCTTCGGGTTTGTTTGCTTGTGGTTTAACGTCCCAGGGGACGCTGAGGGGATATAGGGACCAAAATACTTCGGGTATGGTCACACACACACTCCCTTTGTGTTTACTATGGATACTTTGTATTAGGTGGATGATAAAATGGGGTACATGAAGTGCCTACATCGAAAAAAATGTCAGTAAAATAGCACGCACGTTCTTGCCTACCTTGTAGACGAGCAGGTCGTGTGCGTTGTCTCGTAGCGTCGTCCCGTTGTCCTGCATTAACTTCACAAACGACATGGCGAACGGCTTCTCCGTTTTGTCCTTGGCTGCCAAATAAAATGTCCTTGGTCATGATTTGGATAGAGAGTAAAATCAAAATAACGAAAGCATATATCACAAGAAATGTAAATGTGAATCCTTTTAGATTTTTCAGTGTGCCTTTTTCTTAATTTTTTTTTCTCTAACTCTCAGTGCTCTAGATTCTGATCCAAATTCTGTCGAGTGCTGTACATCAATCAGGTCTAAAGGTTAATATGATGATTGTGTAGTAATCATTGAATGAAGCAACTCACCGTCAGACGACGACTTGTGCTTAAAAGTGAACTTTAAGTGGGATCCGTAGAAGTCATCAATGGGCACCGCTACCTGCCAATTTCATGGAGTAAACATTTCAAGAAGTGCTTAGTAAAATGTATCATCTTTTTTTTTTTAATCAAGGTAGCATCGGCTTGTAGTAGAGGTGTTATAGCCACGTCTCACTAAAATGTATTATTTCGAAATGGCAGTCATAGCAAGGCCGTCGCTACAGATACGAATGTTTATTCTGAGCAAAGGATAACATTTTCCAAACTTTGATGCCTTCTTATCATTTCACTTAAGAAGACTAGTCTAGTTCGGTTTAGAGGGAACACCTTGTCGAGTTAAATCAATATAAAATCATTTATTTATAAAATATATATTTGTCGTTATAACGATTTAGTTTCGCAAATAGCTTAAGAATCCAGTAGTCCATTCAGTTATTCTCATCTGTGAATAAGCATGAGGTTCTATCAAGATTTGCCCAGGAAGCAACGAGCTGGAACAATTGATAGAGTTTCTGGACTTGATTTGTATGAGAAACCACTCCCACTTCCACACAAGCTCGCCCTTGCAGTTTCTCCCTAACTACCCTCACATTAGAGCGCAAGTTAAAGTAAACACAGGAGTGTAATCTACACAGTGTACTGTTGGCTGTTAATCTCCACGAGCCCATCATTAACTTTCACCAAAAAGAAGATATACGACAATAGTTACCTTCACAATCTCATACCACTTGGGCTTGCCCTCGTGGTGGTAAACGACTGACTTGTAGTAAGTCATCATGCTTCCCGCCGCCCCTTCACTGATGGCGTCCTATACAACAAATAAATAGCATTCAATTTAAATTGTCGTATTCTAAAATAGTAACTAGAGTTACATTGCTAATATCCAACACAGTAAACACAGTTTTTTTTGCTGTATATAGTGGGTGTAGCTTACGGTTTACATTAATGTCTACTATTTTTAGGCTCTAAAGATATGAGAACAAAGTAAAGCTCTGTGGATCTATATATTCAAAATTGCGAAATTGTTAATAAAAATTGGTTATACTAGCAACGTTTCTCACTGTTCTAATGGACTATATTGAACTATATTTATAAAACCGCCATTTATTGACTCCTAACCTCTTACTTAGAAGAACAGTTTTGAGGGAATATCTTGTTTATTAGATCGTATATTCAACTGGATAAATTGTTATATTACCACTTGTGCTACTATAACTTACATAACGTAATTACTGCCAGATCATAATAGTTAACATACAATACAGATCAACAACAGGGGTCTAACCTTGATGACTTCGCCCTTGTGGTTACACACAGACATGGTGACCTCCACGTTTTTATCGGACGTTTTATTGCCCTTCTTAAACTCGCCGTGGTTGAGGGTCACATATATGTCGTTTCGTACGTCAACTATAAAAAGGAAACTCTTAAATAATACACATTTCCAACGTTCAAATGTGGTTTACTGAGACAAGAAGAAGTGCCGGGGTGGGAGTCATGTGACTCTGCAATCATGAGGAATTATTGAGGTACACTGCATGAACACAAATGTTTGCCTATTGTTCCAATTCGCATTACGCATTGTCGTCCATTTGTCTCGCTCGATAGATGTTTACCTAACAGAAAAAGACATTTATTGGACAGATCAGCCAATATCACTATCGACCTCCACTGTATCCTGACTGAGACTTTTTTTTTTTTTTCTTGACTGGAAGACCAAATCTTGTATTTGATTTCAAGAAATAAAAACACTTTTCAACAAAAAAAAAGACTTCGCGTTTCAAATACAATGCTTGAACAAGCAAGCAAAATCCATCATATTCTATCTACAGGGATGTCAGACTTGAAGAAAATGCATGAAGTCATTTACGGCGATGATGAACCTCCCCTCCCCGCCCAATGCCCCCCGTACAATAAACCAGCTCACTGGGAACTCAATAACGATCAGAACGGCGTCTCCTGGTGAGTATTTGTTTGTTTGTTTGTTTGTTTGTTTGTTTGTTTAGTTTAACGTCCAACTCGTTCAATTAGACTTACTTTGGTTTACTTTACTCAAATTTGCATATCCTGTTGGAATAACAAGGCTATGCTGCCTGGTTGATCCAGGCATCTTACTTTTCTCAATCATATCTTATCGAAAATCTTACATTCCCTGAGGAAGTCAAGAATTTCTTTCTTCCCAGTGTTATGGAAAACACTGCGCATTGTAGTCACATTCTTCAGGAATTCCAGCTCTCTTTGGCTGCCTGACAATCTAGCATTAGATGTTTTACACTCGGTGGAGTGTTGCATGTCTGGCTCCTGGTGAGTAGGACTGGTACTACAGTGTATGTGCTCTTCAACTAGAACCCTATCTTTTATGCCCTATCGATGTTTTACCAAATAAGGCTGGTGGTGACAGTTTGTATCCCTAGAAAACGGGGGTCATAATGGTTAAAACTCATGATTCAAGTTTGTAATCTCGTAATACGATATAAAATCATAGACATTTTGTTTCTTTTGAATAAAAATACTAAATATGATGTCATATCTCCATTTTGAGATTTCATTAATATTGCTCTATCATTTCTTCGTTAAAAACTTTATATATATATACACACACACATATATTTTTTTATATATATACATATATATATACACACATTATATATAATATATATATTGAAACAATGATGGCTCTAAGCAGCATGCGTCTTTAGTGTGGTGATGCCTCCAGGCATCATGCGACCTTAAAGGGTTAAATAGTACGGACAAAGAAAATATCCTTTCTCTCTGGGATTTCCCCAGAGGAGGTGTGAAGCGTAGAGCCCCCTATCGTTTTGGCATGGTCTCAAATGACAGCTGAATGTGGATTCCTATACTAAAATAGGCTAACTAGTAACAGCTACTACATACAAACTGTTAGAGCTCTATCAAAAATATTTTCAGATATTGATAGAGTGATATCTAATGTACTCCAAACCACAATAGAGCTCAATAGAGCTCCACGTTTTATGGCTGTTTGGTGTTGTTTGATACAACGTTATTTCTCATAGGCTATGGCTTACAAGCCTCACACAGTCCATTCTCAAGAGCCCCTTCCCCTCTGCTGGCAGGTTTGAAAGTGGCGCCTTGAACCCTGCCGCGATCGCATATATGAGTTGGGTTGCTATAGGGGGCGCTGCGCTTCACACCTGCTCTGGGATTTCCCTGAACTCTGACATCCCTGTAATATATTTTGTCGTGTGAAGATAATAATGTAACGGAGAGCTCAAGCCTCAATATACACACGGATGAGAGAATATAGGGAGCGAAAGTGGTCCCACTAAAGACAGTAGATACCCGTGCTTAAAGCGCCACTTCCGGAGGCCAGTAAGAACGAGTCTTACTCTTAAAGCTATAGGGGTTCGAGGCTAGAATTTCGTTTTTGGTCTCATTTGCTACTATTGACGTGTAGTTTCCTGCTATCGTCTCTGAATAAGTGTCTCGAAGCTATGATGACAGTTGTTAAGTGTATGCATTAAAAAGATGACATCTATAACCTATATAGTCAGAGTACTGATCGTCTGTCTCCGGAAATGGTGTTCTGAGCACGGGTATCTGCGGTTTCAGCGGGGCCACTTTGGCTCCGTATGGACCCAGCTGAAGCCGACTGGTGGCGCCACCTACCTGGCATGATAACGTCGGGGAAGCCCATTTTTCGAGCGATGGCGGTGGCGCCTGAAATGAGGTGGGGATACTCCGACTGCACCTAGAAAAATCAAGAAAGAACTCTGGGTCAGTTTCTTAAAACCATATTAGAGTAAAAGATATGTTACCTCCTAAATCTATTATCTATGTTTGGCGTTGTTTATTTCACATATGATTGCAACTCTGAAATGCCTCTCCGTTATGTGTGTATATTTCTGGGATGATGAATAGGACGTCTGCCAAAAGGACCGGGATTCGACAAGACAACGAAGACCCGTGTCTATTTCACTACATACATCAATGTAGACTACTAGGTTAGATAATTTTATCTATACCGGTGGACTACATTATATAGCCCAGACAATATAACATGGAAACGTGAGATTTAAATATCAAGATATATACATTAATGCAGCATGTGTTTCAGTTTTATCACTTCCTTATCTGTATTCAGGCTTCAGAATCTATTTAGGACCTGCATAACAATAGACCCATAACACGATAGGGGATGTCATACTGCTACACTCTCTTAACATATCTATCCGACCAATTCCTAAATCCTCGTTGTCCACACTGTTTCACATCGCAAGTTCCCATTCGGGAGCCCTTGGTGAATGTAAACTTTGTTGTCATAGTGAACCGGGTCACTGGTCAAATGCTGAGCTCATTAGTAAACAATTAAGTAGAGTCAAGCCGATACATCAATGAAAGGAAAGTATTATTCCATCCTCTCGATGACTACGACCACAAAGCCTTATAGTATAGGTTGCTGCTATTGCGTCTTATCATTTTTTTTGTCATTGTGATTGAGCATACATGGCCAAGACAAGTTATATCAGCAGGAGTTAGGTACGATATCATCGTAAAACTGGATGAGGTTAATCTTGGTCACCGTATTCTACGACTGGAGTTTGGCAAAGTGACTACATGAGGCGAAGCCGAGTGAAGTCCGGAGCCAAAACTTCAGGAGTGGAATGCGGTGGCCAAGATTAAAACGAATCAGGTTTTGATTTTATCCTACCCTATCTCCTCGATTTTGGAATATTACGTGATAACAATGTTGTATGCCACTAGTGGCATATAAAACTCCGTATGCCAGTCAGCGTGGCATACGGAAACCCAATGTTAAGCCTATGGGATTTTATATTAGGGGTAGGATAAGTAAGGATACTTCATAGACAGAGTATAGTAGAATGTCTAGGCACAGTTTTCTTACCTGTTTAATATCACCTGGCAGTTTCTTCATGCTAATCCACAGCCCCTGACCTTTGTGGTTGACCTCTTTTGCGGATGTCACTTTTTTTATGAGCGTGTCCAGAAAGTCCCGCTCTCCACACCTAATAAAGAGAAAATCTACTTCATTGTTGTTCATTTCACATATGATTGCAACTCTCTGACAAGAAGATATAAAACAGAAACATCTGAGGTCTAAAACAGAATCATTTGAGCAATCCTCAAAGACATCAAAATTACGCTGCAGGACATTAGCCACCTCATGTGGGGTTTTGCTCGAGCAATACACCACCAAGTCATCCGCGTAAAGCAGATATTTCACATTACTAAATTTATGAAATAAATGAAAAACAGGGGACCGAGAACCGACCCCTGCAGGACTCCATAGTTCACGTTCTCCACTTTCTCACTAATGAACAGTTGCTTGCTGATCAATGCGTATCTAGGCAAATCTCTAACATCTTCAAAAAGCATACCAAGCGCTATATAAAAGACCTTAGGCTGAATCAATGACTTGAACTTTCAATAACCCATTTCCATCGATGTACTCGCATATAATCACATAACTCTTCCGTTTAACATACAACAGGGAAAAAAAATTATAATTGTAAGTTTGGACTGACGAAAAGACATGCTCTCATACCTCATCTGTTTATCTTCCGATACTCATACTTTTTTACTGTATATACTGTATATAACTATGTAAGAACCCCATTGTATTTAACTAGAAAAGATATCCTTAAACTTGTTGATTTGTATACTACGTTATATTATGCCACGACAGCATGATCAACATTGTATGGAAGACCAATGTCAAACATTGATTACAATAAAGATCTTTAAAAAAAAAAAAAATCAAAGGTTGTCATAGTAAAGGATTATCAACGACTTTTGAGCAGGTTAATCACAGGGAATCTTCAGGCTGCTTAAGTTTATATGTCATGGGCTTTGTCTGCTACTTTGTCAGTGTCAGAGGCCGTCTGATAGCAGTGCAATTAAAAACATAGAATCACTTACGCTAAGAAAGGCACAAAGAACTGTTTATCCTCATCGGGCTCGATCTGTCCTTTGATGATGTCTGTTATGTCGATACCGGCCACTCCGAACGGCCTCCTTATCCCGTGAGTCTGCTTCTTAGTGTCCGTGTCTTTGGCATCCATGCGGCCTTCACGGGGAACATAATATCACGTTAAACACAGCACTGACACACAGATGGCTCGACAATCCGGACAATTAATCAGAAAAGCCCAATTAGTCAGATTGAGATTACTATAACCCAGATTGCATTCACCAGCCTCCATTCAATATACAGGTCCCAAAGGAAGAGACACATTATAAGACCCAAGCAACCAATGGTGGTATTCTGTTAGGAACTAATCTACCTACTATCCATGCTACCTGTTACAGTTCTATTCCGCAGTGCTCAAATCTGTCTACAAGAGACAAGCAGTATCACGTTTTATCTTAAATAAATGCAATATTTTCAATGGGGTAGAAAACAACGAGTTCATGATATTTGCGTTTTAAAGAACTGCATATCTTTAGTTATATTTTCCTATTAGTTTTGTTCAATTGTTTTCTAGGTTTTTGCGTTGTTTTCTCCCTTTTTGCTAGGGTTAAGAAATACAGCAACATATCAGATGTAATTGAAATGGAAAAGAGGCCACGCGTTCTAGCCCTTGGTCATCTAACGAAAACTCTGAACCAGGGTTCATAATAATGATTTTGATTATATTGTCTCCGTTTCAATGAATTTCAAAGTCTCTTCATCTGGTCAGAGTAAAAAGCGATATTGATGTGTCAGGAAAATTTGGTTCAGGAAATCGGCTGAATGTAAAAGCTTTATGCAGCAAGTGACCTAAATGGTTAAGTCCCAAAGCTGAATTGTGCTTTCACCAATAAGGAGCAAGTCCGAATGCAAATCCTGTGGGAGCATGATAGTGAGACAAATGCAAAGAGAAAGCATATCCATAACAGTAGGATCTAATGAATAGCATCCTTGTTTAATAATTTCATTTCCGCAGCGAGGAATAAAAAGGGGTTTAAAGGCATATTAGGTCCAATCTCCAAAGCCCATCTCCCCAGTCCGGGCTGTCCGTGAGTGTGCATTACAAGGGTCTGCCTGCATGAGGGGTCCGGATTACCGAGTGGAGACTTACCAGAGTACACTTTGAAAGTGGAGCTTGACTCTAAAACAGGATAATCCATTCAACATCTGTATAGAATTCACACATTAACCTCGGGATACGAGGTTATAAAGAGATCATCATATGTCATTATACAAAAAGGATATGTTTAAAGGTCGCTCGTGTGTCATTGATTTAAAATTGACTAATATTTATTTAATGTTTTGAGTTCATCTAGATATGTATATGGTCATTTGTGTATTTACAGTGCCATGCTGTGTGACTCATGGTGTGAATTTTGTGGATTTCTGGAGGACTCACCTATTCTGATAATCTGGCAGACAAGGAAGACCTTTTCTCTTGATGAATCTCGCACACCGAGATCCTGCAATTAGAGATAATCATTTTAATTTGATGAAATATGACTAGGTTAACTGAAACCAATAAAATCAAATATATATTATACGAAACATACAATATAATACTTAATCTTAGCATACAAAATTTAATAAAATGTAGGAATACTCACTGTGTATATAGATCTGATGTTGTTGAACATTTCAATCTCCCTCGGCATCCCCTGATTACCCCACTTGATGATGTAATTTTCACTGTAACAGAAGGAATATGTTGTTGACTCCCTGTGCACAATCCTCTCATGAAGAAGTATGGATCACTATCTACAGCTGGGTGCTGTGAAGCTTGTATTGGTTGACTCTCTTTTCTCCTACATATAGAAACTTGAGCCACATGTCTCAGATCTCTAGACATCTCTGAGTAACTCAATTTATCCTACCCCTGATAAAAAAAACTCCATAGGCTTAACATTGGGACACTGTATTCGGTCTGGAGTTCAGAAAAATGAAAAATATCGCCCTAGTGGGATACACTTGACAAATGACATCATTTGTTAATGTAGAAGTAATTTAGACGTGCGGGGTAGGATAAATTCTAAACCAAACTCGAGTTAATCATGTTATTGTTCATCGCACTCCAGCAAGATCGCATATTACTGCTCTCGGCTTCGCCTCGCGCAGTAATATGCGATCTTACCGTCGTGCGATAAACAACAACAAGACCAACTCTTGTTTGGTTTCTCCATATTATCTCAATTTTAAAGCATTTACCTAACACAATACAGAGACTACTGAGGGTATCATTCTGTAGAGACCAGGAATGACAGTTAGGGTCATGAAAAAAGAGAGGACATATCTTTCATGTGGGATCTACTGCTTCAAAGAGACTGTAAAAACATTGAAAACACATCGTTATTTGCCATGGAATGGGGTAGGGATGTGTGGGGAGGCTTGAACCACTGTTTATTGGTGTGAATGAGGCCCAATTCCATCTATGTTTTACACAAGAAAAAAAGACACCTGAAAATGAAAATAAGGATTTCCTTATAAAAGAGGAAAACTGTGATCTCTGGGAGATAGTTTTGCTATCTGGAGGTAATCCTAATGACCTGCCTCCGACCGTACCTGATAAACTGTGCTTGTTTTACGTCGTACAGTGTCATCAGGATGTCTGCGTTCTCGCCGATCCGACACACGAAGTTCTTGACGTTTACGTACAGGTTAAACGTCGTCGTTTTCCGGGGACTCGTCCGCTCGTACATCTGAGAACACGCAGAGAAACAGATATATATCAAGAGGCATAGATCGAGAGTTCAGATCTGATCTCACCGCTATTACTGACTGATTGGCGTAAGTTTATGGCATCTTCGCCAATTAAGGTTTCGTTTTACAATATTCTATGGGCGTTGAGTGCAAGTCCCCACTGTTAAGTCTATGGGAAAATGTCAGGGGTGAAATAAAGATGCATACATGGGTCAGATTTTTGAAACCTGCTAAATTACCCAAAACAGGTTATTTAAGGCTGATGTTGTATAAACCTATCTCATCGATGGAAAAGTGGCATTTTTCGATGCATCTTTTGATGGTCTTTAATTCTGAGGACTATTTCCTTCCGAAAATCAACAAAAACAGTGTTTTTCATGATTTTCAGTTTTTTTCCAAAGTCTATTAGGCACAATTTTGAGCCAATTGTTTTTATCAACGTGTTTAAAGCATATGTCATGCAAAGTGTAGACAATATAGTTTTGAAAATTGGTAAAAGTTTGAAAAAATATGAAAATGGTCAAAACTATCCAGGACCTTTAAATTTTCCAACAGAGAGACCTATAGAGCATGTTGTCTGACACCCCAATTTTGAGAGCATAATACTAATGAGATATACAATGAGAAATTAATTTTCCTTTATTGTGAGATGTTGACCCAAATCCCTACTGTGATGCCTGAAAGTTTGAATACAATGGGGTTATCTATTCTGATATAAAAAACATTGTGATTCCATGATGATATTTTTCCAAAAAATGGGCTGTAGGACAGCACTCCTGTTAAAAGATGTTTAGAAGAAATAATAATCATAATAGAATAACAGATATCCCTCTACATGTTAAGTATTCCTACCACTTATAAATACCCACTTTACTTTTTTCCTAAATAAAAAAATGTACTTCTTGTGGTTAAAAAACTGAAGATGTGTTGTCCGACACCCCGGGGTGTCGGACAACACGCTCTGATATAAGTCATGAATTTGGGGTTGTTTCTTATCAATAATTGAGTGGTTTGCTTTGAAAAACAAAGATTTCTATCATTTGATTAAGAATATAAAGGATTATAGCCACAAATATTATTTTGTCCATTGTTCTGAGTGATTTAAAAAACGTGTTGTCCGACACCCCTCGTGTTGTCCGACACCCGTGTGGCCCAACACCTAAATATGCTCATAGCTTTTGTTTCATATCTAATATGTGATTGAGGTGTTTTGGGTCAAATATAACATATGTCACCATATAATATCAGTCTTTCTCAAGTTATAACCTTTTATAACATTTCTTGAAATTTCAAATATTTTAGGGGGGTGGACAACATGCAGTATTATAAACAATTTCAAAAGGCTCTCAAATCTAAACCATTTGTCTGATTTTGTTGGAATAATGTTTTTCTGGAAGGTACTTGGTAGGGGACTAATATAAAATATAAAAAGAAGTATTATTCTAAAATTATTTTTTGAGTGTCTGATCCCAGGAAGAAACCGTAATATAGCAGGTTTCAAAAATCTGACCCACATGGAACTTTACCACTAATAAATTCCCATTAGTAAATTATATTGAATGCCACTGTTACCGCTAATAGTATTTACATGACATTTCAGTCTGATGAATTTCAACTAATAGCATAAACACAATATTGTTTATCGTACTAATAATCCTCTATTCAAAACCACGGTCTATTAGCTCTAATACGAAGTAATGCAGTAGTATAGAACAAAGAACGAGCATACGCAAAATTTCCTTCTTTTTTTTACCCCCCCCCCCCCCCACCCCGCCTCCTCCAAGTGCGTACGTACTTTAGGGAATATAAATTTGTAGAATGTGGTTTGAACTAAAAGTTTGCTTCCAGAGTTACTTACGTGGTCTTTTTCTTCCTGTATTCGCTGAGCAACTAATTGGTGCTGGAAAATGGGACAGGTTGAACGTATATGGCGAATATTTATTACGTTATTATTAGCACAAACATATTGTTGTTACTGGCACAAACTCATTAAAATTAAAAATTTAATCCATTGTTTTCAGTTCAAGTATGGAAAACAGAGTAACTTCTGGTTTCATTGAATTAGATATTGATAATTATGAAAGACAATTTGTAATGTATGTAACTATGTTAAACGAGGAGAGTAATATATCAAATATTAGCACATGTTTAAGTTAGACTCAATGGCAAACAATAACGCAATACACATTTTCAAATATGTACATGCACATGACCCAACCGCAAGAGCAAGACCTTTCTAATTGTCTACCAGTACCGTAACATGAACCACTATAAGTAAGGTCATCTACGCTTTTATTCCATATAAACTGCATTGCCTGGTCAATTTTCATATCATCTTAGAAGATATTTGTTGGACATGAACATGTTGCGCGTGTGAATATGAACCTATCATCTGTCTGTGAGAACCTATTTAAATTCTACTTTAAACGGTATTAATGTAAGTATCATTATCATCAACCACAGTATATGTAAGTATATAAGTTAAGATTGGCTTTAATTAGGCTTTATATACGTAGCTTATTTACTAAACATGTAACAGTGACAAATCTTAATTGAAACTGAATTGAAACTCAAAAAGGTTTAGTGATTAATGCCAAAATCTAAAACCGTGAGTTATATATAAGCGTTTAAAAATTAAAAACCTTTCAACATGGGAGTCACGCTGAGGAAACGCCATGTGAAATCCTTCATACATTATATCGTGACCCAGGACCCCAAGTTGTTGTGAGAAGTGAGGAGGATAGGATTTTATTAATCCGTGTGGCGATGGGTCTAATCAGGTTTATCAGTAAGTGCTTACAGAGTAGTGAGTTTGTGTGGGGTCCCCATCCGCCCCACCCAGAAATCATTAGAAATTTAATGAATTTCAAATAATACATACATTATGAAAGACAAATTGGTGTGTACTGTTATAATGCCCCAGTCACACTGGCGTAAAACACTGCGTTTCTTCTACGCATTTGAAAGGATGCGAGTTCCGCGTATTTGATACGCAAATTCAATGCATTTATAGTTTACTACGGAATCCAGTCACACTGGCGTAAATTCTGGCGTTTCTACTACGTATTTGAGATAGTGAAGACCACATATCGGCTACGGATTTGGAACATACCTGTTTGCTTTGCTTTACGTTTATCAACCCTTATTTACGCTTCTGTATGCATTGTGGCGTTTTTCCGCGTTAATTTACGCATTAGAAATGTGTAGAGATAATGCCCCAGTCACACTGGCGTAAAATTTGCCGTTTCTTCTACGTATTTGAATTGGTGGGGACCACGTATTAGCTACGTATTTGGAACGGTTTTGTTTGCTTTTCTTAATTATGCCCCAGTCACACTGGCGTAAAAAAACGGCGTTTTCCCGTGTATGCACGACTACGTTCTTCTACGCATTTTGAAATTTACAAATGGGCGGCAATGCGCGGCAATGCGCGACAATGCGCGGGAAAACGCGGGAAAACGCGGAGATGCGTAAATGAAAGTCGGAATGCGCCGAAAAACGCCACAATACGTACAAAAGCGTAAAGAAACGTTGATGAACGTTGAGAAGCGTACTAAAACGTTAAAGCAAACCAAACAGATACGTTCCAAATCCGTAGCTAATACGTACTCCCCACCAATTTAAATACGTAGAAGAAACGCCGAAATTTACGCCAGTGTGACTGGGGCATTACAACGTATTTGTAGATTTCAAAATGCGTAGAAGAACGTAGACGTGCGTACACAGGAAAACGCCGTTTTTTACGCCAGTGTGACTGGGGCATTATGCAAAATATACAAATGCGCGGCGATCCGCGGGGAAACGCGGAGTTGCGTAGATGTAAGTGGGAATGTGTAAACGAACGTAAACAAAACGCGGAAAAAACGCTGTGTCATGTCCCAGTCAGACTGGCATAAATTTTGGCGTTTCTTCTACGTATTTGAGATTGGTAGGGCCCGATTTGGAACGTATCTGTTTGCTTTGCTTTAACGTTTTAGTACGCTTCTCAACGTTCACTAATGCTTATTTTCGCTTCTGCACGTATTGTGGCTTTTTTCGGTGCATTCTGACTTTCCTTTACGTATCTCTGCGTTTTGCCAGTGTGACTGGGGCATAAGTTTCAAATTTTTAAAAGTAAATCTGACACTGCGTTTTTTCTACGTTTTGTCCACATTCTTTTACGCATTCCGACTTTCCTTTATGCCCCAGTCAAACTGACGTAAAATTTGGCGTTTCTTATACGTATTTGAATTGGTGGGGACCATGTATCAGCTATGGATTTGGAACATATTTGTTTGCTTTGCTTTAACGTTTTAGTACGCTTCTCAACGTTCATCAACGCTTACGTACGTATTGTGGCGTTTTTCGGTGCATTCCGACTTTCCTTTACGTATCTCTGCGTTTTGCAGCGTATTTGTAGATTTCAAAACGCGTAAAAGAACGTAGACGTGCGTACACGAAAAAAAACCGCCGATTTTTACGCCAGTGTGACTGGGGCATTATGGAGTATTTGACCGTTTTAGAACATCACTATATTATTCTTATTACAGTATACTTTTATTTTGTCAATACTATCAGCATCGACTGGACATGAATCTACCAATGTTAGCATTTTTCACCTAAAATACCGTCGGGAAGTAAACATTATCATTACCATCCTTTTTATTTCGTTTTCTAATCTCAGTTATCTTAGTCTCACTACAAACAACACCACTACGGTCATATCCATGCAGTAGAGTATCACTACGCCATCATCCAGCCAAAATTCAAAAACTACGAAACCAAAAACAGATCACTATTTCATACACGGACATCGAAAGGTAATACGGAGTAAAACATGACGATTATATCACAACTCGTACGTGTTTTAACTGGGGGACATACTTCACAGTCAGACAGATTAAAGAAGCGCAAGACAGAGCTGCAGTTGTGAGATGTTGGACAAGAGGAACACAAACCCGCATAGAGAAACAACTCAAATAAACCAAACTAATGCTCAGAATAGTGAGGGGGAGGAGGGCATATCGTGAACGAGCAGCCAAACTGTGCAAAATGATGTACTTTAATAAGGTGCTGGTGCTGCAGTTTCTGGATGTCTTGCTTCCATAGTGATGCGTAAGTTTTCGCTGCCTGTCAACATTGCCATGGGAACACAACTTTAAGCTCGCACACATAACAAACACCGAATTCAATCAACGAGAACGCAACATCTATGTATGGCTCAGAGAACTTAAATTTGAGGGTGTAATTCAAATTACTGGCAAAACGTGTGCAAATCTTGTCGGGAACTCTTCTGTATTATAACTGGTTCAGCTGATTCCAAGAACTACAAGCTTCTTATTCAGCTGAATCGAGGAATAATCAGTTAAAATCTTCTACTGGATTTAAACACATTGCAAAGTCAATTGTCTAACCTATTCAAATAAGAGCCTAGGTAATGTTTTTATTTCAAGACCATGACATGATGAACGTGAAGGATTCAAAAAGTCTAAGGTGAAATTTATCCCAACATATTCTAACAACTCTCTAAACACATATATCTTTAGTCAGTCCAGATATAACATGCACCTAGCATCCGATTGGAGATTTCCGTATCGGAATGTGGTCACCATTTACTCCAGCACAAAAACAACATGCACACTTACCTGTCGGTATAGACTGATGGTGGAAGTATGCGTAGGATCCAGAATATTCCCTTGCTCATCGCGAACTACCAGGTCCAGGTTTAGAAGTCTGAAATAGCGAATTTGAACAACGGTAAATAACAATAGTTTTTAAAAGAGAAATTACAATATTTTGTCATTATCGCTCGCTATGAAAGAGACCCTAGCAAAATAATAAATTAATAAAATATGATTCATTACCAAGTTCACGAACTTTGGAACTACGCCAAAAAAAACAGGGATGTCAGTTTGAGTCAGGGAAAAAAGTGGAAATATTATTCATGTGGATTTTTCTACCACAGAGAGACTGAGAAAACCTGAATAAAATGTCCCTGTCTGTCACAGTATAGGGCTGAGGGTCTGTTGGGAGTTTCAAACCACTGTTTTATTGGTGTTACTGAGGCTAAATCAATATTATCTTTGTTTGACGTAAGGAAAAGAAATTACATTTACTGAATATGGAAAAGTGGATTTCCACGGAAAAGTGGAAAACTGACATCTCTGAAAAAAAGGCACAAATATATTTGCCTGGAACAAAAGAACAAAATGGATAACAAATCAGTCTCAATAACAAATCAGTCTCAATACTTGTGCGTTCATTAAACTAGGAGTCACAATAAACATTTGAAGTTGTAACAACAGTAGTCTACTATTTATCATAGTTTTTTTTAAAATTTGTGGATTATCACCACACAATGATCAATTACTGATAATCAATAATAACCTTAGTCTATCCACGAAGATTGTGTCTTATCATCCAATCTTGGAATTGTTATTCATCTTATGATCTTTATCTGGGCGAGTGTTTCCAGTTCACTGTGTGTAAGGCATGTTTATCACTAGACGCTTTTAATGAATTGAACATTATTTTTCCATAAAATGAATTGATGATACGTTTAAGTGCATTTAATGAGACGAAATCAAGGTATCAATACTTACGCATTTCCTATGTCAATTTTGTTTGTGACTTTTTGTTGGAGGTCTTTCATTTCATCCTGATAAGTAAAACAAGAACCACTAAGACAAACATAACATATATTATGTTGCTACATTGACATGAACATAAAATGCTTCTGGAGGTATACTGGAATTGCTGAATCCTTAGAATAAAGAGAATAGTGTTTACAGAGCATTAACTATCCAGGATTAAAGTGACAGAAAGTGAAGTGAATAAAGCTAATGTCAATTGTATCTGTAATATTACTGTTGTTTTAAAAGTAACGGAAATTACATCCCCCAACCTTCACCCACAACGGTATTGACAGGATTATAGAGGTACGAGGACTGTTGAATTTAGGTACATGTATAAATACTTAGTAGAAACCAAACGAGAGTTGGCCTTGTCAATGTTTATGCCACGATGGGCAGGTTGTGTATTACTACACGAGGCGTTAGCCGAGTTTAGTGAGTAGCAGACCTGACCAGAGTGGTATAAACATTGAGAAGGCTAACTCGAGTTCAGTTTCGTATTTATCCTACCCCATCTCACCGATATACAGATAATATTTGTAATTATCCATGTTAGTAGTTATCAATGCTGCCGGATCTACTTTCGTTATCTCGTCCCTGATTGGTCCGTTTTTTTATTCACCTCGGTGCATAAATAACACTTTATTCAACGCTCCGTCAAATACATTGAGTCAATGTTAAACCTATGGCGTTTTCTATTAGGGGTAGGATAAATCGTTGGCCAGTGATTTAAATATATATATAGTCCGCATGGGACTTTGAAACTGTTGATCAGTCTCATTTTGTCTATTTGCCAAGTTTGGAAGTTCATCTAAATCATCACATTTATAAATACAGTAGAACCCCGCGTAAGGGAACACCATCCGTTCCGAGCAATTACTCCGCTTCCGCGAGGTGCACCTTACACTGTGTGTTTAGTCTGTCGATGTTTATAAAATATAACATTTAATATCTCTAGGACCCCCGCCCCCAACCTATCATATTGTTCCACTTGTTCGCTTCCACGTGGCTATACTGTGTATTGTGATTGTTGGGACACCATTCTACCGCCATACACCCGCAACAAACAATTTAGATAATCCCAAGCGTTATCCGCTCACTGTCTCACCATATTTGACAAGGTGTCCCTCCACACGGGGTTAAGAGGAAATGTGTACCAAAATCCCTGTCCGTTTACACGGCGTGTCCATTTACACTTGGTGTTCCTTTACACGGGGTTAAAATAAACGCTTAATAGATGGAACAAATTTCCGTTCTGAGAAAATTCCCCCATTAGGCCACTCAAAAAAAACCAACTTGTTTCTCATCACCGCGCGCATCAGAAAAAACGATTTTTTAAATTTAAAAAAAAAAAAAATAGATGAACCTTGATAGAAATTATGAAAGGTATGTGTATTTAGTATCAAATTAAAGCTCCTGATGTCAGGGATGCATTAAATGTATAGCTGGTAAAATTATGGAAACCCCGCGTAAGCAGACACCCCGCGTAAGCAGCCACTTTGGCCCGGATCAGAGGGTGTCCGCTTATGCAGGGTTTTACTGTATGTCTGCCATCTTTGATATAGCAAAAAAAAAAAAGAAAAAAAAAAAAGCGCCCTCGTCATATTTTTCATGGCTTGGTGATGAGAAACAAGTTTTTATTTTTTAGTGGCCTTAATGCGGGGTGTCCCTTGAGCGGGGTTTTACTGTACTGCAGTGGTATGAGGACTGTCGCTAGGTATTGCCGCTAGGTTGCGCTACTCACCATCGTCAGTTTGCTGGACATAATGAGGCGGCGCCAGTCTATCAACTCCCGCATCATCTTCCACACCACTGCAAAGTCCGACAGTGCCTCCCGAGTTGACGACTGTTAACAGCAAGCATCCATGATTGCAAAATTACGAACAACAAGTTTTTATATTAAAACCCATCCAACCTAACCAAGCATAAGCTGATATGGGTAGCCGCATTAATTTTGGAGGGTAGCGCCACTTCAAATCTCCCTTTCCTTTTCCTACTTTATTCTATGCCAAGATTATGAATTGAAATTTGTTCATATTGATCTATTCACAGGGTTATTCTAAGCATCAGGAAGAGTAAAAGGATTTATGTGCTTTCGACTCAAATATATATATTTATTTGTGAAATATATTTAAAACATATCTGTTTGGTCTTCAAAGTTTCTTATTCGCCTGTTCTTGAATTATTTAATATTCAGAAGTCATCAATTAGAGTCGCTCACAGAAATGAGAATCGAGTCATCATTTGACATAAGTTTGTTTCTTTGTTTGGGTAGTTCTATTACACGTAAGTGAAATAATATAACAAAACATGGTTCCTTTATGAGTATTGGGAAATTTCGATGTCAGGCTGCGAGGAAGTACTGCCTGACACCATGGGCGGAAGGCATGGCATTCACGGTAACTGGCCTCGTAATTTTCCAAAGTCAAAGTAGGAAATCCCTATAAAACACTGAGCTTGTATTATACATTTGCAAATAACATAATACGATAATTCAATATTAAATACTATAGTTTTACACCAGCAAATTCATAGATGTATTCGAAAGATACAATATGAACATATTAAATATGCTAGTTTTATGTTTATAGTATAGCCTTTGTTGTCGTTTTATCAAGAAAATATTTCCTTTCGAAACCACTCCCACACTCACATGTCATACAACGTAACAATAACACACAACATAAACATAACACAGTATATAGTAAGTCACAAAATAGAGACAGATGTTGAAAGCTAAGTCTTCCTAATTATCATTGCGTTCACATCGCGTGAGTAAATAATAAAATACAATACAAATGGTACTCTAAACAAATGATGCTAACGTTTTGTAACGTAACGTAACGTATTGTAATGTTGACACAATTATGTCACCAAAAAAAAAAAAAAATTATTTTTTTTGCCCGATCCGAATAGTCACCCACACCCCACCGGGAACGCGGAGACGCCCGAATCGACGCAAATCATTTTTATTACAATTATGTTACAAATACACAAATATATGATAAAGGTTCTATTGCAGTAACCAATATGGGAACTACGCTTCATGGAAACAAGGATTGTCCTAAAGGTTACAAACCAAGGGCAATCAATGTCACCAAGAGGCTCAATCCCTCGAGAGGTCTACGCACTCACATTGAAGGGCTTCTATCTATTCATTGTAAGGTATCTCCGGTGGCGACGCTGGGTCATAGTTATGAAATAACACATAAGAATGACACATCGACGTCGCTGCTACTGCTACCTATCACACTATGTACATGTATAGGTGTCTAAGAAGGGTGGAGGTGTGATCCCTCACTATATACATTTACAGACCATGAGACGTTACCAAGGCTTCAGTGGATCAATGCAAGTTAACAAATCACAATTCAAGTAGGGCGAAGTACCATGATAAACACCAGTCACTATTAACTGTTGCTAATAGTTTCTTAGAGTGGAAACATCCAAATATGTTTGTTTGTGGTTTAACGTCCAAGGTATAAAGGGGGTTATCAAATAAGATTCAAATGGCAACCACTGGAGTTTCAATGCCGTTACGTTCCCTTCATCAGTCGATCTTAAACTAACCAGTGTTAGTTCATCCTTTAATGACAAAGTACAAGACGAACCACTTCAGCCAACCCACAGCCCTTTGGTTCTGAAGTGTGTCATATGAAGAAGACTTGACCAAGCAATGTGTGGAAATATGATACGTGAATATTTGAAACAAGTCGAAGCTATCACACAGTAATATAGGATGGCTCTCTGGAGCATTGAAACTTTGGGCGTGTCTCATAGTCTTAATGCATGTAGTGAACACGGCAGACGACATTTGTCTGTCTCAGATGCCTGTATCCCGTGTCACGAGGGTATCACCACCAGAATGGACTCAAGAGTTGCTGGCTAGATGCAAGTTAAAAGCTTATATGGATGTTCCTTTGGGAGTTGATTACGGATTTGTTAAACGCTTCTAACAGAGTTGCCACATAGAGGGGAATTCAAAGATTTTACTTTTTTTTACCCTGACTTGGGGTTTTCTCTAATGTCAGAAAAGTAAATTTGGAAACTGAAAAAGGTCCCTAGCCATAGTTTTAAGTCGGAAACAAATCTCTGGATAGGTCATCGATAAAAAAACAGGGAAGTTTATACAATAATGTTCAAGACGTGGCTAGAAAAATAAATACAATAATGTGTACAGATAAAAATATTAATAAAGTATTCTTAAAAAGGTGAACATTGGCGTCTGGTATTATTACCACCCTAGTAAAACATAACGACACTGCATTGAACACCAATACGTTCGGTTTTCAAGTACCTATCGAGATTTTGTTCTTTTTCATTGGGCATATTTCGCTTAACAATTACTTCGCAGTTTTCCATCATCCCTTTTCACACCAACAGTAACCCCACTTACGGGTAGCATACGTGATTTCTAGTCTGTTTCCATCATACAGTGTTTGGCGTGTTTTAGGTATAATAATATATGAATATACAACTGGAGCAAATACAAAAATCCTTATCCCTTAACTGATCGGAATTTAATTTTTTTAAAGTTTAGGTTAATTACATATTAAATTCCCCACATATAAACATAAAAAAAACAGGCGGTGATCTAGACTGCCCTCGCCATTTTCCTATCTTTTAATATCACTTTTCTCTACCCGACCGGTGGCGACCCTGTTGCAAAGCCTAGCACAGCTGGCAGCGTTTAGGGAGATTTGAGGTATTGGAAGCGTTAATAACGACAGTCGGCGTGCGGACTGATCGTTCTAGATGCTAAATTTCTGCATTAATTTTCATTTCCAAGTCAATTCCCATATACATGTATCTATGAAAGATCTGTAGTGATGAATGTAACTGAGAGTATCTGGTGCAAGAATTAAGTCTCTGGGTATTCTCAAAATTTACAATTTTGATATATTAAAAGAAAACATTAAATATGAGAATGCAAAAGGAGATTTGTTATTTTATTGGCCATAAACAGTAAAATTTGCATCTAGCCACCTCTTTCATAAGGTACATGTGAGGTCACAAGCACCACAAAATCGTCAAAATAAAATCAGGGATGAAAGTCGGGACTGAGGATAAAATAGGAAATTTAAAACACCATAAAAAAGAATCATTTACAACATAATTTTGGGACAGAATGGCTATGAATCGATAGATATTCTAGTGTTGCCGATGTAGACATATCGGAATTCCGTCATTTGTGGGAAAACTTGCATCCCTGAAGAATGCAGATATCACAAAATAGTGTGCACCGTAATGCCAAAGAGATGAGAGACAGTGAGAGAATTATGTGCGAGAGAAACGCGTCCATCTCTGCTTCATGACGCCGTTTATAAACCCTCACAATGCCACGACAGAAACAGAGAAAAGCAACAATGAATAAAGCAAGGTTTATGTAACGTTCTTTTTGTGTCCGATATAAATTCTATTCCATAAAGAATATGGATTTAGACATCACAACATTCTGACATCCCATTCTAGTCCATTCACGGCAATCGCATGACGACAGATTCACAGGACATCAAATCCCTTGAGGAAAAGAAAAATATAATCTTCCAAGACAGAATACCGATTTTATTTCTTCTCATTCCATTGCGAATGAAATGATGAATTCGACCATTTCATCTATTAAAAGGAAGTATTGGATTGGTGATGGTTTTTCTGTTCTGTATTTACTCCCTTTGTTTTCCCTGACCATTATGGAGCCTCCCTTTTTGTTTTTCTGATAATAATTTATGCATGCAGGTTCAAAAGCAGTTGGCGTAAAATAGTCTTTATCTCGAAGATATTCAAACGAGCTATACATGTCACAAGATATACATTACACAGATATATATATCTATGGGTGTGTACTTTTCATTAGTCATAAACTTCCCTCTCGTTATCCCCGCAGGTCACGTTCACATAAACCTTTTATAAGCAGGAAAACCTCATGGTGGCGATAAAAGGTGAATGACTAGAACTACAACGACAAAATTTTGGACTAAGATGGGGAAATATGTCCATGACCCCAATCTCTGCCAATGTCATGCAAATGACCTTTTACCTGTCGGCGACCTTCAAGGTCAAAGCACTGAAGTTCCGTGCGGCTTGAAGACTGGTAATTCAATTGAATATACGGACAAGGAGAATGTATGTAACATAGCAGATATGCTCAGGGATAAGATTGATATATTATGAAGAAATTAAAACTTAAAGATTTAAATCGATCATACCCAGACAGTAGATAACATTTAAAGTTCATGGTATGTAATGGGCATACATAATTGTTACTGTGATGTACCTAACGTCCAATCATGAGAGGAGCTGCCGTTATATTTTATATGCGCACTGTAATTCAAGTGAGTTCCTCAGGTATATGATTTTGTCAGACTTTACACATGTCATTTTTTTTCCTACATACTGAACCGGATGTAATGGTTAAATCACCAGGAAATTCGCCGAGTCTTGACTTTAAGACGACCAAGGAAAAAAGTGGCGCTCATTTTGGTTTAGAACTTTATCGTATAGGAATAGTGCTAAAATTATACAGAAACATAATAAAACCGGAATTATGACCTCTATTTCTTATCAGTAAATTCTAACTAAAAAAGGTCAAGGTGAACATTTGGCCTAGCCTTGTATGCTCATCATGAATCATAACTAAATGTACGGATTAAGTAAAAGGTAGGATAAAACGACAGGGGAGATTACTCACAATGTAGAGGTGTTTCCAGATGGAGCCCCATTCCCGCAGCACCGAGGTGATCTCCTGGACGATGGCCGGCTCTTTTGGGGTAACAGTTTCATAGGTCCTGCATACAGAAAAGAATGTATTATACCCCTGTGCTTATTGATCTCAGCTCAATATATAGTAAACAATTCCCAATGTGACAGGTACGGCCCGCTTTACCACTGTGTATCTGGGGCCTGTTTTTCAGACAGCGACGTCTTTATTTGTAGTGATCACAAAAGAGTGACCAGTTGGGCGACCAAACCAGTGATCATGACCAAAAAGTGTTCCTCAGACCCGGTCACTGTTCAGCTGTTATGATCACTGTTGGTCCAAGGCCCATTCAAAAACAAAAGCATGTCTTACATGTATATTACTCAACAGAAAATTGTGAAATTTGGGAACTAGATAAAACAGATCTAGATGATTCATCGCAGTAAATATTGTTTCATTTGATACAGTGGAAGTGTATAAAATGAAATATGCCACCATTTGGGCTAAATGGTCACCAACTGGTCACAACTCTGGAACCCAAAATAGTGACCACGACAGTATACCCCTCTAAATGGTCGCACATGTTATGACGACCTATCTCTGGAATCCAAAGGTCTCCAAACGGTCACTAACTGGTCACTCTAGGAAATGGTCACGACTAAAAAACAGGCCCCTGGACCAAACAAGCAAAAACTGAATAAATATGCAGGAAAGAATTATACAGGCAATGACGCAATATTTTAATGAAAATATTTGCAGTATCCACATTTTTTAAAACGCGGAGAATAAAATACGAAGCTGAAGTAAATACCATGTCTGCCTCAACATAGAAGGGCTATATCAGCATAGATGAACCCGCTAGGTGTGCCCAAATCTACTTCGAATTGCAAAAAAAAAAAAAAAAATTTTCATGAATTTGAAATATTTGAAGGTTTATAATAAAGGGAAAATAGACCAGGCATTTGATCTGCTATTGAATACTAACTCACAAACGCCCCTCCGGCTCATGGCGTTGGGGCAAGTATTTATCGTGTCCGTGAGTTCATATTCATTCACAGATTAAATGCCAAAATTCCCACTATACGCATAGATAATGTATACACATAAAGCTAACAGTTCCAAAGTGTAACGCGGTAAAGTCATCGTCTCTAGATATATATATTTTTGCCAACAGGGGAATCAAGATTTGGTTGTATTGCTTATGCTGAACTAATAGATAACCAATTAAAGTATGGACTTTTGGGCTGCATTTAATCTTAGTTTACTTGCAGGGTTATCTTGCATGTCGTAACCAGTAAAACGCTATATCAATCCATACCTCAGCCTGACCAGGCGATATACCTAACAAACATTTGGCTCTCCCTAAAATACATCAGTCAGCGAACACCTCACAGGTTACAGCTAGGCAACTCCATGTTGCATAAAGTTAACTCTATAACAAACTCCAGTACATGCTAATATATATGATTTCCAATCAGTTAAAGACATTACAGTCAACTGACCTTTAATTTTGTCAATATGAATATATTTTAGGCCTTCTCTGTGGTTTCGAAGTCTCAATGGGGATACTTCATATCAGTAGACTAGATTATCGGGTTTATTTTAGAGTAGCACTATAGATAGCTATACAATATACAGTGGTGCAAGCTGGAATTCGGAAAAATAGAGCAGAAATATTTTTCCTGTGGAATTTACTGCTTCAGAGAGTTTGGAAAAACGTGGAAAATACATAACTTTTAGCAATTGGATTGACCTGGGGTGTGTCTGGAGGTTTGAGACATTGCTTATTGGTGTAAATGAGGCTAAGTTTCTACTATCTTTTTTACCCATGAAAAAAAAAATCTTTATAAACCGGAAATGCAAACAGTGATTTCCTTGGAAAAGTGGAAAACTACCATATCGGAAGCGAAGCATATTAACCAGGTGATAAGGTACAGAGCCACCCAATCTACATCACTGTGGGCTACAGTTAGCTGGGCGGTAGAAAGATGAAGCGAATACATCAGCCTAATCTGAGGTCTGAGCTGACGATTATCCCGGGTCCGTAAGCCCCAACTGTTATTTATACCTGGCGGATGTTATCCTTCCTCACAGCTACACATATAGGCATACGCGAGTTGTACAACTATTATCAAACAAAACTCGCAGCCCGAGACAGAGAAAACATAACGTGGCCTTCGCGAGCTGCGGCAGGTACTTTATCATACACCGAATACGGAGTCTCCATACTAAACCTATATAGAGCCTACAGATCGCTACTGGATAGAATACGGAAAGCCGTATTCTACTCAGTAGAAAACAGGAAAAAGTCCCCAGTCCGCAACGTAGTGCGTGGGAAAATCAGGGGCCATTTTGTCTTTCCGTCGATAACTTAAATTTTGAATGCTGGATAATAAATACAACATAACTATGATTTTGATCTGAATGGTCGTATTCTTCTTGTAGTTGACCCTACAGAATACCCTCGCATTGGCTTGCATATTACAACTCCGCAGAGAATACGACGATGCAGATCAAAATCGTGGTAATATTGTGTACTTTCTTCAGAGATGTCAGTTGGAGTCAGGAAAAAAGGAGATATTTTCATGTGGAATTTACTTCATCCGAGAGACTGAGTAAATAAGGAAACACATCAATGGAGACCATAGAATAGGGCTGAGGGTGTGTGGGGAGGTTCAACCCATTGGTGTGAATGAGGCTTAATTAATAAACTCGAAATGAAAACTTGCGATTTTCATGGAAAAGTGTAAAACTGACATCCGACATCCCCGTTTAATAGAGTTGATTAACCTTGCAGTAGCTCCTAGCAAGACCTTACTAGGCCGGTCTTTTGAATGTGCTTTTAACCATAAGTAGGTCAAGAAGTTTTACCCACATCATTCATTGACTTGGGGAGCAGTGTGTGAGATAAACCCTGAACTGCTTCATAGACAACAAACTGCAAGGGGTGAATTCTAGGTGTTCCGGGCTGAAGTACATATTCAGTTTGTCTGATTAGATAGAAGATAACATCCAATATAGTCTATTCATCAAGCTAGCCGCCCGCCCGCCCTCCCACATGTCTGATCATGCATCCATCTATAATACTATATATATGTTTGTGCACATGTATACATATGTACATGTATGATAACAAATTATATAAAAAAAACAGTCAATCTGGAAATGGTTTGGATGACAACACATTGACAGCGATATGTGTGCTTCAGTGAGTTTCCACTGAGTGTGTAAGAACAGGTTACATCCATGGCCCCCTTTCCTGCCCTCATGCTACGGCGAGAGAAACATCCGTTTATCTGTTAAGGTTTGCCAAGATGTACACGCTATATCAAAACACTCGTATCCTTTCTATATCTTATCAGGAAAAGACTATGCTATCCTTCCACAAGAGGACAGTACATATATGTCATGCTGGTGTTCAGATACGACGAAAATAGCACTTGCTCTTTAGCATCTGTTGTGGTTAGGGGTCAGAGGTTTAACCTTTACAACGGAATCGTTCCCTTCAAAATATGTACTAAAGCTGTTAGTATGTACTCAATGATGTAAGTATAATCACTGACCTAATTTATACATGAATGTTTATATTCCCAAACCTAAAATACCATATAGCATACATTCATATTCCCATAATTGCATATGTTTTTGGCTATATTAGCTTGAATTACAAATGCATACAGTAAACCCTCGCTTGAGGGTCACCCCGTGTAAGGGGTCGCCCCGCGTTAACGGACAGTTTTTCCGCATATTAAGCGTTTTTTGTATACCAATGTAGAGGGATACACGGCCACCCCGCGTTAGCGGATAGTTCGTTCAGTGTGGAATATTTTACCATGGCTAAGTGGGACACTTTGTAGGAACACCTTATCAAAGGTGGCAAGACAGTGTGGGGCACCACTATGGGTTATCTAAATTGCTTGTCTATGATGTGCGTGTAGCGGGTAGAATTGTGCCTAAACAATCAGACACTGTATTCACTCTGCGTAACCCTACGACACCCATAACTAAGACCACAGGAGTGGGAAGATTATTGTTGTGCGCGTCCGTGCGGACCAGGGACGTTGATAGTGCACATCTATCAACAGACGTACCCCATTTAAGGGTTATACTTTCTCTATACTCGTTGGTTATACCCCGCGTAAGCCGACAATATGCTCGGAACGGAGGGTGGCGCCTTAAGCGGGGGTTTCCTGTACAATGAATTTATCTATATAATCATAATTAACAAAATTACAACGATTAAATTCACCGAGTCTATGGAATCCAATTAACGTATCTATTTACAATTGAATAAATCCGTTTTATGAGACCACATGTACATGATTATACTTGCAAGAATTCCGGTCGCTCCTTATTATTGTGCCCTTTTCGTGAACAACTCTATCATGATAACTACTAATACTATCAGCACGTTCCCCATACTCGTCCTACAGTAACATCTATTAGGAGGGCTATCACTGATAGCGCTGACAAGAGAACGGGATATGCCTGGGGGCTAACTGATAACTGCCGTATCTCTGGGCTAGTGTAGTGCGCCATCATTACACTAAGAAGCCCATGATATGACGGGGAATGTTGACATGGATGTGACAGTGTGAGCACATGGTGCACGTGTGAGGACGGCTATTACCACACTGACGGTACTGCCCCTGCTTCACGGCGTGTCATCTTGCCGATAGATCTACCAACGAGTACTCGTTGAATCTACCGAGGACTTCAGGGGGATTTAGATGGGTTTTGTCGGGGTTTACACCGTAACAATAGCAACGGTCAGATCTCAGTGAGATCGAATCTATCCCACACATACTAGTTGACAGGGCCATTCATGGAAATGAAGATTCTCATACAATAATCGCAAAATTAATATACAGCTCCCTTCATCACAATCAAATACATTACTTTATTCTTCGTTATTTATATATCTTCTTAGAATATCATCTTTATCTAATCTAGATCAGAATTCAGCCTGGTGTCGTAAGTGTTTGTATATGAATATTAGATACACATGTATGTGTATTGCCTAAATATGCATTTGTATGGATATGTAAATATACACATATTTCATATATACACATGTATATATGTATGCATATATATGTTTATTATCCACCTAATACAAAGTGTCCATAGAAAACACATAGGGAATTTGTATGGACATACCCGGAACATACGGATATGTTGTATGCTCCGTGTGGCGCATACAGAAAAATAGTGCGTACAGAAACATAGTGCATAACTAAAATGAACTGATATCGACATGCCACTTGCCCAGAAAAGGTGGATAATAAATACAATATAGACTGGTTTCAGATAAAAGCGGTTGTATGCTCCTCGGAGTTGACTCTGCGCAATATCCTCGCATACGGTCGGCTATTACTATGCGTCAACTCCTCGTATCTGAAACCAGTCAATATTGTGTATATATGTATGCATATATATATTTCTTGTGCCTATACATAATAGGTAGAACCCCGCCTAAAGGACACCCCGCGTTAACAGACACCTTTGCTCGGAACGGATCCCTTTAACAGATGTTTATTTTAACCCCGTGTAAGCAGTCAACCCGCGTCTCCGGAACATAGAGTGTCCACTTACGCGAGGTTCTAATACACATATAGTATTTGTCTATTCAGGTAGAGAAATGGTTTTACAACTCATGATGGCCCTTTAGCTACATGTATATCTATACATAGGCTGGAGCACACTAGCCTTTTGTTACCCTGAGACACGCATCCATTTATCCTCTACACCCCACGCAAGTCAGAGCTCACACAAAAACGCCATTCAGCTTCTATCCTTTAAGGGCAGGTTAGCTTGCTTCCCGAACGTCAATCTCAGAATACCTCGCTGAAAACACCTTTTTCTGAGCTTGGAAAGAGACGGCATTTTGTATGGCAGTACTGGGCGTGAAAGCGTGGCCCCTCATGGTTGACTGGTCTCTGTGTTTGTCCGTGGAAGGAGACGGGGGACACGTCGGAAGCGGCCCGGCGTTCAGAGCCCCTCAGACGGCACGTAGATGGTGTCTTCACACCTCCCCAGATTTACATTGCTTATTGGAGAACTCGACCCGATATGAACTCGACCCGTTTTAATTACTTATGGGGGAAAGGAAGGGTCTGACTAGTTTACTCTTAGATGAATAAACCAGCGGATTTAGAAAATAAGTCCAGTTACGTTTAGGTGTAAGGTTATGGCTAGGGTTAGGGTTAGGGATAGGGTTATGGGTAGGATTTTCTATTTCCTTTTTTCCCCAGAGAAGACCAAACTTGAATCCAAGTTAACATACTTACTATCAAGTTTTACAGTTGTATGGGGCTACCCATAAATGACATCACGGTATTTTTGACACTCTCCCTTTTCATACTTTGTCATACAACCCCTATCATTCTTCGTCGCCGAGACCGGAAACGCCCTGGAAGCGTGCTCTTCGCTGCTTTTACAAAGGTGTGTACCTCGGGTAATCAACTATTTAAAGACAAACATTTTTTTGTCTAGATCTCGCATATTAATGTCGTGACTGCGACATTTATGCCCAAGTTGTAGTCGTGACTCGTGTTGTAGGAGTTACGCTTCTGTGGCCTCGCTCCCCTTAAAGGGGTCATGTGTACGTCTGACTATTTCCTTGGCGATCCCTTTTTGGAATCCCAGGCACGAGTGTTCTCGCATATTTCCGGATATTAAGTCTATCGTATCATTAATGAGTGTAGAATGTATGACGTATGTAACGAGATTCTTTGGAAATTGCTTTTGGCGTCCCAGTATTTGATGTTGGTATAAACAGGCGCAAAATTTCTTCTGATGGGACCTTTGTTATGGGACCTCTCCTTCTAGGAGGTCAAAGATGTTGCTTCTAGTGCTTTGTCAGAAAATGTTTGACAACAGTGATGTAGGATTACATTTCATAATCCTTAACTCCCTCCCTCAAAATCCCGGCCAAAGAAGATAGAACAATGCATTATCCGTCAGGTCATACAGATAAATCAAACTAAATAGAAATCAAAGACGAGAATAAATCTGGAAAAAACGTATAGCGATATATTTAGCAGAAGAGGACATTTTCTATGGAGAATAAACAGAGCATGGTGGAATGACGTGCCAAATAGGAGGCGACCGTAATAACTCGCCCTGGTGATAGATTTTCGAGCCACGCTTTAGCCCGTATATGAAAATATCTTGTAGTACTCCTGCAATACACCACAAGAGAGGACCCACGGCTACTGTAGGGCAGAGGTAGTACAGTAAAACCCCGCTTCTGGGACACCTCGGTCAAGGGGACACCCCGCTTAACGGGCCAGTTTTTTCGGATCAGAAATCTTTATTTAGTTCATTTTAACCCCGATTAAGTGGACACCTCGCTTAAGGGACCAATTTACTTGGAACGAAGGATGTCCCCTTAAGCAGGGTTTTACTGTATCAAATATAATCCATACATATGCATATACAGTAGAACCCGGCCTAAGCAGACATTCCGCGTAAGCGGAGTCACTTTTGCTCGGAACGGAAATTTTTCCCTCTAGTAGATGTTTAATTCAACCCTGCGTAAGCGGGCAGCCCGTGTAAGCAGAACCAGCGAAAGCGGACAGTTATTTCGGTACGAAAAGGCCTAAAACCCTGTGTAAGCGTCCACCTCTGACAGACACCCTACCAAAAATAGATTAATCTGTGTATTTTCATATAAGATACATTTTCTAATCCAAAATTCAATAACTTCGGATATTAAGATATTGGAAAATTGACTTCAGATCTATCATCGCCCCTGTCTCACCTACATATCGGTATATAACACTTGCATATTGGACCGGAGGAAACTTGCCCGGCGTATGGCCCGGAATGGAGGATGCCGCTTATGCGGGGTTTTACTGTACATGATGCATTTCCCACCACTATAAAATAGCGTTCAGCACAGGGACTATAATTAGATACAAATCACACGGCCCCATAGGCCTGTCCCTGACCCTTGATAACACACAGCAACTCCCACTGCCACCAATGAGTCTCGACCAGCAGTCAGTTGTAGCCCTTATAACAGTAGCCTGGAAGCCTGGCCTATGTGCTCACTCACACTATAGGCTTGGTAACGCCTGCCATCTTTTGGTGCTTAATGGGTAACGTCATACACTGCAACGCTCAAGCGCTGCAGTGTAAGACATAGACAGCATAATCGTGACGTCGTTCTACCCGTGGAGAGCAGGCTTTCCCTATGCTATGGTGCCAAACATTGGGATATCCCTTCATAAGTGCCAGTATCGGTGATCCCAAGCATCACAATTTTCTTATTCCTGTAGAATATTACCTGTTGTATGGCATCAAATAAGATATATTCATCTATTCACAGCTCAGTTTTTAAACTGAGTTGTTAACTATGTTCGTAACTTATCCTACCCCTAATAAAAAACCGCCATAGACTTAACATAGGGAAATTTTATGTGGCAGGCCGTGACATAAAGTGTTTTATATGCCACTAGAGTAATAACAATATTGACCAATCAGAGAGCAGGATGTCAGCTACTATGAAAAAAGTTCTGTTGGTCGTTGACTCAATATTTATCTTTTTAACAGTAATACAAAAGCATAGATAGGGTAGGATAAATACGAAACTAAACTCGAGTTGGACTTGTCAATGTCTATGCCACTCTGATCAGGTCTGCTCCTCACTACACTCGGCTACGCCTCATGTAGCAATACACGACCTTCCCGTCGTGGCATAAACATTGTCAAGTCTAACTCTCGTTCGGTTTCTACTAATTATTTCATAATTGCTGGTTTATTATGAAATCATTCATTATTAGAAGGCAACACTCGCTCCGCCATAGTGTGAATGCAGTGCTTCGTGGAGTTTGGTACGTTTGGCAACGAAAACCCACATGGTAACAGGGAAATCCTGATAATGACGTCAACATTAATGCGGTCCCAGGTCGTTCACTGGCAAGGTGTGACCTGTCTCATATTTCATTGGAACATGGAACCAGTCTATTAATACAGGACTCATCAGTCAGTCTGCTGGGACCACAGTGCTTTGTGACGTAAAAAAAAAAAAAAAAAAAAAAACTTGCCTCAGGCGAGATATTCAATGACTGTCCACCGTCGAAGCATTGAATAATACATTAAGCGCCATCATGTTAAGAACAAATATCGATCAATATAAAATTGTCTATAAAGGGAGAGTATTTCATATGCAACTTACCCAGGGTTAAGTATCTGAGCCTCGCGAAGGTGGATATAGGACTTTGGGAAGATACCCCGTGTAGAGCGGTCTCGTAAACTGTATCCATAGTACCAGTCTGCAAGTAATAAAGGTGAAATTTGATGACACAATTGATAAAAGAATCAGCGTACGCCATTTATTTTCTTGTTAACTGTTTTATATCCAATATGAATACTTACTGGATCCGTCATTGATATCAGACGCAAATAAATAATCAATATTACCTGAATTTCGATCTGCATGGTCGTTTTCTCCTTGTAGTTGATGCATAGTAATATCCGAGCGAATGAATATTGCATAGTGTCAACTACAAGGTGTTTACAACCATGCAGATCAAAATCATGGTAATGTTGTGCCTATTATCCAGCATTCCAAATATAAGTCATCAAAGGGAAAACTAAATCGCCGCCGATATTCTCACACACTACTTTGCATGCTAGGGACTTCTTTTCCGTGGAATAGAGGAAAACTATGTTCCGGTGGGAATAAGTCAAAGTTACGAGGTAAGGGTTTGAAAAATTACTGCCCAAGGCGTAGCCGCGGCCAGTAATTTTTCCAAGCCTTACCGAGTAACTTTGACTTATTTCCACCGATACGTGGTTTCCATATTCCTATATACCTTCAATTGTCGGCTAATATCAATAAAAACCGAATGTATCTGAACGTCAACCTGGGCAGTAAACGTCAACCTGGGCAGTAAACGTCAACCTGGGCAGTAACTTCAACCTGGGCAGTAAACAAAAGTTATTCCACCCCCAGCAGCGTTAAGTAATCATAGGTTGTTCGCTCATAGGTATATAGGAATACGGCTTTCTATACTCTATAGGCTCCATGTGTTAAATATAGGGATTCCGTATTAGGTAAATAATAAAAGGTTATTAGATGATACAGATTTTTCTGTTATACATCTTCTAGAAAAAGTGAGCAGATATGAATAGATGCTTTGAATATAAAGCGCGCAATCAGTGCCCAGTGCACATGTCAGGCGACTGGGGCATACGAAACGACAAGCCCATAGAATTGAATACATTACAATACAATGCGTGACAAGGAAGGAACGGTGCACAATGT
Organism: Alentia gelatinosa; assembly: GCA_950022655.1. Classification (NCBI taxonomy): domain Eukaryota; kingdom Metazoa; phylum Annelida; class Polychaeta; order Phyllodocida; family Polynoidae; genus Alentia; species Alentia gelatinosa. Next base: position 101,895,957 of record OX465582.1, read on the forward strand.
TATGATCCGTTCTCGCTACCTGAGAGGACTGGACACTACATGTACTATAATATATAATATATCCAGGCCTCCCAGTACCCTGCTTCTTCAATGTAGGTTTTGAATAGGTTTTGAATATAAAAATATAGGTTTCTGCAGGTTTTTTAAGGCAAAAAACATAGGTCAAAATAGGTTCTTATGGTTTACATATTCAGCATGATGGAGTCAAAATATAGTGAATCGCTTATTTTCAGTTCTTGATTTCTAAAACAGATGTACCGAGTACTACATTGCAGGACATCAGGATCTCTGGCTCATCAGATTATACCCAGCAAGCATATGTGCGTGCTGAATTTCCAACAGGCAAGCCTTAAAGTTAACTTCTAAAATTTCCAGTTCATATCAATCTGCATAGCAGTGAACAATGTAGGTTTTTATAGGTTATATAAGTCACTTAAAAAAAAAGAAAAAAGGTAAAGGCTCAAGAATCAAAATATAGGTTTTTAGAGGTTTTTAATGTTTCACTGGGAGGCCTGTATATATATATTTTGTTTGTGATCGAACACTTACCGACATTAATCCTGAGAATATGAACTGCTTCACCGACATTGAGCTTAAGGCGGTAAGGAGCCGCCTCCCAGAAATTGTATATCACTGAAAAGTAGAAACAGAATAAGGTATAGGTAGAGGTACATCGATACAAACAGCCTGCAGAGAATGTTAGTCAATACACTGTCAATAATAGATCTTGAATATTGACAATATTATTACTGTTCTTCAGAGACCAAGAAAACATGGAAAACATGTCAATATCGGCCATAACGTGGGGCTGAAGATCTTTGGGGAGGTTTAAACCGAACAGCTGACATCTATGGAGAAAGCTAAAAATCTAGTCCAATTTGAATTGCATTGGCATATTCAATTTGAGTTTCTTGTCGCCTTCACTTGTGACACTAATAGGGGACCGCCACCTACCACGATAGGCCACGACATGCTTCCCGATCGCTACGATTTGAAATGGGGAAATCGTGACCTATCGGGAGGTCCCCGATAGGTCCAACAGTTTGAAATCGTAGAGCGTGGCAATGCCTTGGGAGGACCAATACCATAAACTATGGTCACGATAGCTCCACGACGAAACCAGCGGCTGCTACAATACCCTACGACAGGCTACGAAATTTCCAACATGTTGGAAATTATCGGGACCTCTACGATTGGCGTTTTCATCGCAGCCTATCGTGAGCTGTCGTAGAAGGAATCGCAGAAACCTGTCCCACCTACCACGATTTTGCCAGACCTCACGCTACAATCGGAATGGTGTCGGGAAGGCCGTCGTAAGGCCAATCGGGACCAGAATCGTGGTAGGTGGGGGCAGGCTTTAAGATTGCTTTGATTACCGCTTACAGTCTGTGTGGGACGGGCCACAACTTCCCATTTCTACCATCTACTGCAGCAATATAATGTAGCCATAGTATATAGCAAAAATGTAGTGAACCCGCGGATCACCTTTTACAACAATAGGCTCATCTCCGCGGGGCAGACAGTCAGATAATAACATCCAGAATGGGCGTCGGTCAATTGCAACATATCACAATGGCTCCATAGATCGTAAAAAATGTGACCCCTAAAAAGTGCACCGATGCCATGGGAACGATCACATCGGGGAGTGAATGAGCGGGTGAGTCTCTGGGGAAAACGCGTGAACTGTTGCCAGCAGCTCAAATCAGCGCGGCGATACAGATATATGGTGAGCTACTCCCAGTACAGGTCACTGGAACGCCCTCCGTACCACCAGTTGTAAACAATCTCCACGCTAACGTTCTATATGAAATAACGAAAACTGTCTGCGACGCCATTGATAAGCAGGGCTGAGCTGAGGTCATGAACAAAAAAACATGTGGAATTTCCTTCCTCAGAGAGACTAAGAAAACATGAAAAACACATCGTTATTGACCATTGACTGGAGCTGGGGTGGGTGGGGAGGTCTGAGTCACTATTGGTGTGAATGAGGTCTAATTTATTCTCTCTTTGTTTAACACAAGAAAAGAGAATTATATAAACAGAAAAAACAGGATTTCCTTGCTTGGGAAATAGGAAAACTGTCATTTCCGATATATAGTTTGTTATTTTCAAGGGGCTATGGAAGATATCAAGGCATCTGGCTGGGTTAGAGGTGTCACTGCTATGTGACGTTTCAATAAATCTTAGTACTGTATATAGTTTGATATCCCTCTAATATGATTTCACTGCATAACCAGCAGTCCTATTTGACAAATTCAGGCTTATTCTCATTCATCAGGGTTTACAGAATAAAATACTATGATACAATGAGAGGCAATGGGATTTCCGTAGTACTTTCACAAGTGGACTTACACATAACAACTTTTCCCCTGTTCCTTTGGTTTATACACCAGTGACGAACAAATTCAAGAATTGATATGTGACCTCCAAACTGCTTGTGAGGAGTCATGTATAAACGAAAATCAACATTACTGCTAACAAAAAAAGACTTTAACAAGCATAGGTAAACAGAAAAACAGCAAAAGTATGAGGCACTCTCCTAGCACTGCTACTTTGGGTTAGGGCAGAGATTAGTATGTGCTAGCACCACGAAAGTTCTGTAGGGAGAGTGAGTATGAGGATCTCTCAGATCAAAAATACTGAAATGTAGGAACGAAACGGGAAGTGAAACTGAGGGGTGATTATGACTGATAGAAAAGTCAAAGTTTGTTTTATGGCTGATTCTATTTTACCCCAAGTCCCTCTCCATTCTGCACACAAAAGATTGAGGAAGGGATGGGCTCCCGTCACTGTGTTCATATTCATAGATGACACCCTAATTCATAATTAGCCATAGTACCGACCTTGGTAATGTACTAACAAAAAAATTCTAATTTTAACCTTTCGCACTGATAATTTTGTTTGTTTAACGTCCCAGGGGACCCTGATGGTGTACAGGGACTAAGGTACTAAAAGAATGAACATGCTGGACGAATGGGAAGTACATGTATATTTACCATAGATATAGAAGTTTTCTGGGTTATGACTAATTCATGAAGGGCACTATAGATTTCCTATTTCATTTCATTGGTACGGTTACATAGACAGTATCCATCGCTTACATAGTCCCTATTGGAAATGTATGGGTCCACAATAAACCAGTACCCATTGTTTATAAACTGTCAGAAACAATAAGCATTGATTACGGGAAAACACACTTGCCAAAGTACAATTATATGTCCTTGCACTTTGCAGATGAAAATACTATGTAATGATAAACTTTTAATATGTATTTAGATTTTTGTCAGTATTAGAACTTTTTTTTCATCATTTACCTCAGTGCTGACAAATAGCCCCCCTCCCCCATGATTTTCTTTGTATTACATGATCCCTCTATAAATAACATCGTCGATCTCTGTAGTCACACATTTTGGGGTGTCATCAATTAATAGTAAACCACGGGTTGCGGAGTTTCTCAAATACCTTTTCATAATTCTGAATTGGAGAGGGCCCAGCACAATTAACCTGGTCCCCAAAAGGTGACAGTGTTACATACTTTCATATTAGCCAGAATCGGATAAAACCTTGACCATCCAACGCCTAGTCCGAGACGCTCTGACTGTCTGGCGATGTGGACAGTCAGAGAGCACCATCATAGAGCCCTAGCTTAACAAGTCGGACAGATTGGTTGAGTTCAGCAGTAGTTTAGCGTATAAATATAGGTTGAATCTTTCCGGTTTCGTAGTAGACAGTTTCCTGAGACAAAATACAGCAAAATGACTGTGATTTCCTATCTTTGCATTAGCTCTAAATAATAGAACAGCAAGTGTTTGTAAAGATCCATGTCAATGCATCAATGAGGCAGGAGATTTCATTAGGGCAGAAGTGCAAGACAGGGAATTGCGGGTAGCCTTGTTGACAAGTTAGTTTTGAAAACTAGGTGGTTTTATTGCATATATTGATCAAGATAGGAGATGTAGAGATCATTTATTCATAAACCGGGACAATTTAATCATCCACTGAAGAAATTGCTACTTGATACATTCTAAGGCTTTCTCCGTTCCACATATAACACATTGATCATTTTTTTCAATATGGTTGACTTGTTGGTCATTTTGTGTAGAAATGCCACGAAAGTGGCACAAAGGATTAAAACTCCTGAATTTTTGCTTATAAAATCACATGTACAACTTCTTTGAAGGTAAAAGTGTATCCACACATACTGAAATTGGCAAAATTCCCATGGACAGGGAAGTCTGTGAAAAGGATAGGAGTGCTCTTTAACTGTCCGCCAGATAGTCACAGCTTCTGGGACTACCAACCCCACCACCCTCACTTGCGATATAAGCATAGTGTATCACTTGTCTTGTCTAACAGCCATGAAGTGTAAATAAGGGGCCGAGCTCGGAATTCCTTATTCTATAACAGATTTCATCTCCATCGTTTTTATCATACATTCACTTGATTTGGATAGATTTTTATCACGAGAGACTATTCTAATGGTAAGGTCATTAATCTAACATCTGGTACAATGTTGTATCTTTTTTCAAATTCCAACACATAGACTAGGATCTGGTACCTTGAAAATCTGAAATCATTTGCTGGGACTACAATAAACAAGCTTACTGGGAACTAAAAACTATGAAAACAGTGTTCCCTGCTGAGTAGGACTATTAGTACAGACTGTCTCCAAACAGAACCCTATATTTTGTCCTATTGATGTTAAACCAAATATGTACATGGGAGATTGTAGTATGATGCTGGTTACTGGAGATACCTATGCATTCAAAGTGGTTTGTATGGTAACTACCCAATGGTTTCAGGGATTCTCAGCCATACATTATCAATTGGCAGCTTGTCAGGGGAAACCCTGAAGATCTTGGAAGTAATAATGCGCACATTAACAGTTAAGTCAGATATATGGGTTCTAAAGATAATATGGAGTCACCGTAAAAAGGTTTTAGTAAGGCTTTGCATAGAGAGGCAATGTTTCTGTGTTTTATAAAAATCCATGATTTCAGGGATTTCCCTGAACTCTGACATCCCTGTTATCCAAATCAAGCACTACACCAGTCAAACCTATTCCTGATATCAAAATCAAAACTTCCATCCAATTTTGCTTTTGAATTTGTCCTGCTCTTTGTTTTAAATATGTCATCGCATCTTACGGTCCTTTCCCGGGAGAGCGTCTAAAGTGATGATTCCACCAACACACAAGATGTAGCAAGATTAGTTCTGATTTGGTTGTCTTGCTTATTCAAGCTAGGATTGAATAATCGCGTGCCTATTTGTCGTGAGGTGTCGCGGTGGTGGAGCACCAAAACATACACAAAACATCGCGCGGCTATGTTTTGTGACAGAGGAGATAAAGGGATGATTCCACCAACAGGATGGATTTGTCGTGATATATCTCGGTATATCTTGTAATATCTTACAGTGTCGCGATGTGTCGTACCCCCGCTGTCGCAAAACGTAGGCGTGCGGTGTCAAGTCTATATTTTGGTGCTCCACCACCGCGACACCTCAAGACACGTCCCGACAAATAGGCACACGATTATTCAAACCTAGCCCTACTTAGCACGACACTCAAATCGTGACCAATCTCGCTGTGTCTTGTGTGTCGGTGGAATCAGCACTTAAGACACATCCCGACACTGTAAGATGTAACAAGATACACCAAGACATACCATGGCAAATATATCCTGTTGGTGGAATCAGCCCTTTATGGTCTTGATCTTAAAGAGGTCAGGGACAAAAAAAGTCTGGATTGGTTGATTGTTGTTCATGTATGAAGAAGCGCATAGAGGTTAAATAAGGTTATCTCTGTCTAACAGGTATCCCCACAACACTCGGTCTCTTATTGAAAATTTTCATCGCTTTAGTTTAAGGTTCCCAACCGACCATCAAAGGGGAAAAGAATTTTAAGAATTCAATATCATTTGAAATTGAACTAGTCATTATATCTGGAAAATTTGGGTTATTTCATTCAAATCTTGTCTGCCATTTAGACCCATTCAGTTGTATGCGTGCAATATATATAGTTACATGCAAGCCCTATTGCAGTGTTTTATATATCTCTATCTGGAAGATAGAAAGAGCCCCTAATGGGGCTGCAACGGTACCTCCTTTTTCCGCATCGATGATCATGCCATCTAGTGTAAATTCCCGTTGCCACTACCGTATACGGCCAAGCGATTCTTGTACACAAGAGGTATGGACTCATAAGGCAGCGGGTTAATTTGAAAAGAAGGAAAACTACAAGAATTTACCGAGAAGTAGGCTTAGAACATCATTATCACTGTTCCGCTATCAGTCCCACAACACTGTCAACAGTTCAGTTGATCATGAGCACTCGAAGTCGAACCGAAGCCGCCCAGCCTACGCCAGATTTCCGTCTGCTAACTTGATATATAATCGACTTACCGACTCCATATTTGGTGTCCTCGTCGGCTGGTAGCCAGTTTGTCATGGTGGCAGTTGTTTTCGTCGATCCTCACAACTTAGTGCAGGATTTAGAGGCGAAAACTCCAAGCATCACTACACCATCCTGATCCAACTTTGTAAGGTGACCCAGTTTTGGAAGTCACGTGACCGGATTCACTAGATCCAAGACTGGTAAAACACAGCTCCTTAGAAAAACAAAGGATTTAAGTTGATGCGAAAGCAATTCGTTGAAGTCTAATGTCACAGACATATAATTACTTGTCTGAAAGCTTCTTATTCGTCTTATGAAATTCAACATAACTGTTGACAAGATGAACATACTGCTATAGCAAAGGATCTCTATCCTCTTCAGTTGCATCGGGTATTACAGCATCAAAACCGGAAACCTACATACGAGAGGCAAGAGGTATTGACGTTTGGTAGTGACAGGTAAGAATTTGTTAAATTCTGCCTAAATAGCCTCAATTTTGTTTAGTTCAGTAAATTTTTCAGGGGCTTGGTGTAATATTGTATCAGAACTGTGAAAACACATCACATAAACATAGCATACTGTGCATTTTTCACGAGAACCAAACATGGAAGTCTGAGTCTGTAGACAGTGTAGTGTAAGTTTGTGTCACACTCGCAGGGTGAGTCAGTGACAGTTCACTTACCACAGTTACAAATATTTTAATCCCACGTCGAATTTAAGTACCCCCGCCCCTCCAACTCTCAAATAACTGATACAATAATCCCGATTACACAGGTGCCTCTGAATGAAGAAATTGTGTAAACTTAGACGATACAAAATAAATACCGTATAATACTATATTAATAATAGGAAATTACAGTTCATTTCATATGAATGATCATTGATATGAATGAAACACTCTACGTTTCTAACAAATTGTCCGTTTACGCTAAGTGTCCCCTTACACGGGGTTTTAAGTCTGTCAGTGGTTAAGCCTTAAGGTATGAATAGCCGTGGTTGGATAGCATTCCGTAACAAAATATGGCAACAGTCCGTTTATGTGGGGCGTTCCGGTACACGGGGTTTCTCCTTTACAACACAAGAGATTAAAATATTATCTGTTCCAAGCGAATTGTCCGTTAACCAGAAGTGTCCCTTAAGCGGGATTTCACTGGATGAACTTTAATGTCTCTAATTTTATTATTTTATACCTGTGGACGTATGACCTACAACTACTGCCCGGTGCTACCCATGACGTATGTTTGGCCGTACGTCACACTTTCGCCATTTTTAGCTAGATAATAATACGAAAACAGGCTAACTGTCATAGTACGTCAAAATACTTGGTAAATTTATTGACCAGATACATCGCAGATACAGATGCATCGGGATGTATCTATCAATGATTTCACCGCGTATTTTTGACGTACCAAGAAGGTAAGCTTGTTAAAGGAACTACAACCCAATGATGGCCCTGGAGCCTACTGAAAATATGGTGTTTCCACCCTAGTATACCACTCCAGAATAAATATAACCTAAAAAAAAAAACTAAAAAAAAGCCGGTTTTCGTATATTAGATCTATCCTCTAGATCTAGATTCAAAGATCTCTACAAAATGTAGTAACGGAAAGTGAGGCTGTGTATTCCCAAAGTAGACCCTACGCCTCAGACACCTCTGCGCTGCAGGGGTGACAGGGAATTGGACGCCTTGAGCCTTTTGTGAACACACTAGAAATCATTTGGAATTTTACTAGGACAATTAGACCAGACTTGACATAGTAATAGGAAATCTATGTTATATCATTGACGGTGTATTCTTTATGGACATGAAGACGCCTATAGATAACAGTGTGAAGGTGGCGTTTATCTGCGCCAGACCGACTGCTGTGGTCGAAGTGCCACCTCTTGGCTTGGAGTGTGAACTAACATGCCCTAAAATGTCAACATGACATGTCAAAAGACAAAAGATGTTTAATAATCTTTATGATTTATGACTATGAGTCACTGTATTGGGTAAAGTCATTCCAATTTGGTAGGTGAATTTGTAACTATGTGAAATTGCGAGAGTTATCTACTAGACAGTCCATAATATACGGAAACAGGGTTACTGTGGCTGTACGTAATAAATACACGGTAAAATTGACGTTCAATTGGACCGATGCTGAAGGCAGAGGTTCGTTTTATCATCAATTTTACGAAGTATTTATCACGTACAGGTCACAGTATCCCTGTTTTCGTATTATTATACACCTTAAAATATCCAATTTTTACCTTTGCTTCTGGGCACGTTTTTGGATTTCACTGCTGCACATGCCCAGTACGCCACATAATACCCCATACGTCACCTAGGTGTCGTACGTAAATAAATATGGCATAGGTAGGAGCGGGCTATTTGTGTAGAATATACTACCACAGGTATATAATAATAAATATAATAACACTTAACTTTATCCCAGCAATTATATTTAAAAAAAAGAAAAGACAACAGCTTTACTATCATACCCACTGTCCACAATCCAGGTGAGAGTGTAATGTATTCCCATAGGCGTCATGCTAGAATAAGCTGTGTTTGATCGAGTAGGGTCAAACATTTGTTATACTTCCACATTTGTTATACCTCTATTATCAGTGGTTTGAATATGAACATGTGGTTCATATTTCAGTAATGACTTACACTTAGTTGTAGTTGTGCACAACAAATACACATATAAAAGCTAAATACTGCAGTGCCACCAGACCACCCCTAGTGGAATTTATGCATGCCTGGTGCCCCCAGTAACATGGGAATGCACGAGGTCTTCTCTCTGTGTGGCAGACACTAGAGAGTTGTGGTCCATTGGATATACATTCCACGGTTATATTGTCTCACGATTACAGAAAGTATTCATGTACATACTGTATTTTGTTGACATTAGGCCAGGAACCTACTGAGCTCCCAACACACACTACGACAAGCGTTATGACACACTACGACACAGCGGCGATGCAGTGATTTAGTTTCACACTCTCATATTCTATCAAACTGAATTTTTCAACATTCTGTAAAGGCTATGATGCAGTAATTTTGACTCGTAGCCATGTCAGAGCCAGATCGCAAGCATTGGGTGCCCGGTTTTATACCAAACGTGAATACTATAGCTTGTTTAATGGGATATTCAACTCCCCTACTCCACCTACATTGGAAGGGCCTGCTTACTCATACTTGGAATGTCTGTCACAACTTAGTGTCAATAAGCAGTTAATAAACGGTACTTGACTATGCTAAGCTTCCAGCTGCTTCCTTCCATTGACCACAGAAATGTTCACATTATGGGGAAACCTGTATGTAGCTATTAGTGTCTCTTTCAATATATCAAGTCGAAGCTAATCAGATATATTCTAAAACCTATGGACAAGTGTTATATATATATTTATGTGTGTAACATCAACTAAACTCACAAAAAGAAAACCGCTATGATAGTAGTTGGTTGCTCATATCATTTGTACAAATGCATACACATGCCTTGGCAAGCACATGATAGTTGCACTATATAGCGACAAAGTTAGTCTTATTTCCTCATTGTTTTTGTTTATTTCTTTTGCCCGTTATATCAGTATACATTGTTCAAGATTAATCTCACGGGACGTGATATATTAACGGATCTAAGATATATTGTATACCATATCATTCATCAGCTGAATGTTGTCATTTAATACACGTAAAACTACAGAGATGTTTAATGATTAATTTGAATATTACGTAAAACGTTGAAAATGTACACATTGTGCATTAAGTTGTCAAATTGTATGGTTTGTGTTATCCTGATGCCCAGCAGATCAACCTTCGAAGATGTCTGTCAAACCACCGAGAAAGTCGAAGGTGGGATGGTGCTACGACAGAGTGGCAACTAATCTATAACTCATCCTTGAGTGAAGTGACTAATTAGAATTTTCATCCCCTGCCTTAAATTTCTTGCACAGCCGAGGTGAAGGATCTAGTATTTCCCTATTGGAATAAACCTGTACATAATCTAGCCAGTTAACAAATCAACACAATTTTCATTTATTGTTGAATCAGTTTTTGAAAAAAATACATGCGTACTTATCTGAGTGATCAGCTATGCATTTTTTGATTTTGATGTTAAAGTACTCATGATTGATTTCTTTGATGTTTTTGTGTTTATTATTTTTATGAGCCTGTAATTGTTTATTTCAATTTCAGGATCGCACTGTTAATGACACAGACACTCATTTCTTTTTTGAATAATGACAATTGGATAATGTTATGGTGTCCTTGATTGACATGAGCAATAATAATATACATTAGTACCATTTGTATTGTACAGCTGATTTGTATAGATGCATCATTGGCGATGGTTATTTTCAAGATTTGTACACTGGTGTACTGCCTGCGAGGTAATTGCATGACTTGGTTAAAGGTACTTTCAATTCTGAAGAAATGCATGACGCGAGGACCTTATTCAACACAGGAAAAGGAACTACCCTGTAGCAAGAAATTAACACTGTCCTTTGTACTACTGATAAGTTCTAGCAACTAAGGATACTGGGATTTATCGGGTGTCAACAACGAAAGAAAAGTATCTTTGTCCTTGCCACTGGAATTTCTGCTGGTGCACTGCTAGTGATCCCTGTAAACCTCACTGAATAAATTTAGTTTATTGTACCATTTTGAGAATGTCAAAATTTCGCTAGTGCTATTTGAATCAGAGAACCGTAGATTAAAAGATGTTCAGCTCTCACTTGTGGAGTGCCGTAACATCATGGTACTATTTTATTATGGACTTAGCTCTGACTGAGTTATAGTTATAAGAATGACGTTAATACAGTCACATCGACCAGGATCGACACCGGTATAGTCGAGATAACGTTATTACACATGCGGTAAATGGACCAGCACCTTGGTGACTGCTGCTGAAGTTAACATTCATCGTTGATTGACAAGGAAGAGCGGCTTCACAGCTGTGTAAATTGTACATTGCCTATGTATATTCCATGCCCTGATAGTTTAACAAATATTAGCATTATTACATGTAGTGCTACCTAACTTAGGAGAAAGGCAAATTCCATCAACTAAATCTAGAAAACAAATCTATTGAATTATTGATGCATTCGAATTATTGCTTTCTTTTACAATATATCGGTAAATTATTATGATGAAAGAAGGGTAAGTTTTCAATAAATGATGTATGTCGTTAGCTGTATAGATATATCTCATTAAATATGTTGTATTGATCTATCATGTTTTACCTAATTGTCACTGGTTTGTGCATTTTCTCCAGCTTGATATATCTATCTATCACCTGATCAACATAACGGTAACAGGTTACTACAATGTACTGTGATAGATTGGATCTTGATATCGCCCTGTGTTTTTCTTCAGTATATCAGGATGGCTGAAAATAAGGCCATCAAATCGGGGACCCGAGTCGAGGTGATCGGGAAAGGGGTGGTCGGAACTGTCGCCTACATCGGGTCTACTCTATTCTCCAGCGGTCAGTTTATATTCTATTTCTACATGTTTCTCAGTATGTCTAGAAGTTAGATTCATAGAGGCGCATGTGACGGTATAGGTCCTAACTGGAATAGAAAAGAAGTAGATTGAAATAAAAATGAATTCTGCTAATGATGTGGTATTCCTGGTGATTTTACAACATAGACTGCACTAGTGTGATGTCATTTTACTCGATAAAACTTTCCCTACGCTCTGGTGCCAAACATTGCGATATTCCTTAAGGAGTGTGGCAATCCCAGACATCTCATATTCTTTATTTCTGCAGAGTATTTAAGTGCACTATAGCATTAAAAAACGTGTGTCAATGTGATAATTTTCTCCTGATCGAACTCATTAATGTTGTCATATTTTCAAATATTCAAAGAACAACTTGCCACAGTTATTGAGACTGGAGTGCAATATTGACACCAACGTTATAAAACCAGATATGAATCTGGTTTTATTTTTGCCCGCTTAGTTCCTAAACGTATTTCCTGTTAGATATAGGCTCCACTTTCTATAATTTTGCTGGTTTATCACTGACAACATTAATCATTAGTTTGCCGATAAATTTTAATAAAATCAAATTAGAATGTATCGCGATTTCATAGTCATTCTTTTCCAATATGATGTTACAAAAGCTTGTTTTTTTACGGGTTTAGATTTACGATTTTTCCTTGGTCTATACTTTCATCCCTGTAATTAGAAGGCAGCATACTCGCTACGCCACAGCAGGAATGCAGTGCTTCGCAGAGTTTGGGCTGTTTGAGACTAAAATGTCATGTGAGACCAGGGAACTCCTTAAAATGACGTCAATGCTAATGCGGTCTATACTGTAATATCGTAGATAAAAACGTATAGATGAGATGAAAACGTGTTGCATGGGTTTATATGAATTAGATCAGAATTTGTTATACTCTTTTACATATTTATGGAGGTTTTCAACATTGGTCGGCTTAGTGTCTTAAACAAATAAGGTGATGTTTGTTAGTTCTCTGACATATGAAACATGAAAAGATATGAAACAAATGTGTATGATGCATGGAGGTGGGTGGGTGGAAGTGACTGAGGAAGTTGGGATTGATGCGGGCTAACCAAATTCATTCCTTGTGTTCCTCGGTGCAATTTGGGTATCCTGGGGATAAATGATAAAGTAAAACCTCATCGAACACGCTCATTTGGATTTTTTTTCAAGATAGCATCATTCTCAATGAAGGACGCTTTTTGCCTCGTCTCCATTACCTCATGTTGAATATAAACAATAAACCAGGACAATGCGTTTTGTATATTGTAGATAGAGATAACATATATATGTTAGCTTTTATTTAAATTCACAAATAGGTGAAAATACAATCGCTCGCCGATGTATAGTTGTCCAACGCTTTCAACCAAGCCACTGGCTCTTATATGTTCATGCCACAAACTTTACAACTCTTTTCAAGTGAAATTTAAACTGTGATTCCAACTCGCCTCTATGAAATTCTTAAAGATTAAAGCCGAATCACTCTTCTAATCTGTTAGCTTGTGTTCCCAGGTAAATGGATTGGCGTGGTGCTTGACGAACCCAAGGGTAAGAATAACGGTACCGTGCAGGGCAAGCGTTACTTCAGCTGTACAGATGGCCACGGGATATTCGTACGGCAGTCTCAGGTGAGTCAGAACTGTGGAGACTGTTTGATCCGCTTCTTTCTGTTGTCATAGCAGTCACTTATCATTCGATCACAAAACCCCGCTAGATCTGACGAAAACAAACAAATAATTCAACAAAACAAGAAATAGCATAATGTCAGCTGTGTAAATACTCTACAGAAACCGCATGTTTGTACTACTGAATTATACACCGTGTGGCACATCAATATCAGGATAGTATTTCCCATTCAAATAAACAGTCATGTTTCAGTCAGTCATGTACATACGTGTATATATATACTTCCTTTTGACCACATTCAACCTTCACTTCCCCCTTGCATCACGCAACAACTTTTCCAAGTTCACATTATATTTTTGGTATAGACAATTGGAGGTACATATTTTCTTGTTTTTCACTGCCCAGAGGAATACTCCATACACCCCATGCACTAATCACGTAGAACCTAACCGTTTCGTTTTTGTTATGCGGTACTTTTGTTAACAGATAGAGATTTTGGATGACGATGCTTCGGTAAGTCACTTGGCCTGAACGGCCACCTGGTGTGCGCTATGCGAACTAACCTCATCTATCTACGGGACGCCAGGGAAAACCTTAGTCTGAAAGAGATTGTTAGGGGTTGTTCCTATATACTAATCCTACCAGATAAATACCACACTGCATGTTGGAAATCATTTCCAATTTTACAAGTAATGAGTTCCATGGTATATGGTTCTTACCCTGTACAGACCGAAATTTATCATTTGGTCTACTCACTCACTCACTTAGATTCATAAAAGAAAAATTCTACGCATCTGACGATAAAAATTTAGATGCTCAGTGAAAATTAATGTCGAACTTATGACAAGAAAGTGTGGTAGTTAGTCTTGGAAGTGATTGTTCTTTTCATTGCAGACTTTAGGAATAGCTAGTTAAGAAAAAATAATAAAAAGGGTTAATATAATTTAATAGTGGTTCACAGAATATAATGTTTTGCCCACATTGAGTACAATTAGTATATTCTAAAAAGTCAGCTGGGCCAAAAGTCATCAGTATCGTTAATGTATTAGATGAATTAAAAAAGAAATCAATCATTCTTGACGGTTCAAGTCAATATCATAGATTCTACGTCTCTGGAAATAATCACATACATGTACACTTTTTGAACGACCCGTTGTACTCATACCAATTCGATCGCTAGGGATTTTGAAGTGTACTTGAACCGTGGTACAAAAGGAGTTGTTTTGGGCAAATGTTTCAGCTTCATGCTTTTCTAAGTTGTTCCTGTGTTCGCAGTTTGACCTAGCGCTAACTAACTTGTGCGATGATTTCACAAATTTCAGTTTTAATATAAACTATTTAACGATATATAATGTATGGCATGTCTATATCAAACGACAGCTACTATACAACGATGTGATATTTTCAGAATATTGATTAAACCTTTTGGGATAGCAATAGCACATACATATATATTGTCAAGAAGTTTTATTTTAGAATAATCATTCTAAATACGCGCCTATTGTAACTCAGATAACACCCGGAACATTTTCGAATGATATGGAAGTATGAGCAGAACGCCACATTGCTACCATTCTTTTACCAAATTTTAAAGTCACATTCTTCAGTATTCTTCAGTATAATTGATGTAATTATCAAGATTGCTTCCTCGCCTCGATAGGATTAAGTCTTAAAGTGTCGAAGGTTATACATATTGCTCAGAGGTAAAAATCCTTCCGCTGAGTGCGTTTTTCAGGGAGTTCTAATTACACTGAAGCAAAAAGATAGTTTGAATTGAAAATGTATTCTGGGCATTTCGGTATTTTGGGATATTTGAAGTTTCCTTTTTATATTCATATGGCAATAATGGAATGATGGCAATAAATGGAATGCGTTGTTTTCGGGTTTTTTTTGCCAAAGTTGTTTCTTTCATTTGTGGTCACGTGAGAAAATAGTATTTTAGTTATATATGTTAATCGATTAAGTAATGTAGTTCAGATGCCTAACATTGACAGCAATGCTAACATTACAAAACATCGCTAAGTGGGGTTGTCCTTAGCATAGCCGCAAGCGTGGCCTGATAAGCTAACGTGTGACATACTCTAGCTTTAGCTGCTTATGTAATAATAGATTAAATGATAGAAACTTTATAATTTTAACTGAACTTTGCTTTACCGGTTTTATAAACGCCAATTTCTGTTATTTGTTTAAGAAAATCTTATGGTGTTGGTTATAATTTTGACGTTAAAGTAATGTTGTTATACATGGTACAGTTATGGGTTACTGTTTTCTGCATACAAATTTCTTCCACAACTTTGATTCTTTTGGGTTAAACTGTCAATAGCTATAAAGTCCATTATGTGATCTAGTGGACCAAATCTAAAGGTCATATCTTTCATACCTTGTCCTGTTTGTCGATATCCATTTTGTAATTTTCATTAATGTTTGTGAGAGTTTTTTATGTGTCCATGACAACGGTATGAATCTTTTGTTATCATTTGAAATCAGGTAACCTACATTATATTAAACAACGGGCTGACTCGTTTCTCGCCTCGTATTCTGAATTCTGATTGTATGGAGTTGCATGGAGTTACAAAGAGGAAAACCTCTGAGGTCTACCGTGATAAATATTCTTTTATCTCATGTCAAAGGTTATTTGGTATTTGTCATCCTTGTCTTCTATGAGGAAAGGATATACAATATTGGTCCTTTCTAGTAGTAATCCTCAGTTCCCATAACGAGACTTGCTTTACATTCCCATCCCACCCATTGCTGCTGTGATCCCCCACTCGCAGTTGAAAACCCTGGAAGAGGAAAAGAAAGACACCAAACCTGAGCATGCTGCCAAAGATGGCGGCCAACGGGTGCGGTCCGCTGGAGCCAAACGCAGCACGACCCCACGAGAAAAGTCGACACTGGCACCCTCTAGTGGAAGACGTGAGAAGCTGCCTCGGTCCCCGAGTAGTAGTAGCGCGGGCACAGACGAGAGCGACCAGAAAGAGGTCAAAGAGACGCGCGTCGCCGCAGAAAAGGCGGCAGTCGTGGCCGCTGCGGCTGCGACTGTGCAAAAGGAGACGATAGCAGAGGAAGAGACGCTGAAGCAGACGACACCAGCTCCACTGCCGCCAGGTAGCAGCACCACATCGCACCGTGTCGTCTCATCCCTGACCTTGTGGCTTTCAGTGGGCATGACCTTGACCTTAAGACCTTTGACGGATTATCGTGGAGTTTCTCGTTGCACAGGGCATTATCCATAGTATCCATAATACTTAATTAAGACCATGCCGGCAGAGTTTGCCTAATGTGGGCAAAATTTGGTAGTATTTTCGAAAATTGTAGGCTATTTCGAAGAAGGGAGTGAACTGCTTTTTGGAATCATATCTTCGGGCTTAGTTCTGAAAAGTATACCTTTAGACAATCATAGGCAATAAAAGCTCTGTCAAGTGTTACCAGGAAAGATCCGTCAATAGTATTAGGTAGCTATGCATGGATGTTTATAATGATCCTTTATTTCTATCGTGGATCTTCACGCGCAGTGCTCATTTTTATGTGGCAGTCATGATGAGTATTCTCTTTGATTTAAAATCCTCTTTATTTTGCATTGATTCAACCCAAATATAATTAATCATACCACATAAAAACTCACTAGAATAGACTTCTTTAAAAAAATTAGTTTCATGGATCTGTACTGCTGCATTTAAATGATTCTGTGCGTGAATATTTTTCCAGGTCGCAAGCACTTGTTACCGTCGTCCGATTTATCTGATGTCCCCTTTAGAAGGGCGGTGATTGTGTTTTCTATATATGGTGTCAAGTCGTGGTGTTGGCATGGTGTTCCCTGTGGTGTTGTTTCTAAATAGATGTCTGCTTCCTTTTTTTATTTTCGTTTTGTTTTTAGTTGGAGGTTCTTAAAGAGCCGGCCGTTCCTAGCACCCCAAATATTCCGGGGAAAACCCCTGCTCGGTCGGGGATTCCCTCAGGGATTCCATCTCACTCGGGAATCCCTACCCCGGGCCGGGGACCCCCGAGAGCACATAGCATGGAAGATGTTGCCAAGAATCAGCAACAAAAACGTCGGTCTATACCTGGACTCAGACCTCCGTCTAATATTGGGAAAAGTAAGTACAAGCTTTTTATGACTATTTACCTCTGGTCCTGCTTTGCCATGGTATACCTCCACTCAGTTAATAGCTTGTTATTACGTCTTTTATATTACAGCAGTCATCAGGTGGTTAAAAGGAACCTATGTGCAAATATTTAGAAATTTGCTCTTTAACAACTGTTCTCTAGATGCTTGGACTTTTATTATGTTATACCATGATTACTTTCACAAAGTTTATATATCATAGATATATTTACCGCAATAACATAATAGTTGTTGAATTGTAGATGTTGCTGGGTCTATTGATATAACAAATACTGTCTAGAAACACATGAAATTAAATTTGGAAACAAAAGATGTGGAGAGGTTATGCTTTGAGCCACCGATAAGAATTAGGTGAAGTATCTTGTCGGAGCTGGCATTTATGAGCATTCTTACCACAGCTTAGATTGTTAGATGATAAGATATATTCAATCTAAACACGAGCTATGAAAGCAGATGGGTATGATTGAAGTAAAAAAGATAAGATACCACGTTTTTGTCTATAATATACTACCGTATTAAATTCGTCACAAGAGATATGGACTAGACCCAGAAAGTCTCATTCACTATGTAGAGAGGTTTGAATCCACTATAGTGACAAATGATGTATTGAATGAATCATTTTATACTAACAATCCTAATGAAACATATTTTGGAGATGAGCCCAAATGAGACGAGGTTTAAATGATTTCTTCTAACACGGGTTCTGCGTTTTATTACCAAGCTGTATTGCTTCATTGTAATAATTTGGTTCTTGACCTCAATAACCATGTATATTGGGGATGCATTAGCTATGGGGCATCAGGAGATGTCAATAATAATCATGTTAACCCTGGCAGGCTATGTGTATTATGCTGAGGCTTGTATGTAAAATGTTGGTACAGCTGTTGGTCGTGAAGGTCAGTTTACACTTCTAGTCTACAGTCAACATTGTGCCATACTCGATTTGGTAATCAATATCTGTATATGCCTCCAGTAGGTTATGAATGGAATAATAGTTTGGGGTTTGGTTTAGAATACGGGGCAGGAACACTTCCTCACACACTTCCTCAACAAACAAAAAAAAACAAAAAAAAAAATGAATGGAATAATATGCCAGCTTAGGGTCTTCATGTGTTTCAGTATGTCAGGAAGCTGAATAAGTCTAGTGTATACCTTCTAGCTTAGGGCTTAGTCAGCATATTAAATTTGTCAGTTGATGCAAACATTAGGATACTAAATATGTCAATTCATGGCTATATCAGTATGGGAAAGCGGTCATTTCATTAGTGATCCAAGATGGAGAATTTATCAACTTAAGGGTAAGTCAGGTTAAATTGGTAAGTCACATTGTGAATGGCCAGATTTTGAGTAACTAAATGATTGAAATCTATGAATAAGACAAAGATTTGTGTGCACCATTTTCTGAGAAAAATGATATCTTAAATGTGCTGTTTTGACTGAGTTATGATATATAGTAGGTCTCTGATTTGACCATTAAGCTTTGTTTTTAAATAGATATTCCCGATTTAAGAACGGATCGATGATACAAACAATTAACTATGCTTTGAGGAAACAAATAAGTCTAGAAACGCAGAATGAACACTAGAGGGCAGCTCTGTACCTTCAGATGCAATTGGAGTGCTGCAAATCTTTATTCATCGATATTTCGTCTGTGCATATCAGGTGCAAACATGATTTAGGTTAAAATGCATTTTATCTGGGCCTAATGTAATTGAATCATTGAAAACACATAGATAACTACCATTGTAGTATCTAAATATTCAGTTTATTTCAAAAACTTTAGAAGTGTCTTCATACCAAAGTCGAACGTCATTTATACTAAGAAACACTACTGAATACGATACCTTTTCATATTCACAGATTTTTACGTTAATTATATTCTTAAATATGCAGTCCTATATGATACATAAGAAAGTAATGTAGAACTATTGACATAAAAGTAGTTTATGCGATATGTTTAGTTTGACGCCTATATTGCCAATCTCAGAGATCAATGCAGGATATTTCACCTTGCATCATCAAAATGCTATAATCTAATAACTTGAGCATATATGACGTGACACAGGTGCGCGTGCAAAACAATATACAATCTAGATATACGAGATGTTATACAAGTAGCGGGCGATGTTGTAACGACTTCTGGTGTATCGTCTCATGCAAAGTCAGAAATGACGTCACTTCACAAATTGACTGATATTCAGCGATTTGAGTCCACCCTAGCGGCAGCTTTCGAAATACATCAACTGCTACGCCAGACTAAAGAACCAAATCGAGGTAGCGCTTACGCCATCTGGTGGCGACCCAATAAGGAGGGGGGCAGGGTGCATCCGGCGGCTGTGTCAGTACATGATGATCTCACAGATGAAGTGGTTCTGGAGGTGACACGGCTGGTCGTTCCACCTGTAGTGGTAGGCCCTCTCTAGCTCCATGCAGTGCTCGTTAAGCCGACCGTTGTCCGGCTGGTAGGTGTGCCAGTTGGAGTAGGTAAAGGGCGCCAGGCTGCCCACCCACCGCCACTCGCCCTCCGCTGCAATGTCGTTACCCCCGGTCCAGAAACTCCGCCGGAACAGCTCTGAAGTACAAAGACAGAATCATGTCTCATGTGGTAGTGGCGAATGGATGTTTTAATATTTCAAGGAATTCAAGGCATTTCAGGACTTTATTATTGGATTCCAAACTTCAAATGTATGAGATATAGGGAATATATATTTGATGCATTGACTACTATAGTATCTACGGACAATTGATATGATTACTACAGATTTAGTGTATGGCTCTCAGGAAACCTGAATGATACAAAAAACAAGAAATATCTACTGTAAAGGCCTATGACTTGCTGATTAAACAACTTGCCATGAATACACCACTATTACACAGCATTGCATCTCCCTTAACATTTTTGTGAATCCCCAGTGATTAGTTCCGTTCTTCGCGACGAGTGCCGCCACCTATCCTGTGATTAAAGGGTTGATTCCACCAGCACGATTTTATTTTGCCTGGCAGGGTCGGGTTGTATCTTGCACCTTGCTGCATCTCAATAAATCGGGATGTGTTGCAGCTATTATCGCTCAAAGGGGACTACTCCACTGCAGCGATTCAACCCGATATCCACACGATTCATCCTAACCTAGCGAGTCAACAGATCGGGCACGATCGGCATATATCGCACGTCCTGGTGGAATCACCCCTTAAGCCTTACAGAATATATACGCTCTGCTGTAGTCAGCAGGCGACTGAAACGAAACCTCTGTGTGGAGAGTGTGGGTGAGATATGGCGGAGCTGTTTCTAAGAGCAGCTCGACCTGAGCAGGTCGGCGCGCGACCTTACCAGATCTCTGAAGACACCTGCACCTCTCATTGACGAGCGTGGGGCAGGGTGCGAACCAGGGGGTAGATCTATCCCCTGCGCATTCCCCATCCACCGCTCTCCAAGGCAGTGGTCATATAGCATGGGCTTAGCCTCCAATACATCTTCCATGATTAAGCCTCAGCTGGGAGAATGTGACGAGAGTAAACACCCCTGACTGACGGACGCCGCTGATGCCTTCAATTGCATCACGCGGTTTTTAACGACGCGGAAAGTCTCTATCTTGAAAGTCTGGAAATCTCTTCAGGATGAAGTGTTGTTTACGTCGTACTTGCCAGACTTAATGGTGGTGTTTCATGCAGAATTTTTATTCTGACTCTTAATCTATTAAGAAATGTTCGGGGTTTTACTGATAGACATTGGATGTTATCTTCTTCAGATACCAATCTAATACTGGGACCATTACCCTGCTTCAACCCGACGGCTTTATCTATGATTGACGGGCGGGTATATGATAGCGTAAACCTACGTTTATGATATAAATTCATACTGAAAAAGAAATGCATATTAGACGCACCTCATTATTTTAGTTACTCTGTCATTATTCCTATATACCTATGAGCGAACATCCTATGATAACTTAACGCTGCTGGGGGTGTAATAACTTTTGTTTACTGCCCAGGTTGAAGTTACTGCCCAGGTTGACGTTTACTACACAAGTTGACGTTCAGACGTTCGGTTTTTATCGATATTAGCCGATAATTGAAGGTATATAGGAATATATATATATACTCGGTAAGGCTTGGAAAAATTACTGCCCGCGGCTACGCCTTGGGCAGTAATTTTTTCAACCCTTACCTCGTAACTTTGACTTATTCCCACCGGAACATAGTTTCCCTCTATTCCACCTACTTTCCAATGAATAAGTCAGATGAATAAAACATAATTTAGATCCCCAGTGAAAGTCCTGAAAATCATTCAGTATTCAACTGGAAATTAGGAGAATGGAAATTAGAATGGAGATGCAATTCTAAGCCTGGAGTACCAATAGAACCCTCTTCTTAATGCATAATTAAATACAACCCCAAAAAAACTGAATCATTAATGTAGGAACTCACGCTTGTGTTGGCGAGCGTAATTGATGAGATACTTCATCTCATGCTGGTCTTCTATGGCCACGAGGCTGGCTCCGATGCTGATACAATAGTCCTGGGAATCTACCCACGACGCGTGCATCCGGCTGAATTTGTAACAGGACCGGAAGTAGCGCACGAAGCCGTTTGGGCAGACGACACTTTTCTGACGTGAGGATCTACATGCTGCAGGGAAAAGAACAATGATTGGTCAGAGCATTACTAGGTAGAGATATACAGACGTATACAACAGAAAAAGCCCCCCATATTATCCATGCCTGAATAATTTGATGTTAATATTTCATGACACTGTAATCTTGGCAAAAACGGGTCTCATTAATATGAAAAAAAGGTACTGTCATCTATTGATTCCTGATTATTCAGAAATCAAAGGTATTTGAATTTGGGCAAGTGACATTATTATCTGCGGGAATGGTACATGCCATAATTTTCAGAACGGTTTATATAAGCTGGAACATTGAGGTAAGAGCTCATTGTCACACAAAGTGGCATTGGAGAAGGTGCCAAGTAGCCTCAAGCTAGATCAAGTCCGAAAACTTGATCTAACTTTTAAGGGTCAATATTTAAAGTTAAGACTCAAATCCTATGGGATAGCGGTTGGTGTTGAATAACACAACGTATATAAATTTGGTCTGATGGGCAGAAGTTTCACACATTTCTTGTGAACTACGATTAAGACCTACAGTAAAGCACCCCGCGTTTACGACCAGCACACGTGGCAGCGCTCAACCCTACCCCTACCACCACCTCCCGCGTGCCTTCGCCCTCCCACCACCCTCCCACGTGCCTTCTTTACTGCCGTCTGACCCGCAGTGCCCTTCGCCAGCCCCCAGCCCCCCTCCAGCCCCCCTCCAGCCCCCCGCCCCCCTCCCGCCGAACCCGCCGCTAGGGGCGTGCAGCGCGCACTGATTCCCCTGACCTCAGCCTCGATTCAAACACTACTCACGCGCACTGAACTTAATCAGGCAGGAACGCGCTGCTGTTGGACCTTCTCCAACCGCAGGTTTTGTCACTCTTCAACTTGCATAGCTGCAATTTTGTTTCTGGATTTATGCTGAAGGGATGCAAGTTTTCCGCCGACTGACGGAATTCGGACATTTCGTATACATCGGCAACACTCGCAGTGTTAGGCTATATATCGATTCATAGCCATTCTGTTCAAAATAATGTTTATGAATGAATCTTTTATACAAGCGTTTTGAATTCCCGATTTTTTTCTCAGTCCCGACTCTCAGTAGCACTAATCTTTTTTTTTACATGAAGCCACACAGTAGCACATACTCAAACATACAAAGTCTGAATCAAAGCAAAAATAAAATTCCCATGATAATATGTCATTATTGGGAGTGCATGTTACAAGATCGCTTATGTATTTAAGACGAATAATGGACATACTTTAAGAAACTGAGAGCTCAAGGTGGATTTTTAGACGAATGGTTTTGATATGTTTAATGATGTTTTCGCTGGGAGACATGCTCCTGTAAGTGAGAAGTCACTCCAGGGGGGACCCGTTGGCAGTGGCTGGCAGTGCCTGCGCACAAAGCCGCTGCTGGGGGCGTTTTTGTGTGAATTTCACAGAGCACTATTGACATTGTAACCAAGACATAGACTGGCGCACATGTGGTAGGTGTGAGGGAGGGAGGCAGGGAGCATCTGTGAGTTAACTTAGCTGAGTTGAAGCGCTTCAGACCCAGTTGTATTAGAGATAACTATGCAGCTGAAGCAGAACTAGTATACAAATGCATATAGGCATAGGTGTCATAATCTATATTTCAAAATAAATCTACACCGAAATGAAATACCAGTGCTATGGGATTTGGGAAGGGTATTCAAAAAGATCTAGATTAATGAGGTGTAATGGTTTACATTGCAATGATGTATACGTTTCTTGCCACCCAATAGACCACATATTCCGATTCGCTCCCTCTCCAAGCGGGGCTTTCGTCTAATTCTGTTTATCAAGAAAATACAAATTTGTGCTCTAAGATCGAATACTCCAGGTGATAATGACGTATATGTAGCGTTTCTTCTGAAAACACCATCTGGTGGTAGTGTCGGTCGATAGGTTTCCGGATTCGACTTAGTTTCCTGCCAGATGCACATAAAAGTCGTCTGCTACGTCTGAAGTCTATAGAACGCGCTAACAGTTGTCATCAAGCGTCTGACGTCACTATAGATGTCACGTGAAATTTGTCTGACAGACGCCAGGATGCTGGAGTCAGCAAAATACAGAAGTAATTGGAAGAGATGAAAAAAATCTGCTGGTCGGAAGTTTAGATGTAGTATCTATCTCCGAACTAATGTGACCCAGAACCTACATAGACAAGTAGTCCTTTGAAGGTATGAAAAATCACCTGAAATGAATTCATGCGAGGTGAATTCTGAAGATAAATTGTAAGAGAGGGATCTCTGGAAGCCATCTTCTCCACGAGTGGCCGTGCTAGGTTTCCGCACTCAGAGCAGGGTGATGAACTGTAATGCCGAGCCGGGCCGTCTGGGGTCGCGGCATTCGACGATGGTGATTTAGAGCAAGCATTTTTGTGAGGGAGCAACAGGGAAGGAAATCACAATCCCAAGTAGCGAGTTGGAGAATTCCTCTGGTACTTAGCTACCAGAGGGATTATATTTTTTTAATTCATGTAAAATCAGTGATTATGATTGTCCGATATGATAATGCAGGGTGATGAGAAAGCAAAGATGAGGCTTAAATCTTCCTGCCGCCAAAAAAAATAAAAGTTTTATAGAAAGCTGCCTTTATACTAATTGGATTGCTAAAATGATTATCATTTACTTGCTAACCGTGTAATTATGTCATGGCTGAAATCTCCAATAGTTAAAGGAAAATTGCTTCTAGAATTTATGAATGCATGCTAAAGGATTTGATTTGTAGCCTTTTAGAAAACATTGTATTATTCAGGCACTCTGTAATACTTAGTTTTCCATACCCATTTTACTGAGTACATGTATAACCCAACCAACATCCAGCACAGAAGGAATTTGGTTTACACAGTAAATTCGGAATTCGGCTTTTACTGAAATATATGTTTGATTTGCTATGGTTATTAATCCAAAATACGCCATGAAATAAATGGGAACCAGTCTGCCCTGACGTTTAGCATAGTAAACATGGCACACTGATATACCGCTAGTGATCAATAGCTTGTGGTGTCTATGACAACTTCTGCCACTAGATCACGTGACCGCAAGGCAGACGACAATCAACCCTAACGAAGCTCGCATGACGTCCGCCAGTTTGTTTGAGACGCCAGCGTCTAAGACGATACGAACATCTCCAAATGACATTAGACCCCAGGCGAAGGCTTCAGTTAGGCCCACAGAATAGGCGCCAAGTACATGGAAGCAAATCAGACCAGCAAATTTTTGCACAGCTGACATAGACTGAGAGATAGTGGATGAAATCATAAATCTAAGATGAAAAGAATATGAAGTTCCCTATGCTCAGTGTCATACAGAAATATGTTAAGTATTCTACAAAGGAAAGACCATGAGCTCTGTGTAATGGAGCAGGTATTGGTGATGACAGACATTGTAAAAGTACACATGTGCGTTTTTGAATGTGGTTCCGTACAGACGATACTTGGAAACTGTCATTCTTTCATAAGAGTATCTCCTCTCGTCCGGGGGCACATTGCCCTGTGTTAAAGTCCTCGCTTGACCTACCTGCATTGTTCAACAGCACGACGATCACAACGAGGCTGAGTGGAGTGCGCACGCGCGCGCCGCTGACCACCATGTTTGCTATGGCAACCACCTCTTCCCGGATATCACTGCTCCCGAGCTCCCCAGGTGGCGCAGCGAGCACGCCTTAGCGGTCCACAATCTTCACCACAGACCCCTGTCGTGATACACGGTGTTTCTCCACCAGAAGGCGATGCAGGGCAGGGACCTGAATTCGTCCGTGAATACTGAGGACGTGTAGCTCATAACGAGCTCGTCTCAGAAATGTAAAAACGTTGGGTTTTTTTCATACTCTTCCGGCGTAAATATTACTGCGAAGTTATGTGCGGTGTTTTTTCGTCATAGATTTACGAAGAGCAGCAGAGACTTAGGAATTCTTTATTAATCGTCTGACTATTATTCATGTGGCTACTTTATTCTCAGTCTTTTTTATAACTTTGTTTTTTTCTGATACGTAGATAAGACCTGATTGGAACGCCCATGATGTTAAATGCAGGCACTTGATATGAGAAACACATTTACTCTTGATGAATGCAACAGACATCCCTATCTATTTCCCCTTCCCTACGCATTACAAAACTATCTATTTTCTATTCTTATGAATCAGTAAATTCCAGAGGCTATTGGAATATATCGTTTTTTCTTCTCTGCTAAAATGTATTTCAATCTTTACCCGATTGTGACAGGCACATTAATAACAGAGATGTCAGTTTTCCATTTTTACGTGGAAATCCATTTTTTCATATTCAGTATATGCAATTGCTTTTTTTTTTTTTTCTTTTTTTTTCTCTTTTTTTTTTCATTTGTATTCGACAGGTACATTGTCGCTCTTCCACACTAACGAGCGTATGAACAAGTGTATACGCAGTATAGAGTATGATATAATAATTGTGTCAAACAAAGAAGGTATTGATTTTGCATCATTTACTCAAAGAAAACAGTGGTTTGAGCCTTCCCAAAGACCCTCAGATCTATGCCATGGCCGACAAGGACATCTTATCCAAATTTTCCCTATTTGTCTGAGACAGAAAAATCTACATGGAGAATGTTTCCACTTTTTTCCCCGACTCCAACTGACATCCCTGTTTATAAACGTAGAAATAGCACGGAAATCATCCACATGCTTGGACCAAAAAAAAACATGCACCTAATGATTATGTCAAGTACTACTCCGCGGATACTTACATTACTATCCGTAGCCCGCAGATGAGCCCCGATAGGGCGCGGAACCTGAACGTAGTTTCCCGCTTAGATCCCCCGGAAGGATTCTGATTTAGGAGCTGCGCCTCTCGTTTAGCCCGCTAGGTGGCGTCATCGACCATTGAGGTTAAATCGGCGTGTCATTGGCTGCTGACCCGAGGTCAAAGGTTAGACACGTGTAGAGCAGGCTGTTGGGAGGAGTCAGGGTGACTTTCGCGGTAGATTTGCGGGATTGAATGTTGTGGGAATAAAGGTTACATACAATAATGGCCGTGGTGTTTAGTGAGACGGACACTGAGCATTCCCACTTTATTATCCATCGTATACAAAGCCCCCATTGAAAATGTATGGGGACTCAGTAAACCACGACCCAGTGTATAAAACCTGTCAGATACCATAACTGTGGTATACGGATTCAAACCTGTAGTATACGGCCTCAAAACCATGGTATACGGGTAAAACAGTCCCTTTTGCTATAGAGCAAAGAAAGAGTTCCTAGTATTATACCTGTTAACATGGCAATTACTGGGTTCAATTTATTCGAAAAGGTGGATAATAAATGCAACAAACGATGGTTTTGTGGACAGGCAGCCCTGTAAACCACTCGCGGTTGACGTCGTAATACACTCGCTAGCGCTCGTGTATTACTACGCGTCAACCTCTCGTGGTTTACGACTGCCTGTCCACAAAACCATCGATTATTGTCTATGTATCCACCTGTATTTCACATCCTTTATGCAACCATACCCCCTCACAACCGCGACTCACCCTCACTCCTCACCACCATGAACCCATCCTCGACACCCACTCTGCCCACACCACCAGACAAACGTAACGACCACAAAGTCCATGTCCCTCACACCTCGACCCTCGCCACCACAAATTCCTCGTCCCTCACACCCCTCAACCCTCACTCCCCATCATCCCACATCACCACAAATTCCTCGTCCCTAACACCCCTTAACCCACACACCTCATCAACCCTCACCACAAATTCCTCGTCCCTCACACCCCTCAACCCACACACCTCATCAACCCTCACCACAAATTCCTCGTCCCTCACACCCCTCAACCCACACACCTCATCAACCCACACCACAAATTCCTCGTCCCTCACACCCCTCAACCCACACACCTCATCAACCCTACCACCACAAATTCCTCGTCCCTCACACCCCTCAACCCACACACCTCATCAACCCTACCACCACAAATTCCTCGTCCCTCACACCCCTCAACCCTCACTCCCCATCATCCCACATCACCACAAATTCCTCGTCCCTAACACCCCTCAACCCACACACCTCATCAACCCTACCACCACAAATTCCTCGTCCCTAACACCCCTCAACCCACACACCTCATCAACCCTACCACCACAAATTCCTCGTCCCTCACACCCCTCAACCCACACACCTCATCAACCCTCACCACAAATTCCTCGGCCCTCACACCCTCAACCCACACACCTCATCAACCCTCACCACAAATTCCTCGTCCCTCACACCCCTCAACCCACACACCTCATCAACCCTACCACCACAAATTCCTCGTCCCTCACACCCCTCAACCCTCACACCTCATCAACCCTACCACCACAAATTCCTCGTCCCTCACACCCCTCAACCCTCACTCATCATCCCACACCACGAATTCCTCATCCCTCACACCCCTCAACCCACTCACCTCATCAACCCTACCACCACGAATTCCTCGTCCCTCACACCCCTCAACCCTCACTCCTCATCATCCCACACCACCACGAATTCCTCATCCCTCGTACCACTTATCCCTCACACCTCGACCCTCACCACTATGAATTCCGCGTCCCTCGCACCCCTCATCCCCTCATCAACCCTCACCCCGATGCAAATCTAATTGAAAAAAAATGGATGTTAAACTATACAAACAGAGACCACCACGAATTCCTCGTCCCTCACACCCCTCAACCCTCACTCCCCATCATCCCACACCACCACGAATTCCTCGTCCCTCACACCCCTCAACCCACACACCTCATCAACCCTACCACCACGAATTCCTCGTCCCTCACACCCTCAACCCTCTCTCCCCATCATCCCACACCACCACGAATTCCTCATCCCTCACACCCCTCAACCCACACACCTCATCAACCATACTCCACAAATTCCTCGTCCCTCACACCCTCAACCCTCACTCCCCATCATACCACACCACCACAAATTCCTCGTCCCTCACACCCTCAACCCTCACTCCCCATCATCCCACACCACCACGAATTCCTCGTCCCTCACACCCCTCAATCCACACACCTCATCAACCATACTCCACAAATTCCTCGTCCCTCACACCCTCACACTCACTCCCCATCATACCACACCACCACGAATTCCTCGTCCCTCACACCCCTCAACCCACACACCTCATCAACCCTACCACCACAAATTCCTCGTCCCTCACACCCTCAACCCTCACTCCCCATCATACCACACCACCACGAATTCCTCGTCCCTCACACCCCTCAACCCACACACCTCATCAACCCTACCACCACGAATTCCTCGTCCCTCACACCCCTCAACCCACACACCTCATCAACCCTACCACCACAGATTCCTCGTCCCCCACACCCCTTCGACCCTCACAACCATGCACCTCTCACTACTCATGTCTACACACTCTACCCCCTCCCCCTCCCCGCTCCTCTCCACTACATCCCTCGTTCTACCGCACTGCTCATCACCCCACACCACCTCAGCCCAGCTCGCGCCCCTCACATCACCCCCTTTTAACTGTAATAGTTGTCTTATCTCACCTTTTATTATCCACCTAATACAAAGTGTCCATGGAAAACACATAGGGAGTGTGTATGGACATACCCGGTGCATACAGATATGTTGTACGCTCCGGGTGGCGCATACGGAAAGTAGTGCGTACGGAAAAATAGTGCATAACTAAAATGAACTGATATCGATATGCCACTTGCCCAGAAAAGGTGGATAATAAATACAATATAGACTGGTTTCAGATAAAAGCGGCTGTATGCTCCTCGGAGTTGACTCTGCGCAATATCCTCGCATACGCTCGGATATTACTACGCGTCAACTCCTCGGAGCATACGGCCGCTTGTATCTGAAACCAGTCAATATTGTGTATGTACCTGCCACTCCTATTAACCTGCGATCCTCACCCGACCTCATATTGAGCGGGCTATGAACCTAGTACCTACCAGGTAATTCATATTAGGAGCTACATCAACTGATGAGGTGTGCCAGCCTCAAGAAGTGTGGCCGATGATATCCACTCGCCAGATAACGAGGTCAGCGAACAAAGATTGGTCGTCATTCTTGTGTGTAGATTTTAGGGAATTTTCGGTTCTAGACTTAAGCCGCTGCATGTTTTGGTGATTGTGGCACATGGCGATTGGGAAGGATTCCTAACATTGTGAGATGATGAACACTGTACGGAATGATACACAGTGCGTAAGATGTTGATATTTAGCAGAAAATGTATCTTTTCTGCATATAACTGAAAATGGTATGATAACTTTATGTAAATGGAAATTGTATCAATATTTTATGTAACTGGGAAGATCATCATCCCTGTATGTGAGTAAAGATGGTATTAGAAGATAACCGATATCATAACTGTATTGATATAGGACCAAAGATACTATATATGAATAGGATATAGTCATTGAAACAATCTAGTATGCAACTTACCAACGTAAATATATTCAATTAATCTAAGTTTCGTTAAGAAACACAGTTTGCGAAGAACTAAATAATTCAGCTGTTAGAAATGTGGCAAAAGGTAAAACTCTAAACGTAAAACTTCTTGATATGTTTAAGAGAGGGAAGAGTCACTTAAAATGATCAATTATGCATTGTGATTTCTGTGCATGTAATGGTTAACGTGTGCCAGGAAGCGACGCTCCTGGCAAGAGAAACTATTATCTCGTGGTTCATTGTTTGCGCACACAGAGTAATGAATCTACGCTGAGTGTCCGTTCCCTCCAAGGCTGACCGTTCGTCTCCGGTTAATCATGTTTGTGTTGTTTACCCAGCCATGGCGACACCACGCAGTTATGCCCCTCCCGGCATGTTCCACCCGAAGTCAGGTACTACCCGCACGCCCCCTACAGGACCGGCCACGAACTAACCCACAGCAGCGCCCCCAGGTTTAATGTTCTATAGCAAGACAGATTTCTCCAGATCATTGATAGTGAGACAGTGAAGAGTGACTTCTGCGTCTGTGGTACTTATTGTATGTGCAGTGCATTCACGGCAGTCGTTGCGCTTCATTGCATAATCTGCAGTGGTATCTGGGCTATTTGTGCAGCTTGCGGAATTCAGATTTATCCAGATTCAGTTCACAAGCCAAGTCCAAGCCTATCAAAAGTAGGACAGATCAAATTCTTATGTTCAAATATTAAGCTGTTCTAAACTGGGAAAAAAATCCAAATATTAAGTCATTGCATTATTAGCTATATTTTGTAATACATATTAAAAACCTGGAAGTTCGTAATCTACCACGAAGAAGACTAAGGCTTCAATGAATTATTCTCTCACTCTGATAACAACGAAAAAATAGTAACATAATGGTAATACACAATAAAATACTAGTTTTTCGATATTTCTGATATACTAAACCATAGACAAATATTGTCTGACAATACATAAATCTTTGTTAAGATAAGATGTGATAGTTGTGGCCACTAACCAAGAATACCCAATAGTTGTCTTGTTTTCCCAATTTTTATTTTACAAGTAGTGTTACATTTGGTTCCATATTTTAGGGTATTGTCCAACTAGTTTCGGCTACTGCCTTCTTCAGGGACTTATCTATTTTGTTAAGATAAAATTGGAATGTTACATGAAACCATATTCATTCCAAAGTTGATAATAAATTTACATATCCTAGCATTTTACATGTATTAAAAAAGTTTTAGATGACGCATTCCATTTTCAACACTTAAACTGACAACCTTCCTTTTGATTGGCTTGACTTTGCTGGTGAACCCGGGTGAGAAAGGTGCTGAACTAGAGGTCGTTGTTTAGAGCTGCTGTGGGGAGGTTCGTGCCCTGTGGAAGGGACAGGCACAATGTATATCAACTTGTGCATAACTCTTTAAGTGAATTCTCTGTCACTGCTAACTGTATATAAGGTGTCGGAGCTCAAGGGATATTCTCTTTCTTTGGAGCTTATTTGTTTGGTAGAATAATCATCACTAGACCCAAATCTTCCATATGACCTTCTAATTTACATAATGTGACCTAATATTTACATAGAATGACCCCTTATTTACATAATATGACCCATTCATGCTATTTTAATGAACCCAGGGGAGTAGTTCGACTCAGTAATACTTAGAGTTGTTGAGATATCAATGAATAATTTACAAAACAGTCGTATGGATGATTCTGGGGCTATTCAATACGTTATTCTGCGTGATTCAAAACTCACCAAACAAAGTTAGGCTCACCTCAGTAACTGTCTCTAAATTTGTGCTCTAGTGTGATATGTTGATTAAGAATGATAACAAAAGTTCAGTCATTGCAATTGTTCTGTTGTTAATCGTAAACATAATATTTGCATAGACTTGTACGGAGTCTTTGACCATACTAAAAAGACCTTTCTACGATGGGTTTATGTGTGGCAGTTAATGAATGAAAGAAGTATAAAAACATGTACATGTATATTACACGTGGCACCAAGTGGAGCTTAATGTTTAGCTGAATTGCCAAATAGCAGTGTGCATGATAAAAAGGCATGTTAGAAAATATCATCAGCAGTGAAAGCACAAGGGAAGGTGGGGTAGATCCTGCATTCAGATTTAGTGTAAAACAATATTTGATAAATTAAGTAGTTACACAGGCATCGTTCACCAAAGGACTCAATCATAATTAAAACAATCATTTTTTTAATCTTTTCTATATGTTTAACTTATTTGAGCATTACAAAGAGTGGAGGCTTCACTCTACAACCCTTTTTTATCAAAGACACCCAGTGTAATGCGATAGGAGATTGTGGGATGTGTTGATCAAGCAGGCATCTTGTACTTAGCTTGAGTGAAGGCTTTAGATATTTACCACCGATTTGGAGGAAGTAAGACTACTTCAGGAGCGTTGGCCTCATATTGCTAATATCCTGATTAATTGCATGCAATTGACCTAAGTTAGGTTACTGCGAAATATAATCCTTATTACTGCTGTTAACATTACAAACAGTGAGTTCCCCATTTCATCAGATGTAAATGATTCATTATGTGAAACTATGAATATCATGCGCTGAAATAAGCATCGTATAACTCGTTAATTTAAAACAAATCTTAGCTAAAGACAACTCTATAGCATATTCTTCTCGGAACTATTATCGCTAGCAATATTTTTTTCGAAAGTTCATGTTTTATCCAAAGTCATATTTGTCTTTAGTGGTTAATTATCCACACTATCGGTCGACTTTCTGTATTTTGCAGTGTCTGCCTTAAAGCTAATACACACAGCTAATACCCATACACATTCTATTTAAGATATCTCACTACTTAAAGTTCTAATGTTTGCAGTTGATCTAGAGGAGGGGTGCATCGCTTTTCTTACTAATAAACATTTGATATTGAAGCCTGAAAGGTACCGTGAGCCTCTCACAAGTTTGAATGAGGGCGATTGCAGAATATTCGAAATGCCCAGGATAGCAAAGTTATATACATACACTAATATTGTCTGCGAATTGTACAATTTCAGCTGTGGCTCATATGAATATCAGTGTAAAATACAATGTGAAATACAAGAGTTAAGGCATGTTATATCTCATAGTATGTGTTTTGTGTATCTTTCCCATGCCTTTCATCATATTTCTGTGGTACATATACATACTAATCTTATGATGTATTACTGATAGCCTATTTGTACATTGTATTTGTAAAATGTGTGTGATTGGATTGTCTAGTACCTCTAGCTCAACTCACATAGTTTGCTGTTTTATTGCTCCACCCTCTAACTCACCCCTAAACACTGTTAATTTTCAGCGTCTTCCAGAAAGAAAGTGACCCCAGTTTCCTCCAGTATGTATCTAGGCACATGGTGAACTGGTTACAATAACGGTTCTGCTTACCCTGACCTCTGATTGTAAAGTCTGAACCCGTATCCCTCCGCTGTGGAATGGGGCAGTGTGCATGAGACCATTCTCTATAAGTAAAACCACTAAATTGTTCTGAATTAAAACCAAGTTCAATGTGGCTTTCACCAGAAACAAAAGTTCTGCATAAATTTACAATAAGGAGAATGCTACTTGCTAATTTTCAAGAAATAACGAACCGATTTGTCTAATAAATGAATAACGACCATAACTGACATTCAAATTCCTACTACGTTTAATTTAGGATGATGATTTTGTCTTTCTTATTGTCTATAATTCATTGGTTGTCATATTAAATCAACTTGTGAACTTATGTAGTCTCCTAACAAAAATCGGTTCTCAATGTATTCCTTCTTAGAACTTAAATATACATTGTTTCCTAACAGTGCGTTTAATGCTGATATTAAATACTTCCTTTCGGCATCATTTAAATATAAGTTTGATCTAAACCTCATCAACATGCATGACCTCAATAGGACTAAACATAAGCTTCTAAGTGTTTTGGATTGAACGTTACAGAAAACATGAGGGAAGTTCCCTTGAGAAAGAGAATTGGTATGGAGTGCTTTAATGGAGACTTATAATGGCAAAGCTACACGGTCATAAGGTTTGGAAAGTCTGATGATAAAAGAAAGAGCACTAGGGGTTTTCCACAGTATACCCTGGTTTATCGTAATTTGCGCTATATATAGTGGGTAGATGTCGAACTACATCATGGAATCTCAAGACAGAGATGTCAGTTTTCCACTTTTCCGTGGAAATCCACTTTTCCATATTCAGTTTGTGTAATTACTTTTACTTACATCAAACAAAGATAATATTGATTTAGCCTCATTTATGCCAATAAAACAGTGATATGAAGCTCCCGACAGAACCTTAGCCCCATTTCATGGCCGACAGGGACATATTATCCAAGTTTTCCCGGTCTCTCTGTGGCAGAAAAATCCACCAAAAAAATATTTCCACTTTTTTCCCTGACTCCAACTGACATCCCTGTCAAGACTGAGCAGGCTAGAATTAACTAATTGGAAAGTGTAATTCTTTTACCGCCAACCCACACCAGGGAACGCGGCGAAAGAGTTTTTTATAATGGAAAGGGTAATTTAGTTTCTCTAGTAATTTGGATTTTTTTGGGTTATGATTCTTCAAAGTATTCAGAAGTGATCACGCAGACTGCATCGTTTGGATGTTTACCAATGTGTTCAGTTGATGCGATATCTCACCGTGTTTTTAAGTTGTCTGCCTTACACATTTCGAAGTTTCCTCATTATTTCTTTGTTAACAACTTGTAGTCTTTATGAGGGATGGAATAATAAAAAGAATCATCTCATCGACTAGTCCAGTCACACTGAAATGCACACAATTTTATTTCTGGGTATTGAACAGAGATAAAAGGATAAGATATAAGTTGCGATGCAAATACCAAAACTGTAGTTCCACATCTCCCTACTATCGGACTCCGGCAAACGGTAAAACCAGGGGATCGAGCATGGCTAGACAGTGACATGCATGAGATTCACACCAATGCCAACAGGTTAGCTTGGGTAAGTTTGGGTCAATTAAGTGCTAGGACACATAATGGGACCGGCCATTTGTCAGTTCACCGCCATGTCATATTGTACATGTATAAGGTTTATGCATGCTGTGTAAACGACCTAACTGATCCTGTTGTGTCTGTTTCCTGTCCGTGGGACTTAATTTTAAGACCATTTCCCTTTCAGAATAGTAATCTGTATTTCTACATAAATTTGCTAAACATCCTATATCCTTACATTATGAATTGCCTATAAATTATTCATTAGTTTATTTGATCTAACCTAACAATATACCCTTTTCTTTGTTACCATTCTAATCATAATGATTGTATATATTCGTAACGTATGGCTATGCTCGTATTTTGCAGTGTGAATCCATAACAAATGCATTTTGATCATTCTTGATACTGTATTTATAATTCACACTGAGAGTTCCACCTGGAGAACTGAGGCTGCATACATAACGGCGGAGATGTCTTAATAAAAGGATGCCTGTCTTTTTCCAGGTACTGAGAGTTTGTCCAGTGTGCCTGGATCAGGCCGGAGCACTCCAAAAAATGTCAACCGGAGTCCGGCCCGCGAAACTCCGCCCCCCGTCATGCCCGTTCTGGCCACGCCCACCTCCCCTGTGGCCAGTAAGGAAAAGTCCCCGACCCCGGAAAAGCCAGCACTCTCACAGGTAAAGTTTATGGACAGGGATCCTTTGGTGCATATAACCGCCACGTGCGCCGACAAACGACAGAATTCCGATAATTTATTGGCATTTCCTAATTATTGAGACGTTTGTTTCTCTTCAACTGATGACAGTGTAACCAAGAGGAATTATACCATATGTATACAAATATATATATATATATCATATGTATACTATCGTAAAACCGGATGAGTTTTAATCTTGGCTCCTGTATGCCACGACTGGAGTTTGGCGTAGTGATATCACGAGGCGGAGCCGAGTGGTATCCGGAACCAAATTCCAGGAGTGGCATATGGGAGCCAAGATTAAAATGAATCAGGTTTTGATTTTATCCTACCCCTCTCTACAATAATTTAATATTAAAACCATGAATGAAAATCATCAAAATTCTGTATGCCCCTAGTGGCATACAAACGTCCGTATGCCAGTCAGCGTGGCATACGGAATCTCAATGTTAAGCCTATGGGATTTTATATTAGGGGTGGGATAAAAATATATATATATATTTTAGGTTTTTATTTACCCTGGAGTGAACACCTAGGACCATATAATGTCCTATCTTCCGGTGGCTCTAGCATCTGAGCTGTATATATAGAGAATACTTAATTATTTTAAGGGTATTAAATTTCCGATTTTTTCCTCAGTGCTGACTTTCATTCCAGCGTGTAATAGCTATCTACTGAGGTTGGGGGAGAAGGAGGGCATGGTGCAGTATGGATGGTATGGAACAAATTGTAGAAGTGCTTTCTAGTTACCTGATTACCGGGGTAAAGCCAAAAAGCACATACCTGACCTGGGAGTTTCGAGGATTGCATCTTTGAGTTTGAATTGAGCAGGCATTATAGAGATAGAATTTGTTTTAATGATTTCAGACGCATATTTCCTGTGTGTGTCTACGATTTTTGAATCTTTTTCTGTTACCTTATCACTGAGAATTGGTTTCGGCGAGTTAAGACAATATTTGTTACTTTAGTACAAAGTTTTGATAAAACTATATATATTCATATCTATCGGTGTCAGTCCTCTGAGATTTGGAAATAGACGCGTATATTACTCTGTCAGATTTGAGACTTAACGAACCAAACTACATGTATTGACTTTTGAGCAGATTCGTTGTGACAGGAAGTGAAAGCCACAGTGATGATCTAATTGATTTCAAATTTTTAGAAGCATGCATGTCTGGGCTCTGCTGTCCAGACTTGTTTGTGTATGGTCTTCTGACAAATTTTTCACAATGATGATTTAAGACAGTTTCACTTGGGAGTGTATTTTAGTTAGAATATGTATTGACGCCTCAGTTAATAGATGAAAATCTGAAGTCTAAGTGTTTGACCACCCGTTTGTTTTCCTTGCAGGCCAGTGCTGCCGACATCAGCAGTATGGGCATGGACATCGGGTCGAAGATGGAGAATCTGCAGCAGCAACAGGAGATCGAGGGACTCCGGGCAGAGGTGAAAGACCTGGAGGAGAAACTGGAGACACTCAAGGTCAAACGCGCAGAGGACAAGGTCAAACTGAAGGAGTTTGAAAAGGCTAAGATTCAACTGCAACAGGTGTGTTCTGTAATTTTTTTCTATACTTCTTATTAGCGGGTGGACTGGTGGTCTTGTAGGTTATGGCTATAGCCTACTGTGGTACACCTACTTGTAGTGTCAGTAGGTAACCTGACCATATTTTTGCTTTTTATAGCTAACTAAGTACAGATAGGAATATGATTTCTGTTTTGGACAGCATATTTTATGGCCATTTTTAGTATTTAGTATATTGACATGGATAAAGAAAAGAAAAAGAGAGATTTCAGTTTTGGAAGCACAGTCTCACGGGGGTTCTCCTGGAGAAGGCGAACCCGGGAGACATGACGTCACATGCCGCCCCTAGGAACTCCATAAATATGGACAGTTTTCCCCAAAACGAATATTCTGGTGTACCAGCTGTTTTGAAGTGGTCACCAAGCTGAGCTCTGTACACTCTTTACCCTTCTGTTTTGTAGTTACAGGTTAGGAATATAGACTGCTGAGGGATATTGACTGTACATGTTTCACCGTAACAATATAACCTGTTTAATGCTTGGCCATTTTAATTCGTAGTGTTGTTATTTGAACGCGATCGTTACATTATCATAACGAGGTTTTATTCAATATATGTTTCTAGCTTCAAGAATACAAAATCAGCATGCAGGAAAGCCAGAAGGAGATTCAGCGACAACTGCAAACCTCCAAAAAGGTAAGCTCTAGATAGGTGTATATAGGAGTAAACTACTGTTTTTGCCTAAAGATACCATGGATGGCATAAGGTACGACAAGTCCTCGGCCCCTTAAAACTCGGGGATTTGGTTCTTGGATATCAAAACAATCGAAAGTATTGTCATCCGAATCCCATCGTTTCCATCTGCAATCTCTAGGGGAGTAGACCGTTTACGTAGTGTAAGGCAATCCATCCTTCATCACATATTCATTTTTCTCTTATTTCCTAATTGTGAAATGCTATTTTTTTTTAAACTTCCAAATATTTAGTAGCAGAAATTTTTTAGATAAACAATTCAACTAAAAAAAGTAAACTACCAAGGTAAGTACCTCGAGTAATTATCTTTTTAATAATGATTAGACACGGTAAAAACCACCTATTTTGCAAGCAAATGCTACCTTGAAAATGATAAATTTCAATAATTCTCCTTTTGTATTAGAAAAATATATTTGAATGGAAAAGGTAAGATTAGTGTCTGATTGATGCAGTAATTGGTTGTCATAAAAAAAATCACAGAAACTTGTTTATTTATACTTTATATATTCTGCCACATATACTAGGAAACCCGCGAGTTGCAGGAAGCATTTGACCGATACAAAGATGAAATGGCTGATCTGTCTGAGACGGTGGAGATTGGTCTTCTGGATAAAGAGATGGCAGAGGAGAAAGTAAGCACAAAGACACACAGGTTTTCTTTTCTCTTACTGTACTTGACTTTACTCAGGCTCTCCAGCTTAAAGTTTCTTTTGGCGATATGATATTATCATTTGATTATAATGTGTAAGAAACCTGATTTACAAATGGTTGGGAAGACCAAGCGATCAGTCTCAATCGTTATTTCACCATGGAAACCTTATGCGTTTTAAATCTCCGTAGCTTAAGTCATCGATAACGAATTGGCACCAAGTAATGTACAGAAACACCCAAAAGTCACCGGATTACCTGACATGAACTTTAGAACCCATTTTTACATGACTTGGGAAGAACACCTCTATGACCCCCCAAAAAAAGATAACAACCGATTTGTTTTGTAATTCTATAACCTATCGTATAACAACTGGTATAAACTAGTAGATAATAATCGTTTTCACCATGTGGTTTTTCGTTTGTGTGTCGTCCAGGCTGAAGGGTTACAAGCAGAATGCGACCAGATGAAGGAGAAGGTGGAGGAGCTGACACTCGACCTGCAGATCCTCAGAGAGGAGATTAACCAAGCGGGCACGGACGGCGTGGCCACCAACTACCAGGTGAGTACTCAGCTAGTCCCTCCACGCCCCAGAGTCAGGGGGTCAGGGCAGGGGGAAATTTACGTATCTTACTTACATGGACCATCATATCATACTTGGATTGTGAGACCACCAAATCTTTATCATAAGATTAAGTCATGGACTATGATAGCATGGCTATAGGTTAAAGAAACCAACGAACCTAATTTCTCTGATATGAGTCTTAGTGCAAATTCGCAGAGCCCTATTGCAGAATAGGGCTCTGCGAATTTGCACTAAGACTCATATCAGAGAAATTAGCATTGAGGACCTTCATGCTAGATGTAATACTGATTTATTATCTGTAAGACGCACTTATTTAAAGATGGTTTTTATGAGAAGATACGCTAGACTTATAGCAAGGGATAAGAACCCAAAAACTAGAGGTCAAAATAAGAGAAACGTTAAACTAAAGAGACCTAGAACTAGTTTCTTTAAGCGAAACCCCTTATATAATGGAATGACACTGTGGAATGGTTTACCGATGGCTATACAGGATAACACCTCGATGTATGCTTTCAAACGCCATGCAAAAGCCAAAAGTAGGTTGATTATGCTTGGATAAGATCACTAGACTTATAACAATGTGAAACGAGAACCATCACATCTCATCAGCTCATACCACTTCAAATTGTATATTTTTTCGCATGTACTATGTCCTGTATAGTTATTGTTAGCAACGTTATAAAACTTGATCTCAGACAGGTATACAAAACCTGCCGACTGCAGAATGCCTGTATTATGTTTATCCTGAAATAAAAAAACCAAAAAAAAAACCTTTACAAACTTTCTGCAGATTTATTTTTATACTAATGCTCAGGTATATATTTTCATCTCTAAACTATATTGACTGAGAGATATATGTTCAAGGTCAAAGGTATTGGGAAGTTTTACAAATAATGTAAGGGCATCCATACCGGCTGACCGCCGACGCTCTTACAGGCGACATAAACAAATAAGAAAAATATAAAAACCACTGTCACAACGTAATATGCTGTAAAAACGAAACATGTCATTATGCATTCAAACGAAATGCAAGACGACAACAGCCCATATTCTCATTATTTCACTGGTACATTTCTTAGCAGATATTTGGTTTCTGTTTCCGGATGCCCTTAATCCAGAGCGTTACATTTCTTTTGTACGTTCAGTTTTCATTCTCGCGTATTCTTCGCGGCATTTGTTAGACAATGTTAAGTTGGTGTAGCAGACGATGTGGGTCCCGGTTCGGGAGATATGCTTCGGGGCTGCCTACCAATGTTTTTGTGGAGTAGATCTCTGTAGGCCGGGCGCATTCATCCGACCGTGATGAATGTGATGAATGATCCGCTTATGTAATAACTAATAATGGCTGATCAAGAAATCAAATAAGGAAAAATACCATCTAACTATTGGTGTAGCTGCATTGTCTTTGAATGGGCCATGGTCACAATCCTGATTGTAATCGGCGGCTGTTTTATTATAGAAAAAAAAACTGAAAAAAAAGAAAAGAAACGAGATTTCAGATAGTTTTCAGTGGAACCGTTGTGATACCATCAAATATATTCCGTTTCCAGATATGACTATCCTATATCCATCCAGTTGTGCATATTCAGCATGCCCACCTCTACCTGTCTGTTGAGATGATTTAGCTTTCTGGTCTTCATCAGGTGAAACAACTAGAACAGCAGAACGAGCGTCTGAAGGAGGCGATCGTTAAGATGCGCGATCTGAACAACCACGAGAAACACGAGCTGCAGCGTGCCCAGAAACAATACGAGAAGCTTAACCTGGAAGTAACGGCTCTACAGAAGGATAAGGTGAGACTTTCTCCTTTAAGGACGGGCGCCTATGGCAGCATTAAATGTGTAAGGACGGAATATAGTGTACGCATATACCTGCGTATAATAATCGATTTTATATTGTAAGATGTATTACATAAACGTCTTGCCCTTCATACTAATATTGAAAGGTACTGTTGACAAATCAGCTTAATAATCCCATCTGTGTACTGTTGCTATAAGGCACATAATAAGTACTTGTTGTCATCCGTCAACTTGTATAAACGTAATTCAATTTGATCATGAACAATTGTAATACGGTGACACAACCGGAGGTTTTTGTTCTAATTGCTGTCCTAGGTAGTCGGTGATACTACCGACCCCTGCTGTAAAGGACCCACTCCATATCTGTGCATGTTATATTTCTGTATTTTGTATATTTCTACAAAATGCAGCCGAAGAGTAGTGAATGTAAATTTCCAGCCTGGAGCACTGTGGAAATAGGCACTATCTGAGCCTACATGACCTCCAGAATAAATATTAAATCTAAAAAATATATATATATATATAACATAACTTGAGTGTGACATAACGTGATAAGATAGGCTATCAATATCTTTTTTTCTTTTGCTTAAAAACATCAAAAACGAAGTTATTCCTGCATTTTGCAAGAATTGTATGTTTACTGATCCAATATTTCTTTGAATTATGTACAATTTTACGGAAATGATGCTTTGAGGCATTAATTGGTCTCCCTTTATTATAAACCTTCAAATGTATTAAGTCAAATAGGTTTTACTTACGGGTGTTCAAATAAGCGATGCTATTATGGAGTATCATATTTCTTACTAGCTTCTTCTCTATAATATAAGTCTAACTGAACAAATTGGATGTTAAACTACCCAAACAAACACTCTTCTCTATAAGGCAAGACCCGCTACCGGCTACATTTCTATATCCGAGGCTAAGCTTTTATCTGATTCGGGATACACACCTATCCACATAAAGCCGTCTGGAATTATTCAATTGCTTGACTCTGAGGAAAGATTGGGATGCTTGTCATGAGATCAGTATGCACAAAAAATAGTTTATTCTTGTATTGACTATGACCTGAGTTGTTAGTTATCTGGGACAATGTAATTGGTTATGTAATAGCAGTATAATACAACTTGGGATAAATTCATATCGGGTATTGGACAAAATTCATGAAAATGCAGCCTTTAAATTACCAATGTTTTCATCTATATACCAGATATATATACTGTCATATGTACACTGTATAATTATGTCAATTGTAAATGTACCTGTATTGGCCTATTGTCTTGTGAACATGTCTTTTGTAATTTGAAAACTACGACCTGCTAATATTTGCATCAGAAAGTATAATGTATGAACTTGTCGTTGACATCCAACTAAGACAACTATGAACAGAAGTAGAGTCAAATGACCTACAGGATATTATAGTAAAGTGACATGAACTATATCACTGATGCGAAGTAAGTGTTCCAGGTTTTTTCGTTATACACAACGTCATCTGTGACCCTGTTTGCACCTTGTGTTTTTCTTGTCTTTTTTTTTAATTGGTCCAAGGAAGAACGTCTAATGGTGATGATTGCACCGAATCCTACTTAACATGAATAAAAAATATTATAGAGGAAACCTATGAAAGTTTAGGGTCTGAGCTCGTATCCCAATGAGTTTGAATCATGTAGTAATTCACAAGGCGAAGCCGAGTGAATTACCTAGCGATTTAAACGAGATGGGATTGAGCTCTGACAGTAAACTTGAATGGGTTTCTGAGTTTATCTCACCCTTAACATTGACTAATGGGCTATCATTTGTCACATAATCCCCCATTGGATATTTTTCCTAAATATCTAATGGGCGTTAGATACGAGTTCCCAATGTTAAGTCCATGGAGAAGAAATACCAGGGGTGAGATAATTATATAGAACTGCATCAAGAATCGTATAAATAGACAATACTCCACGAGTTTGGCTGGGCCGCAATCGTCATCGAGGCGAAGCCAAGTGACGATCATGGCACAGCCAAATGAGTGGAGTATTGTCTATTTTACGATTCGAGTGCAGTTCTGGATTTATCTTACCCCTTTCTATGACATTAAATATCATCACACCTTCAGAATAATCGGAATATACTTAGCAAATTCACTACGCCATGGCCGTGGCGTAGTATTGTCACTTTACGGGGGTGATCGTTGAGTATATTTTTCTAATGTTATTCCTATGGCTAAACTTGTACCAGAGGTGAGATAAATATATATAACTGACATGGTGTCTT
The DNA here is from genome assembly GCA_950022655.1 of Alentia gelatinosa. NCBI lineage: Eukaryota > Metazoa > Annelida > Polychaeta > Phyllodocida > Polynoidae > Alentia > Alentia gelatinosa. The sequence continues at coordinate 101,939,873 of OX465582.1, forward strand.
TCATACAGGTGCGTATCGAAGATGAGCTGGCCAAGGCGAACGAGCAGCTGATTGAGCTGTCGGAGCAGGTCGATGCCGCGCAGGGAGCTGAGGAGATGGTGGAGCACCTCACAGAGAAGACCCTGCAGCAGGAGGAGCGCATCGGCGAGCTCGAGGAGGAGAAGACCGACCTCGTACGTACCTCAATAGTGTGGGGGAGTTGGGGTTTTATACGGCTTACTCGTTTTTATACGTCAAAGATATGTGGTGAAATTATTGATCAGATATATCCCGATGCTTTATGCAGAGGGATATATCTGATCGGTAATTTTACCAAGTATTTTGACGCATAATGACAGTTAGGCTATTTTTATTATTTACCTACCACATATAAAACGTTAGAATTTCGTCGAATCCGCTTGAAGTTGCTCTCGTACATAGAGACATAGTGAACCAGACCTATGCGTGGAGAATGAGGGCCTATGAGAGTGAGATTCTCGTACAGTGAAAAACTCGAACATGGTCTTTTTTTTTGTAGGACTATACTCAGACAAACTTCTTCTCTTATGATTCATATCAAGCCATGCCGAAATCAAAGCTTAGTATTGTAGTTTTCTGATCTACTTTTCTCGTGAGAAACCAATGAGATCACATTTCGCTGGTAGTCGGTAAAATCGGTGTCACATGAAATGATGGTTGGGAACTAATTGATAGTTTCAGGTATTAAGAGTAGGGGCGCCACTAAGCCCTCACCCTCTCAAATACCATGTGACGAAGTCCCTAGTATGTAACTAAAATGGCGACATTTTACCTAGTCAACTGAGCACATTCTCCGCACGTCACAGTGTGACGAATGACCATAAATATGTTATAGTTAGCAGCGGGCAGTATGTGTACATGATACGACCACATGTATATAATAATATGCCAGAGTAACAGCCAGGGTCATTTTAAGGCGAGATTAAAATTTTGAGATCGGTGTCGGACAAACAGTGAAGTACTATAGAGGGAACCTATGAAAGTTTAGGGTTAGAGCTCGTATCCCATCAAATTTGAATTGCATAGTACTTCAAAAGGCGCAGCCGCATGAATTACATAGCGATTCAAACAAGATGGGATCGAGCTCTGACCCTAAACTTGAATGGGTTTCTGAATTTATCTCACCCTTCACATTGACTAATGGGCTACGTTTGTGACATAATACCCCATTGGATATTTTTCCTAAATATCTCATGGGCGTTAGATATGAGTTCTCAATAACTAACACATAACCGGGACCTGCTAGAAATGGACCTAGGTCAGAGCTGATGATGACCTGGATGCCAACCAGCGTGGTGTCACCTCTCAGTGATACCAAAGAGATTAGAATATTCTAATCTCTTTGGTGATAAGCGGCTTATAATTTGTCAACTGTAAAGTTTGTATGGCAAAGTTGGAGCGGTCTTGCTTCTAAACTTTAAAACCACCAGAATTGGTGAAGTTTTTTTGGTTTTTTTTGTGTTTAAAAAAAAAAAAAAAAAAATAGAATTGGTGAAGTTTGATCAATGAAAAAAAAAAAAAATATATATATCCTTGTTCCCTGTGTCTACATTAAATATAGATAACATTGATAGATGATTGTGGTGTGGATATCTCCTGGGGAATTTTGTCAGAACCTTACCGGCATCCCTGAGGTTAGCAGGACTGTTTGTCATGGTGGTATGCATCTGTTTGACAGGAGGCGTTGTGCGAGATGAACGACGAGCTGCAAGAAAACGTTCGCTCTGACGAGCTGGAGTTGCGCGAGGAGGTGGATCTTGCCAATGCGAAGGCCGCTGAGGCCCACCGCAAGACGGAAGCCATGGCCGAGCACATTGCTGACTACGAGAACACCATATCCAAGTTCCGCGACCTAGTTTCTCAACTCCAAGTAAGTATTTAGATTTGAAATACGGGGCGAAAAGCACTTCTGGTACCAAAAAAAAAAAAAAAAAAAAAAAAAATACCAAGTAAGTATTTAGTACTATTTCTCTAATGTAACCGATGAGAGAAATGTCCCAGGTTCGATGAGGAATATAAGATTTTGCTCAAACTATCATCTGATTTTTTTTTCTCACAAGACAACTCATGACATACCTGTTTTGCCCCATGCGAACTATTTGTCAACAACTTGACACCAGGCGAGTCGCCATGATACACCGCTGTCACCGATGTCGTAATAGAACGAACAGAAATGTGACGTCAGCCGATCCCAAACAATCGGCTCATTCAAGCGGTAGCTGCCATACAATAAACACCTAGCCTCGTACAGAACATGCTTCCTCGGTGTAGTTGAGGTTTAGACACGTCCTAATTTTTCAATCTATTAATTGATCATACTTCTGTAATTGATGCCTTGACCAGGATCCCATGTCCGTGTCGTAAGCCAATCAGTGTCGGTAACTTCCCTTGGCGGACCGGTTCTTTAGTGCTCCTGGTGGATAGCAGTAAGGCATGAGGAAAACCACTTTCTGTCAGATCGAGATATATGAAGTGAATAAAAATATATAAGACATGGCTATGACACCTCTGAGTAAGCCAGCTGCTACCTTGAATATGTCAACGTCCTGTCAATTTTGAACCATGTTGCTACGTAATCTACACGATTACGATTGTTATCTGTGTAACAACAAGGACCTCCACCATAGGAAACGGCCATCGCCATATTCTCTTATTCCAGCGTAGTACAGTATTGGGTATTATTCACCAAGCATATATATAGTGATGGTATATGTAGCGAAGCAGGCGTATAAGATAGCTATACTCTTGGATATATACATCGCTTTATCTTACAGGACAGTAACCGGGAGTTGCGTAACACTCAGGCCGGAACAACACCAGGAGGGGATGCCCCGCAAACCCCATCCATAGAGACGTTTGACTTCAAGGCAAAGTTTGCCGAAACCAAGGCGCACGCTAAGGTAAAAACAGCACTCACAATTTGAATTTCTGTGCAAATCTAGTCTTATTCCTACAATAACCAGAATGGCATTCTGCGTCTTCTACATGGACTATGAATGCTCTTAACAGTTGAGTCAATATTAGTTTGAAACTCAAAATTAACTTAACACATGAGTGATTCGATCTCTGGAGGCAGGCTATGAGAATGTTTAACGCGGTTGTATAATAGAGGGAAACTATGTTCCGGTGGGAATAAGTCAAAGTTACTCGGTAAGGCTTGGAAAAGTTACTTCCCGCGGCTACGCCTTGGGCAGTAACTTTTCCAAGCCTTATCGAGTAACTTTGACTTATTTCCACTGGTACGTGGTTTCCCTATTCCTATATACCTTCAATTGTCGGCTAATATCGTTAAAAACCAAATGTCTCTGAACGTCAACCTGGGCAGTAAACGTCAACCTGGGCAGTAACTTCAACCTTGGCAGTAAACAAAAGTTATTCCACCCCCAACAGCCTTAAGTAATCATACGTTGTTCGCTCATAGGCATATAGGAATAGGTCTTATTTAGCATATAGAAATTCTGATAACCACTTATGTCGCCCTCCAGAACATCATAGTATATAACATGTGACGAAGTGATGTGGTTACTAACACTTATCTGCTTGGGAATTTTAGGCCAGAACACAGGACAGTACAAAACTGAAGCCTTCCTTATGTTATCACCCTATTATTATAAGTATCTAGAAACAGAATTTGTCTTGATCTGAAAAGTATTGCCATTTCCTGCAAAGGCCATTGACATGGAGCTGCGTAAACTGGACGTGACGCAGGCCAACCAACATGTGCAGTACCTGTGTTCATTCATGCCTGACTCCTTCATCCGCCGTGGTGGTACGTACACATTTATGCCAGCATTTATGTCAGCAGAGATGGCAGCCTTCCACTTTGGAAATCCATATTTTCATTTTCAATATATATAATACATTTTCCTTATTAGCAGGTGGACGGTTGGTCTTTAGGTTATGGCTATAGCCTACTGTAGTACACATCCTTGTAGAGTCACTAGATGACCTGACCACATTTTTGCTTTTTATAGCTCACTAAGTAGAGATAGGAATATGTTTTCTGTTATGGACAGAAGGTTTTATGACCATACAATATATTACAGTTTTAGTATTTAGTATTTTGACATGGATTTTTAGAAATAAGAGATTTAAGTTTGGGGGGACCTTTTGAGTCACAGATCCATTTTTAAGAACTCCTTTATGCATGCAGGTCCTTCCCAATTCATGGACTCCCTCCCTCCCTCCCTCCCTCCCTCCCTCCCTCCCTCCCTCCCTCCCTCCCTCCCTCCCTCCCTCCCTCCCTCCCTCCCTCCCTCCCTCCCTCCCTCCCTCCCTCCCTCCCTCCCTCCCTCCCTCCCTCCCTCCCTCCCTCCCTCCCTCCCTCCCTCCCTCCCTCCCTCCCTCCAGGGGGGCTTCCTTGTTATCATAGTTATTAATTACTGGCAGACCTTTTCACTATATTTAGTTTTAAAGGCGTCCACATATTTCTATTTGATAATGCACATTTAGCTCTTGTTTAAAACATTGATATAGATTGAGCCTCATTCATGCCTATGAAACTGTAGTTTGAAACTCCCTACAAACCCTGGGCCTCATGCCATGGCCGACACTGATGTTTTTTCCATGTTTTTTTTGGTCCATCTAAAGTCGTTAACTACACGTGACAAATATTTTATGGCGTTCAATAACACGGAATGTTCCTAAATTTCAATTTTAATACGCTGATTATTGATCTGTACAGAAGGCCCACTGAATCCCATGTACTGAAGTACTGCTCTTTTTTTATAGTATCTTTTATCTTTTGATATACAGATATACGTATTACACACCTGTGCCCATTGCTGTTACACTTACTGACCTCTTCCCTCTATATTGTAAAAATAAAATCACGTACGTCCTACTGTGCCGTACTCGGTAATATGGACCGGCTCTGTGTGTCCAAATTAGACATCAAATGCCAATTAAAGGTAAATTCATATGCTTTTTTAATATTTTAAGGTGTATAATAATGGGAAAAAAGACCAGGCATTTAATCTGTGAGTTTTACTCACTCACAGACCGGTAAATACGCCCCTCCCGCCTAGCAGTGTTGGGTCAACTATTTGCCGGTCCGTGAGTTTGTTTTAACAATTCACAGATTAATGCCCAGTCACTTTTCCCACTGTACATGACACTGATAAGCAGTGAGCTGACTTGGTATATATGTGTATTTATGTTTGTGTAGGTGACCACGATGCCGTGCTGGTGTTACTTCTCATACCGCGACTTGTGTCTAAAATTGAGCTGCTCGTGTCACAGGCGCGAGAAAAGGTGAGCAACTCATATATAGCCTGTATAGACTGTCAGAGTGTAGGTGGCATTTGGGCAATATCAATATGAACCAATATGGGTTTAGCAGTTGGCCTTTAAGGATGTACTCTATAAACCAGATGTTTGTATTTTTATACCAATTTCTCTATTCGTAGATGTTGTCTTTCGGGCAGAGTTTATAGATATTGCAGTGAAAAACAACCTTCTCACGTAGCTATTATGTTTAATTTCTTAACGGAAAATAATGCACGCGGGCATAAAAGGTAACAGTAATATAAGTAAGGGCCTAATTATTTAGACATTTACAGAATACATGTATTTTGGGCATAAAACATTTGCATCAGATAGTGTTATCTAGTTGCTGGAGCCTGGAAGATGATCATATTTCTTTTTAAAAATTGTATATTTTTGTCTATTTTTCATATTTTGTGTTTTATAGTTCGAGGTGCCGGATGTGATAGAGAAGGAGCAGGTGCTGCGATCACACAAGACTGACGGCTACAGCTTCTCCAACAACTTTGTGCACAACCTGTGTATACTGCAGGCTACACTTAAGCAGTATGAAAGGTGAGGTTATGCATCTCATTTACCGTAAGCCTGAAATTTGATGTGTGGGATATGTCATATAATGTACACTATCCATGAAAGACCTGCCGTTTTGCCCCCCCCCCCCCCCCACACACACACACATACAAAAAAAATATTTCGTACACGCTGGTAATTGGCTTTAGACTTGGAAATAGGGTCGATTTTGTCGGGTTTTTTTTTTTAATCAAAAACATCAGTACACAAGAAATAAACATATTATTCTGGAAATATTGGTCTATGGTCAGAATCGGTTTATATAATTTCTATGGATATGATTGAACACTACACTTGTATATTCTATTTTTTATTGGCGTTCATTGAAAAATAAACACCAAAAGGTGCTGGATAAATGTTAATATCGCATCTACTGACCTACAGAGTAAATTATATGTATTTGAATGGTCTCTGTTAAAATTTAACATCATTTCTGCGTAATAGCTCGGTTCGTAACAAGGTGTATGTCTGTTTGTATGTGTTACGCTTTTTTTTGCGTTGTATTGTATTGTCCTTGTTGATCCTGTCTGTCCTTTTTTGTGATGATATCATCACTGCTCATGTAAGGAAGAACGCCAATAGGCGATTACATTTGTCTACATGTTCTATTGAATAAATAAAAAAAATTAAAAAAAAATTGTGTGATATTAGCTACATGGCAACAAACTAGAATACCTGTGCTCTGCTAATCGTACTTCTTGGTGCCCAGTGCGCTGACAACTTGCGGTGTGGACCTGTTCCTGAAGATCGGCACCCTGCTGCCCGAATTAGCCGTTCACGAAAAGTCCACCGACTACTACATCGACCTGCTGCGCAAAGATCAGCTGGACGAAACCGTCTCCATGGATCCGCTACGCAAGTCCATAGATTATTTCCAGGTGCATAATGAGATATTACACAATTGTTTCTATCCAAAATCTGAATTTTATTTTGCAGTATCAAAACGTATCCCTTCTTTTACGAAAAAGTGGATGAAATGATAAAATGTTCATATTTATGAAAGTCATCTAGGTTACGCTACCTTTAAGCTATGTAATAGAGTACATTTATGGAAACTACAAAATTACAATCGTGAATATTATAAGAAGATACTATGACTGGGATGACAGTTATCCATGGAAATCCGTGTTTTCATTCCCAATTTATATAGGAAGATGTTTGTGAAAAATATCTGTATAAAACAAAGACAATATCATTTGAGACTCATGCTTTCCAATAAAACAATAGTTTGAACCTCCCCACAGACCCTCAGGCCTGTTCCATGGTCAACATCTATGCATTTTCCATGTTTTCTCAGTCTCTCTCAGCCAGTAAATTTTACATAGAAATATTTCCACTATTTTCCCCTTACCCCAGCTGACATCCTGTAGTATGAATGGATGAGAGGGTGGCCTCGTGAAGGTGCACATAACTAAGACGTTGAGCTTTGTGTTGGTTGCAGCACCTGTACTCGGTTCACCTGTCAGGTGAGAAGGTGGACTGCACCAGTCTGATGGCCAACCAGACCCGCGTGGTGCTTGCCGCTTGTGATTGTGTCCAGGTTGACCTGTCTAGACTCAAACTCTCACTCCAGGTAAGTACTTCACTAAGATATAAGAAAATGATATACTCTATTGAACTATTTCCTTGATTTGGTCCTCAGACCACAGCAGTGCTTGTTTCATCATTGAATATGGAACCATATATGTTGTCAGTAATATTACTTCTTACGGGAGAATCTTATATCTGTCACCACCCTGTATATAAATTGTTATTGTTGCGTTGACGTAATTCTGTCATTAATATTTTCCCGCTTGGAAGAACAAAATGTACATTTTGAATGCGAGAAATAAAAACCCATTAAAAAAAAACAAAAAAAAAACTTCACTGCCGCAATTTTTTAAGAGATATTTTTATTTCGCATTCGGTAGTGTTTTGCCGTTATTCCAAGCAAAACAGTTTTATAATAACGGTAGTTAGACAACTCATATAGTACCTGCATTGTATGTAGTACATTTCATCTCTGGCAATAGGTTTGCTCCATTCCCGTCATCATAGACTTACTGGACTATACTCATTCTGATACTCATTAACTCATTCTGATACTCGTTACACTCATGCTCATGCTCGTAGTCAAAGAAAACTACGAGATGCCGGGAAACAGATGCAACAGATAATGTCCGGGGTCAGAAGCGAGTAACTATCATAAAAACAAAACGTAAATTATAGGACCGAAAAAGTGTTTCCCTCACAGAGTGTACGATATAAGATGTCATGAAGGGATTAGGGAAACTTGAAAATTATGTATTGGAATTTGTCTTTATGAGATGGCTCTAAAGAATTAAACCTTACAGGACCTGAACATTACATATCGCATTCGACATAGAGTTCACCTGTTGCCTCACTGTATACTTTATAATCTGATGTTAGAGTTAGATTTAAAATGATCTGCGTATGATGTGATTATTTCTCTCAGATTCTATCTTAAATGAGTTCGAATATCTACAACAACTAATTTTATTTTTTCTGTCGACAGCCTGGACAGGAAACAAGCGATATTTCCATCTTACTGCGAGACCTGGAAAACCTGAACAATGAGATCAAACTCGCATCAAGAAAGGTGAGACAATAAGCCCTCTTTATTTATAAGAGTTATACATGCAGAGATGTCATTTTCCTATTTTCCAAGGAAATCCTTGTTTTGATTTTCAGTTTATGAAACTTTTTCTTGTGTAAAACAAAAAAGAATGAATTAGGCCTCATGTACACCTCAGCCCCATTCCCTGATCAATTTGTAACAATTTATTGTCTCGGTACCACTACAATGTATTTTTTGTTTCATCAGATTAAGCGTAGGATCCCCCAAAAGGACAACGCCACGGCAACACCACTCTCCTTCCCCAAAGAGGTAAGATAATCATAGGTTCCTCTCACTTTCCGTGATGAAGAATTAGAGCAGATATTGACCCATGTCTGTGTAAAGTTGTCCGCGTTTTCCAAGAGTAAGTAATGTATGGATAAACAAGAGCAAGAAGTAGACCTGCTATGATTACCCCTCATCTTAATTAGTTATCATTTCAGCACTATCAAAATGTTTAACCATACCATTAGTAACTGTAACAGTAAAATATGTTTGCCCGTATAAGCACTTGCAAATAAAGAAAATATTAAGAATTATTTTCACGTTCGTCGATATTTCGATGGACCTCTATGTTTATATAGTGAAGCAAGATTTACTGTTTAAGATGATAAAGAGTGGATTGATAACGTGAGGGTTTGATTGTCCCAGGTTCAGGAGGAGTTGGTGACGTCCGTTGAATCGTTCAGCAAGGTTGTCTCCACCCTACAGGAGGTGGCCCACGCCACAGCCCAACAGGTAGCGCTACTAACAGGTAAGTTCACCCGCCACGCCCCCTGCCAGCCTACTGTGACACTGGCCTTAAACTGTACAGTTTCAGCTGATCAGTGATGGTTAAAGGTCTGGTTCCATAGGGTCAAATCTTTTCTTTTTTTTTGTTTATTTCTATCAGTTCTACCACTTTCGGGTAGTTCTTCCACTGATAGAAATTAAAAAAAAAAAAAATCTTACTCTCCAGCGCAGCACCTTATTAATCGTGACCCCTCCTGGTCTCCTCCTGGTGGCCACCTGGCGGGGTAGAAGGAGGTGCATCCGGTCCGGTGTTACACCACTCAGTATTAAATTGCCTGCGGCCGGTGGTCATTGGTGGTTAAATCAACCCTTTAAGGACGAATCATGCCTCAAGGCATCATTTTTCCAAAATGTACAAAAATCATTTTAACCAAGAAATAATGTATCAATGAACATCAAATTTTCATAGAATGTAGTTCTAATAGCGTATTATGTATTTTAGGGGAAAACAAATAAATATCAAGAATAACATATCATGCCTGGTGACTATGCCCTCAAATTATGAGTTCTGACAGATATGTGCCCGTCCCCTAGCGGTATGCACTGACACCATCACCCGTCCTCACAGGGGTAGCACAGCCACAGGCACCCGTCCTTAAAGGGTTAAAGGAACGCTAATGGGGCAGCAATGAAACACCACACCTGGCAAATACCAGTTATGTACCAGTTTTAAGGCCTAGATACAGGACTGGACTGATTTCGGCTCTATGGAACCTTACCTTTACATCACCCCCTCCAGCTTTACATGGTCATACATTCGTGTTCTCATTGTAGCTGGATTATTATCTATTCTCAGTATGAGAGGGTAGAGAAAGCCTTATGACATATAGAACCACAGGAAAAGTATTTAGGTACACCAGACAACATAGCAGCTAGGTTAACTTTCAAACACACGTCGCTTCACAGCTCCTGCTGCCAGCAAGAAATGTCTGTAGAGAACGTAGTTTGATTTTCCCTCACCCTTGACTGAAATGATCATTTTAGCAATTTATGTATCAACCTTCGTAAGCTGCTATATGCTACAGCCCCGTCCACCGAAGTGACGTTCAAATGAAGTTGTAGCAGCTTCCTGTGTTTATATTTTCGTTTTCAAGGAAATTTGTGACCCGTGCTTTAAAACCATGCACCGAAGTTGCTGCTTCAGTAATCACCGAATGATCCACTGTTTTGCACTCAAACATGTTTATCGCTATCTCGTTGGGTTATTATCTGGAAGTGAAATTTATAGGAAACTGAATATGTATAGAGTAATGGCATTTGATCTTAAAGATTAAAACAAATGCCATTGATGCTTTAAAAAAACTAGCTTCCACCGTTGCTTTCGATGGGGTTTCATCACTTACGTTTTGACTAGAGAATGGGCAGAGTGCACTGTTGTCAATCCCCTTGAAAAATCAAAATTAGCAAAATGCTTCAAGTTGGCGTATGTACCGTAGAGTATGCCCCCCATGAGCCTGGGCACATATTGGCGACACACCCCATTGATTAGGCTTTCAGTTATTTTATCGTTGTTGTTCATGACTCGAATCGTTAAAGTGCTTTGCTTTGTTTAAACCTTTGTGTTGGTGTACGATTCCTCCGGCAGATGACGAGTTGGATGAACCAGGTGTGGATGAGTCAGCAATTTATGCTCTCTGTGTCATTGCATGAGCGCTGTGATGTGTACTGTCTGGTCCCCTGCCCGCTAAAGAATTATATCCCCCAAAATAGAGGGCAGGCACGAATACCTAGATTTGTTTTAATGATTATTACGACGTGGCAATAAACACCTCTGTGACAAGCCGATGTCAAAAAAAAAAAAAAAAAAATTAGATTTGTTTTAATACACAGGCTGTATGTACATCGTATATTCCAAGCAGTTTCTGTGTCAACGATAGCTCTGATATGTCTTGTAGAGTGTGAAACCTGATTGGGCGTTTAATCTGTGAATTGTTATGAACTCACGGACTGGCAAAGACTTGCCCCAACACTGTTGGGCAGGAGGGGCGTATCATCGAGTCTGAACGAGTAACAATTCACAAATGAAATACCTGGTCTGTTTTCCCTTTATTTTACACCTTGAGATATTTTAAATTCATACGAATAAATTACCTTTAATCTCCATTCGGAGTTTAATTTTGGCACGATACCATATAGGGAGCAGAGATCAGTAAGTATAAGAACAAGCACAAAGGTGTATTATAAATAACTGTGTGCCTATCAGTAGATGGTAAGTCAGGCAGGGTACCAGTCAGTGTGATACGTCCTTCCCCATTGGCTGGCTATTTTAGCCCAGCATCAACCAGTCTGCAGTTATTGCCTGCCTTTGGTAGTGCCCCCGCTCCAGAATGACCATGCATTTCCCCCAGGTAGTCGTAGATGCTTTAATGCTCAGAAGCTAATTAGGCCGTGCCGCAGTCTTGGCCTTTAGTAAGCAGCTTGTCCTAAACGCTATATATATGTACTTTACATGTACAAACATTTAATGATATATCCATGTTCTGAGCGACTGGTGACCATAACAACCCACTCACCAATGCACAGTAACTGAAGTGTCAGAAAATTACCTTAGTATTTCCTCATAAAAGTGCACCCACGTTGTAATAAGTAAAAAGCAGAGTATTTTATCATCTAACCTTTGCACTCGGTAGGGTCCAGTTTGGTTTCACCGTGTCATACATTAGTTGGAGACAGGATAAACGGTTACTTTTATTGTTTACTTATATATTTGTTGCAGCCCATGTGTCTGTCGTCTGTGCTGTTGACATTGACTACGGTCTGAGTTTTTATCTGTGGTTCAGAATTTAAAAAAAAAATCATCATTCGTGACTAATTAAGCATGATCATTGAATTCTCTGTACTCAAATTGGAATTTAATCGGTTATTTACGGAAGATGGATATAATCCCAAAACCAAATTATGCCAATTTCTAAATTCAATCTGGAGTGAGTTATGCGAAAAGCAGTGATCCCAAACATACAATGATACATCGTGTATACATTTCTACTGCGCAGAACATATCTATAAAAAGTCGTCTGCCATAGCATTGTTTAGAGAAAGCCTTTATCTTCAGAGGAGACTCGTCCGAGACTGAATGGAAACAATCTCATAACTGATTTTAAGAAGTGTCCCTGAGAGATTGGTGTAGACCGCAGGGATTGTTCACTGAATCGCCTTTGCTTTTTTCGCTTTGAAGAAATAATTGATCTCACAAATGATGCAGTCGGGATTGATTGCTCATTAAGCTTCTTGTATCTATGTGTTTAATTATGGTATTTCCGTAGGTGAGGGAGGGGGGGGGGTACATGATACATTAGAAAACTATGTTTAGAATACGAGGCAGGGACACTTCCATGCTACCTTGAGAATGACAACTACATGTCAGAACCAAACCGTTGCTATGCAATCTCCCGGGAGACATTGTTAAAAGAACAATGGGGCATAACAACCACCCTTCACGACAGTGACATCACACTGGCGTGGCCATTCTCCAAGCATATATTCTGAGTGAAGGGATATAGAACCAAGCAGTTTTTGTTGTTGAAAACACTGTGAAATTGACAGAATGGGGGTGGGGCTCTAAGGTTTCATCCGAATCGGACTCTTCAGGCATCTTATAGCTAGGCTGCTTCAATGCATATGACATTGTCACATTTAGAGGGTGATACCAACAAAAAAAAGATGCATTAGAAAACTAGTGGTGTGAGCAATACGCATCTATGTGAGGTAGTGTTGTTTGTAACAATTCTAAAGGAATCGGGGGCTAGAACTATTTGTAAAAGTTTCATATGTTAGACCTCTTTCCAAAGCAATGTCTGTTAACAAAATACAACAGTTGTTTTGATTGACTGCAAATTGATGAGATGGAAGCATTTTCATCGACTTTATTGGTGAATGAAGAAATTGGAGAGTGAATGAAGAAATTGGAGAGTGAAGGGTGTATTTCCTTTTAATACAACTTGGCTAGTACCTCTCCATGAGAAGCCGATGCTTGCCTAGAAATGGTGATTTTTTAACGGCACATATCCACTCCTTTGTGGTATCATTACTATGTGTCTATGATTTGGTTCTGCCTTCCTATACCAGTAAAGTTCCATACTCAAAAACAATAGTTTTAGCAGCTTTTATTTCGTAATCAGAAGCGAAAGAGCTTTACGATCCAGGGAGATCAATTCAGAAAAGAATAATCCTTTAGAATGAAATGAAAAAGATCTATAGATATTCCCATGCAGATATTTCTATACTCTGACATGTCAATGTTTATTGAAGCATTTCACCATAATTGGGTTTCGGATTCAAAGGCTCAAATTGCCCATCACCACCCGGTTTACCAGATATTGGTAATTTCTTTTTACAACATTTGAAGTTATCCTTTATCTTATTTCTATCCATGATAAAGCTGAAAACAAAGGTATTTTCTTGAATTTTTACCGTTTCACTACCATCCCAGTTCTAACATTTCATTGGCAGTTAATTGAATATAACGGATTTGAGGGGCCACTGTCGCTTTGACTGAGATCGCCTTGTGTGTGGCTCTAACTCGCCTATATTAACCATGTCCTGGACTTCTATATCAGCATCTACTGCCACCTGGTCTTGTCTCCCTCAGATTTCATTTCCATTGGAAGCCTATGACACATGACAAGAGTTTCCACAGATTTGACAAGACGGAAACAGCTTAAAACATGTCTGGAGTGTTTGGTTCAGTTTCACGTGCAGCAATGCACAGACACAGATTCTCAGCAAACACCAGAATATTCTTCTACCATCCTTGTATTTCAACATCCAATCAAATATACACAGGTCGGGAAGTGTATCATTAGTGGTATAGCATTGTATACCCATGACGTATACACTTAATACTTTCTGATATATGATAAATATAGAAAATCCTACCGTGCTTGTACAAATTACAGAACTCAATTGGAATATATGGATCACGAGGAACTCAGCTTAGTGCCTCCTTCAGAACTGACCTAAATTCCCATGTCATTTTGCAGTTGGTACAGCAAGATCAGATCTTTCCATGGGAATACGCTTCTCGTATGTTAGAGACTCAGTCGAGCCACTATGATTCACTACCTGGCGTATGTACGTAGATATGTGTATTTCATCATGATATGACCTGGCTATTTCTATTACATTAAACTCCACTAGCCCAAGCCAACTGTGAACGTAGTCATACTGATATCAGGGATGCCAGTTTGTAGGATTTTGCCTACATGTAGGATTTTCATTTTAGTCTCAAAGTGATGAAAATTTAAGAAATTGTATGTTTTGAGAATAAAATAGACTCCAGGTTCCCTGAAATCTAGATCTTGGATAAACTTGTTCTGTAATCTTTCAAAATTCCGAATTTAGCTACCCCGAGTACACTCAGTTAGAGGCCCTATGGATCCCAGTGCTCCAACCTAGAACTGCAGGATGGTAGGATTCCTGTCGGAAATGCTCCTACGGATAAGGGCAAACTTGAATACTGACTTCTGATTGGCTTAAAATATATGCCCAAGAATCTACTAGGAGAGTGATGGGGATTCCCCACACACCATGTGCGTTTTAGGTGATACATAGACTGGCCTCAGTCCCCATGTAGGAATTTTTTCTGACCCCAACTAGCATCCCTGTGATATGTCACCACACTACAGATCTAAATTGGACAATCATGATAAACAGCATCCCCAAGACAGGACAAGGCTAAACGTCTGCAGACTGTTCCTTCATATTTCCTACAGACGTGATTAAAGCTGTATTCTCTTGTCCAGTCTGTGGAAAGTCTTGTCATGTTTCATAGGCTTTAGACAAAGCTTACCCCTGCAGCGCCCACATTTCGCTGAACCATTCAACTCTATGTCTACTTGTGTTTATTTGATACGACTTGTTAAGTCGCATGTAAATTGTATTTACAAATAAGAGCATGGCTTTCATTGGTTATGGTAAAGATATTATTTTTCATGTCTTTATTCAATTAAGCGATAAAGGAATAACGCATG
Organism: Alentia gelatinosa; assembly: GCA_950022655.1. NCBI lineage: Eukaryota > Metazoa > Annelida > Polychaeta > Phyllodocida > Polynoidae > Alentia > Alentia gelatinosa. The sequence goes on from OX465582.1 coordinate 101,955,104, forward strand.
GAACGAAGTTTTCAGCTCAATTGGTTCCTTTTGATACTTCCGTTCAAATGAATCTCTATTAATATTTATTTTCAATTGAGATATTAAAGGGCAAGCTATTGTATTGAATGCAAAACGTTTGTACTGTGAATCGTAATGTTATCAATAAATACAATACAAAGAAGGACCGACCTCGTCCTTTTCTGCAACGCCAGTCTTGCTATTATCGACCAAAATAATTTAGTGCCATCATTTCCTTTCTCTTTGCTATGTTTTATATGTATCACAGAGAGAGCTATTTTATCCTTGAACGCTTAACATAATGTATTGCAATCGCGATTATATTAGTTTTGCATTCAACAAATTTGGATTAGTTTCTTTTTAAAAAGTGTCATGCCGTTATTAAACCGTCAATGTAGGTCACAGAAGTTAGGATGGTTGTGTTGAACGAAGATTGGTAACTTGAAGTAAATCGTTATGAGTTTATACATTCTGCTTACGCGAACATTTCAATTGTGAACAGAAACGCAAGGCTTGCCCGCGAAGAAGATAGAGGAGATGGCGTTCAGTGGCTCAGAGAAGGTGTACGGTCGCGATGACAACGGGCCTTATGATTGTCTACGGTACGTATATTAGGAAATTTGACTTGGTATTTTATCCTACCCCTAATATAAAATCCCATAGACTTAACTTCTAGTTTCCGTATGCCACGCTGACTGGCATACGGAGTTTTATATGCCACTAGTGGCATACAGAATTGTTATCGTGTAATGTTCCAAAATCAAGGAGATGGGGTAGGATAAAATCAAAACCTGATTCGTTTTAATCGTGGCCACCGCATTCCACTCCTGAAGTTTTGGCTACAGACTTCACTCGGCTTCGCCTCATGAAGTCACTATGCCAAACTCCAGTCGTGGCATACGGTGGCCAAGATTAAAACTCATCCAGTTTTGCGATTATATGGAACGTCCAGTCTCAAGCTACGTACCACTAGTTGCAAGCCCTCCAGTCGCACATTATGAATGGGGCTTTACAGATCATTTGTACATGTATGGCTTAGGTTGGTGTCATGAAAGAAGTAGCCTATTGTGCATCGTGTCTCATTAAATGTGTGTTGCAGACAAGCATGTCAGACTGTGTCCACTACGACCAAGAAGCTGGCTGTAGCCATGGAAAACGGCGAATACGACTTTGACGGAACTCAAGAGAAGCCGGTGAGTGGTGAAAACCTGTTTCAAGTACTATCACCATGCCAAGTATGCATTACAAATACATTTACCAGTTCTCAGTATCGACATCTCAACAAATATAGTAATTCAGATGAGATCTGATAGGATAAACATAAAATATGAATTGAACGAGTCGATTTAGATGTTTAAATTTTCTAATTTAGAATTAAATGTGTTTTAGGGAGGAAAATCATGTCTGCTTCGACTTTAGGAAATGATATATCCGTAATTTTATCCTCCTTTGAAATATAATCATTGTTGGTGATTCTTCTTAGGTAATGACTGGTGCTTATTTGCAACCTCCTCATCCTCCAATTAATGTTACTTAAGTAATGTTATATTGTGAGCATGCAGACAAGAGTTCCTCGCTTACAAATACCTGATAAATCATCCCTCAAATTATTCATAGCAGTTTTCCATGTGCTTAACCTGATGCCTCCACACCGGACTATATACGTCCATCCCGTGTTACCTCTAACGTAGCAAATGTAAGTCGACTGCAAATGAACCAATAGCTGAAAGAGTATACAGGAAACCTATGAGAGTTTAGGGTCTAAGCTTGTATCCCATCGAGTTTGAATCACATAGTAATTCACAAGGCAAAGCTGCGTGAACTACGTAGTGATTCAAACGAGACGGGATCAAGCTCTGACCCTAAACTTGAATGGGTTTCTGAATTTATATCACCCTTCATATTGACTAATGGGCTATAATTTGTGACATAATTCCCCATTGGATATTTTTCTCTAAATATCTAATGGGCGTTAGATACGAGTTCCTAATGTTAAGTCTATGGAGAAAAATACCGGGGTGAGATAATACTTATTATCCAACGTTTACTGCTATTGATCCGTTTGATTAAAACAAATTGAATAAACCTGGAAGCCATCCATAAAGTACATACGCACTGAGGGTGGGGGGAGGATGGGGTCAAAATGTTGGAAATTTTACGTATGCTCCCTCTTTGTTCTATTGCGTATAAGATTGGGATGGAGTTTGGGTGGAGTCCAAAATTTCAGAAATTCTGCATACGTATTTTATGGATGGCCCCATGACATTAAAATGGACCACAGAATATGTACTCATATAATGCTCCTGCTTTGATGATTTCATTCCAATATAATCACATCTGTTTGGTTCCAAATCTGATTTTAAGTACGAGAAAAGCCAATGAGTAAATTCACTCTATGCGTTAATTACAGATTTATTACTTTCTAGGATAAAGTCATTGAATAGACTAGTTATTCTTACAGAGTAAACGCCGTCAGGGTAACAACCAGGTACAGGTCCCCATACTAAGCGGTGGCTGCGTGACCCTTAACCCCCCTCCCCCTTGATTTATTAAAGAATTATACCATTATTACATACTATTTCATACATTATTACACACGCATGCTCAATGCTGTGTCGCTGTGCTGTGTGCATTGCGAATGACACTGGTGTGGTTAGGAGAATGTCACGTGACTGTAAAACGAAGTCTGATTGGCTGGACGTATCACGTGCTAGATTTACTAATCCGGAATGTATTTGAAAATGAAAGGAAATAACATAGCCGGCCAGTTGGAAGACGTTGAAACAATTATGTTTTTTTTATCATAGTTATTTATTTATAAAAAAAAAAAAAAAAAAAAAAAAAAATAGTTATTTAGTTTTTAGTTAAAATTATTGATTTATTTTTGATCATATATTAAAGGAAGGCGTGTGTAATGATACTGAGAGGGCACTTAGTCCTATCAGCATAGATATTAAATACCACCTAGTCAGTAAGATTGGTTGGATTGAGGGCCATCCATCCGCCTGCGTTTGGGTGCTGAGCTAAATGTACAGCTAAGTGCTGTATATATGATATATAAATACATCTATAGATAAACCTTAGTTTTAAAGTTGTGTGCTCCAAAGTAGTAAGTGTATGTTCTGGCGTACAGAAAACCCTGCTCTGAAGTGAGTTAAATTGAGTTCTAATCTACCTGAAAAGGTATTCTCTTCATTGAGACTGTATAGGATACTTGAACAAACCAAACACGGTATTTATTGCACACTGATTTGTGACTTGCTAAAAAAAGACTAAAAGATTAGAGATACCGTTGGTATACAAATGCTCTTAGCTGTAGCGCCATACTGTAGTGGCAAGACTCCTTTCTTTTCGCCATCCATAAAGTATGTACGGACAGAGGGGAGTTGGAGAAGTCAAAATGTTTGAATCTCGAATTCTGGCAGTAGTCTGTCCCTAGGGGTCACCCATAAAGTACGTAAGCACCAAGGGGGGCTGGGGATGGGGTCAAAATCTTCGGAAATTGTTGCGTATGCTCCTTCTTTGTTCCATTTTGTATAAGATGGGATGGGGGGAGGGGGTAAAGACTTTCGGAAATTCTGCGTACACACTTTATGGATGGCCCTTTATCAATAATGGATTCAGATACCATAAGGCTATTTCCGAGACGCCAGAGCAGACAGTCCTTGAGTTATATCCCGACCCTTCTTTTTACGCACACTGTATACTTTGTTCTTAGCATGTCGTGGGTGGGTTTTATTTTTTCCTCATTCTCATCCAGATTTAATTTATATATCCCTTTATAGACTTAAGAGTGAAATATAGCCGTTTTAAGACTTTTTGCTTCAAGCTTGTTTTCATACATTTGCTGCACATCATTCTTTGCATGTGCTATATGAAGGCTATATCTGCAATTCATGTACTTAAAACCTCATGAATAATAACACATATTCCTTTTCTAGTATACATCTATTAGGCAGTTGTTCATCATAGGTCCACAATTATTTCTTAGATTAATGACCACTGAATTTTGGTTTTACTTCATTTTTGTTAAACATCCTCTGAGAAGGCTACACCTCTCTGTCTTTACACGTAAGAATTAACATGAGAAGAATGAATCCCACCGTTACATTGAGGTAGCTTTCATTGAGCTTCATTCAACACCGACCTCATCTTGTTGGTTGCAGGGTGTACCTCCCGTGTCACTGCGCGCGCAGATCGTTCGGCAGCAAATGGCGGACACGGAGAACATGAAGATTAAGCTGGAGCAGAAGGACAGCGATATCAAGGAGCTGAGGCGTCAAATGAAACTCAAGGTCAGGCAAGAAATACACGATATTGTTCATGAGATTGAGGTTATTCTATTAATCACAGAAAGATATTAGATATTTCCACGGACCTATATGTCATCCAGGTCCGTGATATTCCAGAAGACAATACATATACAATATTGATTGGTTTTAGATACAAGCGGCTGTATGCTCCGAGGAGTTGGCGCGTAGTAATATCCGAGCGAATCCGAGGATATTGCACAGAGTCACTAGCTGAAAGGAGCATACAGCCGCTTTTATCTGAAACCAGATAAGTCTCTCTGAGGCAATTAATTCCACATAAAAAATAGTTCCTCTCTTTAATCATGACCTCAGCCATCATGCCTCAGCTGACATCTCTGCTTTAATATCGCATAACTAAACTTGATTTTAAGGATCTCAGTGGTGAAACTTTGGGTAGATGAAAATGAATCAAAATTGGTTACATGTCATTCATTGTGTTTGGAATTCTTTCGTTCCGTTGGGATTAGCAAGTAGCCCCCAGGTTGGAAAAAATTCCTCCCTGTCATATATGGACTATATACTAGGGAACTTGGTTTTCCTAGTTTCAGGAGTTGACAACAATGCAACTCCATAGGAACCGCATGCTTACTTAGTATATATAGTAGCTGAACAGCTGAGCAACACACACAGTCGACAGCGCCAATGAAATCACCCGCAGCGTGTCACGTGACACGCTGGACCAATGAAACGACAGGAATCTGGGTATTCAGGTCAAGGCGCGGGAATTTCACCCGCTCCGCTTCCCTTTTCTCTCTATCCATGGTCGCAATAGCGGTGGGTTTGGACGTGTTATTTGCTAAGCCTCGTGAATACACATACATGTCATTCATTGCCCTACAAGTTACAAAGTTCAATTCTTCCGTTCCATGGTGCATGCAGCAAGAGGAGCTGTCCGACCAGCAGGTACGCGTCAGTATGGTGGAGAAGAAGCTGGAGAACAGCAGCCGAGAAAGTGAGGTCAGTGTGGAGAAGGTGCAGCGCAAACTGGACCAGGCAAATATCCAGCTTCAGAAGAAGGAAAAGTAAGTCATACACATTTAGTAACAATGGTCAACTGTGTGTGGTTTGGTCATGTAGATTGTCGGGGTATCAATAACCCAATATGCTGTATGATAAATGTTTTCCATGTTTTTCTTCAGTCTAGCTGAGGCAGTCAATCCCACATGAAAGATATTTCCATTTTTTTGCCGACATCAACGACCATCCCCGCCTTTTAGAAAAGTGGGGATATTTATTAGGTGGCTTTAAGAATTAATAGAAATCATCAAAATCTGGGATGGCTCACAACCCTTTGCTTTGCAGTGACTCAACACTGGAGCCATTTGTTTGATGACTCACAACGTCTTCCCCTTTGAGGAAAAGTGAAGACATTCATAAGATGACTCGCAATCTCTTCCTCTCATCCATTTGTTATGGAACTTAACGAGTTATCTCCCATTCGATTCTAATTGCTACATATTATGGGCGAGGCTGTTGTAGGTCTACTTCCAGCTAGATGCTACCTTGATTCAAGGTGGCATCTAGCTAACAGCGGAACCCCGGAAACCCGGAAACCCAACCTGTGCCGGGAGAGTGATAAAGGCCACGCCTGGAGCTCAGGCATGTGACCTATATCCTTCCCGTGCCTGCCTAGACTTGTTCCAAGTCTTTTGGGATTTTTTCCCCTTTTTTTTGTAAATTTTCAAATTCAAGAAGATAAATAGATTTGGTACAATCGTTAATAGTTAGCTTAATATGGATACCTAATGTATTATTCATGGCAAAGGATTGGTGATAAATAGGGTTTAAATATTTCCGGGTCTTTTTCCAAACCTCACTGGCATCCCTGCTTGAAATGGAAAAGGAATTTCCGCCATTGTTGCCATTACCAGAGCACTTACTGTTTAGGACATCATGATTGATGACGTTACCAGGAACTCCAGTGTCTCTCAGGAAATGGGAAGTGTGGTATCCGTCAACAATCTTCGAGGTTACTGAAGTTAGATCCAGATGTATCTAAAAATGGGCTGGGGAATCCCCAAGTTAAAAGTCATGTGAAAGGTTCCAATGCAAAATTGCTTATATGAGATCATTAATGGAAAGAAATAAGCCTCAAAACCCCAGATAAAGGTATTTTATCCAGGTTGCGAAATCAATGCCCACCTAAAGGATTTTTATAATTATGATGTGTGCCTTGTAGTCTACTTGAGAGGGATTTCTCAGGTAAAGGGAGCCAAAGTGAACCCGCTCCGACCACAAATAGCCGGTCACAAAATACTATTTCCGGGTATAGGCGCTCAGTACTTAGACTATGTAGGTTTGAGATTATATGCGTCATTCTCCAATCTTTTAGATCCAAATTTTTAATAAACATAACAACTGTCATCGTAGCTTTGAAACAAAGTTATTCAGAGACGATAGTTATAAACTTCACTTCAAAAGTAACAAACGAGACCAAAAACATAAGTCTAGCCTCAAACCCCCATAGCTTTAGCACTAAGCCTCGTTCTTATTGGCCACCGGAAATGGTGTTTTGTAGGTGGGTATCTGTGGTTTCAGCGGGTTCGCTTTGGCTCCCTATGACAAAGGGATTCCGAGTGAGAGACCCCCGGTAAATATAAAAATATGTAATTCTAAACAAATGGATTCTATAGAGGAAACCCATGAAAGTGTAGGGTCTGAGCTCGTATCCCATCAAGTTTGAATCACGTAGTAATTCACAAGGCGAAGCCGCGTGAATTGCTATGTGATTCAAATGAGATGGGATCGAGCTCTGACCCTAAACTTGAATGGGTTTCTGAATTTATCTCACCCTTAATATTGACTAATGGGCTAACATTTGTGACATAATCCCACATTGGATATATTTCCTAAATATCTAATGGGTGTTAGATACGAGTTTCCAATGTTAAGTCTATAGAGAAAAAATATCTGGGGTGAGATAATGATTGCTGCGTGTTTGCAGGGAGTTTGAGGAGACGATGGATGCGCTGCAGGCGGACATCGACGCGCTGGAGCACGAGAAGGCCGACCTGAAGGAGCGCCTCAAGGTGCTCTCCAAGAAGACGCTGCTGGAGGGCCTGAGTCGCCAGACGTCGCAGTCAGGTATCAGCGCCGTTGTCACCACTAATGCAGGTAGCGCCACCTCTCTAACGCCACTTTACACTGCTCCTGGTCCTGCTACAAGTAGCCAGCATTCTGTCGTAAAGTTAAAAAAAAAAAAAAAAAAAAAAAAAAATTTTAAAGTTTCCCAAAACTAATATAAATGTATATATCATTCTATAAAGAGTATCATTCTGAAATATTAATTTGGTGTAGTGTTTGTTTCGGAAGAGATGTATCCGTGATTAAAATATTTTCAATATTTGAAAATACAGTAATTGAATAGAGTTAACATGAAAATTGAGTTTTATAAGCGTTATCCATTCTACAGTATCATATTCAGAAAGTACATGAGAAAAAGATGTTCTGACTTTGTTAACATTCTGTATTTGAATATAGTTCTCGAGACCTATGTTTAAAAAGATAATCATAAAGTTCATGTAGTCCCTGAAAATAGAAAGACAGATCTAAGACCAGTGGCAGGTAAAGTTCTCTACTAAGCACCTCATTTGTTTGCACTAATGTAAATCGCATACCCTTTTCGTATGCTGTGATATAAACTTTTTTTCAATTTTTTTTTGTGATTTTGTTCATTGGCTTCTTCTATATAGCAAGCTGTGCTGCATGTGCCTCACTTTTATAAGCGTGGTCAGTTTCTCATATCTTTCTTGACCAAACACGTCATTGCAATTTTGATTTTGATACCTTTTTTGTACGGTGCCATTCTGAAATCTGTATTTCCTTTTAAATCAATTTAAGCAAGTAGTTTGTCTGGTGATTATTTTTTATTCTTCACTCTGATGTATTTTCCTATTGCATGTAAGTTTAAGTGTGAAATCTATAAAATCTATTGTATTGCAGCTACCACCGTTTTTGTGATCTAATTATGGATGTTCTCATTAAGTGCTATAGCAACACCACATTTGCAAAATGAAGAAGCTCTGTGGTTATATTATAGTTTCTTTATGCCAATTTAGCCTCGTTAAGAATTCTGTGCTATCATTGGAGTTCAAACAACAAGCCACCTGTTTAGATATATTCTCCAGTAGATCAGGAAGCGATTCACGATTAAAGTTAATTTGACATTATAAACCGTTTTGTGAAGTAGATGAATGATTGCTTCATGTGACTGATTATAAACACATTCGTTCACCTATCCCTACCACTTCAATCGTCTCACAGGAAGTGAAGGTAGTTTTACGTTGCATTTTAGGAATGTTGGTCTGAGTTTGTGTTTCGTTAGTAGTTTAGTCGTGTCTTTTCCATGGCGGACTTTCCAAAACAAGCAGAGAAGATGTCGCCATGAGTATCACCTCAAAACCCTACAACTCTCTCCTACTTCAGTTTATCTTGAACACCCGTTTCAGCTTAGGTTACAAGCCCTCACACTGTCATTCAAAAAATCCCATTGGAATGGAAATGTTGAGACAATTTGTTTTCCTTGCGTTATGATAAACAACACTTTCTTGACCCGCAATTTCCCTAGTCAACCACTGGCCTACTCAAATTCTTCTTTTTTTCTAGAATGTTTATTAATTTCTGTAATATAATATTATCCTACCCCTAATAAAAAAACTCCATAGGCTTAACATTAGCAGACTGTATTTGGTCTACGGTGCAGGAAAATGAAATGTATTGCTCTAGTGGGATACAGTTATCAAATGACATCATTTGAAAAGCGACCAATAATTATCAGTGACTATTTGTGAGTTTTATGTTATTTCTTAATTTGCTGCAGTAATTTAGATGGGGTAGGATAAATTCTAAACCAAACTCGAGTTAGTCGTGTTGTTTATCACACTCCGGCAATGTCGCATATCACTGCACTCGGCTTCACCTCGCGCAGTAGACGCGACATTGCCGTCGTGCGATAAACAACAACACGACTACCTCTCGTTTGGTTTCTCCTTAGTATTTTTTGTACTCGATAACTAACTGAACAGCTCCCGCCCCTCCCACATTGAACAGCACCTACAGATCCCCAGCACGACCATGTTTCAATACTTGTCTGAATTGTCAAAGAATTGTCAGTACAAACATATTCATCGGAATACCAGATTAGTAAAATATGCTACTACCGTTGCTGTTATGAAATTTCATCAATATATCCTATTACAAGCAGATGATTTCTTAGTACTCTATTGTATATTTAATCCTTCGTTGGAAATATTTTTGTATTGAGTAGACAGTCTAACTATTAAATCTCTGAACGTTTGTTCGTTCACTAACAGATACCTTTGAGGGCCCTAGTCTTATTCTTTAGTGTGGTTGTTGAATTTTCTACTACATGCCCTAACCTATAGAATATTGTAATGATATAACTTGGTAGTATCGTCATGGTGGAATAGGACATAACTACAGGAAAGGCATAGTGTGGTGATTATTTTGGTGGATAAAATCAAATGGTCCACACGCCTATTGTTATATAGAACCACCTTACCATGGCCATACATCATACAAGGCGAGATGAAGCGTTTTCTATGGAACGAGGCCGTAAGGCCAAGTTCTGAGAATAATGCCAACCTTATAGAGTCCTCCTGTATGATGTATAACCTTAGATTCTCTAGATTGGCATAGAAACCATGTCAAAGCGAAGGTCCAGATTCTGCTGATTTCTTAATGTGTTCCGTATAACCATGGACGTATAACTAGAGTGTCCATGGTATAACAGTGTACGGCTTAGGGTGCCGTACACGATATATACGGTAAAGAGAATAGTGATACGTAACTAGTAAAAGTACGTGGACGGGTATATGATAAAAACTGTGCTCTCCTTTATTCCAATCGATGTCCAAAGTATACCTGCGATTTGATAGTTCTAACAGACATGGAATTCTATCCCTATGAACACGATGGTCATGAACTTAATTGCCCAATTCAATGCATGGAATTTAAATTTTACCGGATGACATTAGACACAGAAACAATTTTCCCCTTGAAGGTGGCAAGTGAAATCAGTTGGATTCTTGTATTCCTCTATTTCGAAACACAAAAGACGCATTTCTTTTGATATTGTCTAATCATAAAAAACGAGCCTGTGGGCTTTGTGTGGGACTATTATGGGATGGTTTAGAGTGTGTGACAGGACTGTGCATGCTGAAGTAAACTAACATATAACCTGGGCCATATTATGAGTCTTACATTGATCTGCCTCGATCATGGGCAGTTCTCGGCCATAACAGTTTCTGTAGAGAATAGATATCAGAGAAGTGAATATGACTTCAGGGTAATCTATCTTAATAGGTCTTAATCATGTTTACGAAGACGGGAAATTGTCATATGACATGATATGGATGTCGTGAATTTAAATTTGTAATAGCTATGTACGTTATAGAAAATAGCCACTTTTGTATCTCAAGTTTCTACAAGTTCTCTTGGTCTAATAGAGCATCACTGTGACTTCAGATCACTGATGTTACGATAAACCTTTAATAGCTCAGCATTTCATGTTCCCTGCCTACAGACTAATCTAAATGACGAAGCAGTCTCATTGAAAAGTAAAACTACCCAAGTATTTTCCCCGCAAAGGAAGGAGAAATTGAAAGCTTTGTTGGGTTCTCTTTGATTTATAGCCACTTTGATAGAAGGAAATGATAATTCTCAACCCATCGAACTAAGTCAAGTGATGCCCTTCGCATACATGTGAAACGAATAATGACTATATTTGTAAGGTAAAATCAAAAAGTCAATAATTTTATTTTTGACAGAGGTGTTCCTGCCTCGTAGTAACCAAATTATATTCGTAATGTATACAGGGATGTCATTTCTCCACTTTTTCAAGGAAATCCACTTTTTCCTTTTTAGAATATAAATTTGTTGTTTTTGTGTAAAATAAAAAAGAATATATCCAAGCCTCATTCAGCCCCATAAAATGGGTTTGAACATCCCAACACACCCACAGCCCCATGACGTAGCTGAAAATGACTTATTTCTATGTATTTTTAGTCTACATGAGGCAGCAAATTCCAAATAAAAAAATATTTCCACTTTTTTCTGACCCCTCAACTGACATCCCTGTGTATAATGTAGCGTGATAAATACAGAATACAACGTATTATACAGTGTTCAGTCTATCAGAAGTAGAAATGCAGTTTACATTGAGTGTGACTCATACTTTGCCCATTATCGCCGACCACGAGTGCCTTCTGTTCTCCTCTCGTCTTAAGGGAGCACAGTGGCGCCAAATCCTGGTCATGGCACCAATGAACCACAAATAAACCTCTCCACACACCCCAGCGCCAGTTCATGGCCAATAACGGTGTCCTTTCCATGTTTTCTCCGTTTCTCTGAGGTAGTAAATTCTACAAAAATTATATTTCCATATTTTTTCATGACCCTCAACTGACATCCCTGAATTGTATTATTATTATTATATTTTTTTTTTTGCTTGGTCCACTACGCCTCCCGATCCGAATTACGATTGGAGAGCGCTCACATCAACACTATGTTATTGTTGTGAAGGGTGGTTGTTATGCTGCATTGTTCTTTTTGACGCTGCACTTATAGAGATTGCATAGCAACGGTTTGGAGTGACGAGTTATTGTCATATTCAAGGTAGCATCGGTTGGGACCTGAAGTACTTTTCGCCCCGTATTTTAAATCTGAATTGTATTATTCTCTAGGCATGAACATGATAATGGAAAACTGAGCTATGATCTGATTATGAATGTTATAACTGAAATAGAAAACTACATGAGTTATCTGTACTGACTGTGGTGTTGGGTTTCTTCCCTTATATAGCGGCAGCAGCGCTCTTGGAGTGTACGTTAAACTCAGTCTTTAGTCTGTACCCTTGTTTCTAATCCCTGTCTTCATTCATTAACATCGTGCGTCCTCTCTCGTAGTCAAACTAGCAGAATGCATGCCATGTGCATAACTATCTCTATCGTAATTAGCAGATGGCAAATATTAGCAAGAAATAAAAGAATTTCAGGACTTTTTTTTATTGATGATTTAGGAAATATATAGCAGAACTGAATCTTCTTTAGATTTTAATCTGTGATCATAGAGACGTAGCAAAAACACCTCGTGCCAGCCATTGAATCTTATACGCCTCGTCATGGGTGAACTAATAGTATATCCTTCAGTATCATATCTAATAGTCCATAACCATCCGGTATTCCTGTAAATCACTTATCATCACCTAGGTAACATAGACATCTATATGATGAAACAATTAAAACTTCTTGAAAATTATCAAAATATTATTTCTCTTTGTTATTTTATATTTTATCACCAATATTAGATCAGTGGGATCGGTTTTTAGGAGTAATGAACAAATTAACATGATAATATATTTATGTAATCATTTTACATCAAAATCAGAATTATCTTGTTACTTCAGGCACGATTAAATTGAATAATAGCTTATATGTCAGGGAGCCTTAATGAAGCATGTTTGTTTTGTCTGTAGTTGTTCCTCTGCTCTAGAGTTCTGTTGTTACACTTTCTACAGTGACTTTGAATATAGACAGGAAGTTGGCAAAGCGCCTGTGCCTCTCTACCAATCCTACGGCTTTAAACTGCGTGAACATACTAAAATATAAAGGGCATGTTTGGCTATCAAGCTACAATGCATATATTATTAGCCTTGCTACGCTGGAAATAGAAAACCAGTAACCAGCTTAAAAAAAAACTATTAATGATAGGTTGCGTGTCAACATACAATCCTGTTTATTAGGCTAGAAAAACAATCTCTTGACTATGAACCCTCTCTGTGAACTCTGTTGTCGTAAATATATATATCTCGTCTTTGAATAAAATACTCTGTCGTCTTAGGTTAAGGTGATACACTGCAGTCTGTCTTGTGCTTTCTCTTGAAACTATCTTTGTAGCTGGTGAGAAAATGTAGTGGTTTAGTCTAAATACCGTTGATTATCACACAATTCGCCTTTATACGCCCTTGAAGATATCTTATATGAGCCCAATACGGGCCTTAAATGCTCATGTGAATAGCCCAAGAGGAAGAGAATCTTCTCACAATCTGTTATAATCCTTCAGAGTGGATGCTGAACTTTGTACTTCCTATTTATTGGCCAAAAAAAAAAAAAAAAAAAAAAAAAAATTTATTGGCATTGTAAACACGTAGATCTGATGAATATTCCGTACTAGAAAGTTCCGTGTAATCTACACTATACTTAATTGTAACCAGCCTAGTTTTATTTTAATGATGAAGAAGTGAGAAGTGTGAAATGATTTGACCCTGTTCAACTGTCTTTTCTTCAGTCGGAGGACTTACCGCTACAGGTGCCATTGCGGTTAAGGATTCACCCATGCTCACGCAGCAAGTAAGTAGTAATAACCGATAAGCTGTGTGGTATAAACTACGAAGGGTCTGCTATAGCCAACAATCTCCTTCCAGCTTTTGCAAACACAATCTAAAGGATAATTCTTTTTTTCAAGATTTTTATTGACCACATTAGCAGTTTTACATTCGAGATTTTGACAGTTCGATATTGTAGTCAATAATTCGGCGTCCTGTCAGTTTTTGTCTGATGCTTTTGCTGGTTTTCAGCAGGTGCTTAGTTTCTTTGGATCCAGACGTATTTTTAGGATGGTAGAACTCCTTGACATGAAAAGAATGGTTATATCAGCCATTATATCTCGTTTAGCGATAACATATATATTTTTTATTCAATTTTATGTTCAGGTACAAGACATTCAGTTCACCCTCATTAGGCTCTTTTACAAGTAGTCTTCTACACAATACATTTAATTTAACATTTATGCACTGTTGCAAAGACATACAGAACAACACAGTACAAGTTGACGCATAGTTATTTACGAGCGCATGCGAGGATATTGCGCAAAGAAGCATACGACTGCTTTTATCTGAAACCAGTCTATATTGTATTTATTATCCACCTTTTCCTGACAAGTGGGCTACCCATATTGGTTCATTTTAGGTACGCACCATTTCTTCATACACACTATTTTTCCATATGCACCGCGTTTTGCAGCCCGGAACATAGAACATAAATGTATGCTCCGGGTATGTAGATACACGCTGCCCATGTGGTTTCTATAGACACTTTACGTATTATGTGGATGATATATGATTGACTTTTACCGTCTATGTCTGTTTTTTCCGCAGATTGACTATCTGAGGGAAGCCCTGAAGGCGCTGAAGGCTGAGAATGTACGCCTTAAGGCTCAGAAGATGAAGGTCAGTTAAAATACCATTTATAAATGCTACAACTGGTGATGCACACTCTTCAGTAACTGCAGACACACAGTCGAAACAGTTTGGCAGGAGTTGTGATGTATTTTGCCGAATTCTAAGTAGACTGGGATGTCTCATTTAATGCTGGTGTCATGACTTTAGGCTTAAATTCTGATACTTTCTTGAAGTTAAGTCTCATATAAATCCTTTTCCATAACGATAGATCCGCCAGTATAAAGAGAGATGATGGAAGATGCCTATAAAGATTATAGTTTTATAGTCTAACTAGGTGAGAAGTCATACAAGATAAAGAGCATAATTAGCCCTATAGATTTACCTATCATTATAATACATTAAGTGAATTTGAATGTGAATATGACGTTCATTCGTATTATCAGAGATGGCAAATTTTCATTTTTCTATGGAAATCCACTTTTTCATGTTCAGTGTATAGAATTGTTTATCCTTATGTAAAGCAAAGATAGTATTAATCGAGCCTCATTCACACCAAAACATTACTCTGAACCTCCCCAAGACCCTCAGCCTGACTGCCATGGCTAACACTAACAAAATGTCCATGTTTTCTCGGTCACTCTGAGACAGTAAATCCCACACGCAGAATATTCCACTTTGTTCTCTGACCCCAACTGACATCCATGTATTATCGTACCACCTAGATCAACATGTACTAGAGGTACTGGACAATGTCCGGGTAGACAAAAAGCCGCCGTTTCCATATCATGGTACAGCAAATGTAATAAAATACTCCCTGTACACATACGAAGCCTGAGCGCCTGATTCCGATAAATCCAATGCACACTCCAAATGGAAGATCTGTTTTCAGAATTTGGATTGAATAAATAAAAGAGAAAGATTAAGAAGACGTGGGCAATACCACCTCTATGGCAAGCCGATGTTCAAATAAAAGAAAATAAGGAAAATATTCATATACTCAATTTTGATGACGATCTGTTTTACCTGTTATCAGAACCAGCTTGGTGCCCTGCCGCCATTACGTGTGCCCAAGAAACCAGTGGGACTTACTAGTCAGACGGGCACCACTAAGATAGGAGAGATGCCTCCTGCTGACGGTCCGGAGAAGGAGAACCTGCACCAACTGTCACGAGACACCAACAAGCTCCTGTCTGTAAGTCACCAGCGGATCATGTGTGTCTACACAGGGGAATCCCATGAGCTTGTAGTTTTCGTCTTTTTTAAGGAAATCCTTGTTTCAATTTTCCGTTTATGAATTTTGTGTGTTTGTGTAAAATGAATAGAGAATAAATTGGGCCTCATTCACACCAATAAGTATTAGATCAAATCTCCAAACAGAACCCAGGTTCATTCTATGGCCAATAAGGAAGTCTTTGCTAGGATTTATAAGTTACGGTAATATCTTGTTATCACTTTAGGATATATAATAAATATAGAACAACCTACCATGCTTGTACAAGCTACAAAACTCTGGTAAATCATGGTTTGCATGGAACTCTTCTGAATGCCTGGTGTCATACTGACCTAAATTCCCATCTCGTTATATATATATATATATATATTTTTATTTTATTTTATTTTTTGAAACATTTATTTATGCTCGGCTGCACTCAGTCCGGGGACTGGTTTCAATGTGTGCCGAGCTTAAAAAACGGACAGATACAGGCGTTATTTGCATCGTCTTGTGACATGCATCCGTAGGCAACATAACATATTTACAGACATTGTAAAAGTAATAGAAGATAACTGGTCAGGTAGCTCGTACAGCTGATCTCGTCGTTCTATATAAATACTATTCCACAATCCCAATTCCTAATTCACCCTAAATGACCACCCAGGAGCTGTACAAGATGTCTGCCACCCCGCGTGTCGTGGACATCTCAAAGCGCAAACCAGCTTCCCAGCCGCTCATAGAGAAGACGAGTCCGATGAACCAGCTGGTGGAGTCCACGGCCAACCTGGCCAGCCTGCACCACACTGCCACAGAGGTAAGTCAGCCGCAGATCGGCCTGGTAAGCTACATTGAGAATAGCGAGGCTAAAAACAACAAACCACTGATATGAACAAATCTCTCACATATTTTTTTTTTTTTTTTTTTTAAATCTTTATTGGGTATCTTATCGGTACAAAATTCTCCTTCGTTTACATTTTTGTGTATCGTCCACCCAACATAGAAATTTTTGGGGTGCTATATCAGCAGTTGCTTAGCGGTAGCTGGTTTTCGTATAGCAACCCTAGATATATATACTTGACATCCAATGCTTAACCTATGTTTGGCACAGTTTGACATCGTTTTTATCTCTGGACATGGTTATAATAGTTCTAAATGATTAACAACATATAACATTCGAATATATTTCTTATATAAGGATTGATTCCAATAACAGTTTTTTGCCAATAGCTTTGAATTCCTTTAAGGTAGGTATTTGTCTCACTATAGTCGGTAGATTGTTCCAATATTGCGCACCGGAGTACTCGACACTATGCATATTTGTGGTCTGGGCCTCTTCCCCATAGGGGTGTGGGCTTCCCCATAGGGGTGTGGGCTTCCCCATAGGGGTGTGGGCTTCCCCATAGGGGTGTGGGCTTCCCCATAGGGGTGTGGGCTTCCCCATAGGGGTGTGGGCTTCCCCATAGGGGTGTGGGCTTCCCCATAGGGGTGTGGGCTTCCCCATAGGGGTGTGGGCTTCCCCATAGGGGTGTGGGCTTCCCCATAGGGGTGTGGGCTTCCCCATAGGGGTGTGGGCTTCCCCATAGGGGTGTGGGCTTCCCCATAGGGGTGTGGGCTTCCCCATGGGGGTGTGGAGTCCAATAGTTAATTAGCCGAGGGACTTACCTAGTACTGAAGGGGAATTGAAGTTCCTACGAAGCCTGGGCACTGAGTAACATGGACGTATATAGGGCACATAGCCTATTGTGCTATGGAGGCTGCCATCCTAAACACAAGGTTGTTGGACCAATTATCAATAGATTTTACCAAAAATGTATTTGGGGTTTGCTTTGTAGGAATTTTAGCCTCGTCTCAATATTATCAATAGAGTATAATAAGTGTATCTATTAAGACTTTAAACTTCCTAACTGGATTTGCAAAGTAATTTGAATTAGCCTGATTTTGAGATGCTATACTAATGTCCATGACAGTGGTGAGATAATCCAGAACCGCACTCTATTCATAAAATAGACAATACTCCACTCGTTTGGATGCACCGTAATTATCACTCAGCTTCACCTCGATGACAATAGCGGCGCATCCAAAATCGTGAAGTATTGTGTATTTATACAATTCTCGATCCAAGTCTATATAATAGATAATTATGTATCCCTCTATTGCTACCATACTTAGAAGGTTAAGTTTGGAAATAGAATATTGACGGTGCATACGTGTTCCGCTTCCAGCTGCAGGTACAAGTAACCACACTACTGGCCGCCAGTCGAACTGGGGGGAGAATCAGAACCGACTTCTCCGCATTCCCAACACCCTCCTTTGCCAAGGTAAGAAAAAGTTGTTGTTCGTAGGGACAATGTTGATTATGACATGTTTACAGCTATTGGTAGCTTCCCAGTATTTCTCGAAAAGATGGGGAATTTATGATAATACTTATAAAATAAGCGATACTGGAGGATAGACTTCCATAATATTTAGTCCGGAAAATATAAAAAACTATTTTTATGTTGAAAATGCAGAATATGAATTGGTGACTTTGAATTAGTAAAAGCAAGGTCCGGGCAGAATGGGAATAGTCTCGCACTGAAAATTGAAGTTTGAACACAGTACTTATATAGAACGTCCTGACCATGCTGTACAATTCACAGAACGAGATGGTAATTTACGGTTTGTACGGGCCGAGGCATTTATGCCGAGTTCCGTACAAACCGTAAATTATCATCGAGTTCTGTGACTTGTACAAGCATGGTTGGACGTTATATATTTACCATATACCCAATTTTTTTTTTAAATCATTAATATAATTTTTAACAACCGATATGTTAGTAAACGTGTATGGCAAGGTGGTCCGTATTCTAGTGTACGGACCAGCGGTCCGTACAGTATTTTTTACGTCATATGCCAAAACGGTGCGTATTTACAGTATATACAGCATGGGTATATAGTAAAAGCCTGTTTCCTCCCATTTAGGAGGTACATATATTATTCACTAGTACCATTATATTCTTACTTATCCACTACTTGTATACTCAGAGTTTGCAGTTTTCCATGGAAATCCTCATTTTCATATTCAGTTTATGAAATTATATTTCTGTGTAAAACAAAGAGAGTAAATTGGGCCTCATTCACACCAATAAACAGTTGTTCAAATCTACACACACAACTGCGCCCCATTCCATGGCCAAAAACGATGTGTTTTCCATGTTTTTACAGTCTCTCTGAGGCAGTAAATTCCACATGAAAAATACAGGGATGTCAGTTTTCCTTGTTTCCGCGGAAATCCGTGTTTTCATCTGTGAAATGTAAACTCCCGTTTCTTGTGTAAAATGAACATATAACAAACACAGAGTAGAGAGATACAACTGCTTTAATACTTTACAATACTCATATCAGTAACAAGCCTTAATTCCCATCTCTACCGACCCACAGACTCTTCTTAGAAGCATATGTTTAGTAATAATAACATAACTTGTGTCTGATATATATCAGGGGATTTTGGTGTATTTATGTCAGTTTAAAACTCCGAATAGTCATGGGAAATATTTCCTTGTGTTTTTCTGACCCCAACTGACATCCCTGGTAAATATTTCCACTCCTTTATTCATGAACCCAACCTTTTTTTTTGTAAGGATTTTATTGACGGTAAGTTCATACATAAGATATATGATTTTCAACATTACTGTCCAAGGGTAAGGACTATACAGACACGACATAAAAATAACTGACATCTCTGAATACTTGTAGATGCTACACGAGAAGACGGTAGACTCACAGTGCATCGGAACCATCCAGATCCCGACCTCGCGGGCCAAGGGCGAGACCGTACCGATCAATGTCAACCCGGAACAACTGAAGCGTATCCATACACGCTTCATCTGTTGAGATTTCCTGCTCGCCCACGTCGTGTTTGTGTACCCCTGTAGTCCTCTGTATCATAATGACAGGATGTCTCTTTAAGTTATTGTCCTTGTAGTGAATGCTTATAGTGGCGCTAGATATTATTGGTTTAATCTGGTCACGCGGTGTTATTTACCATACCCCGTTTTCAATAGACATGTACCTATAACATCATACATGCATATGTTATCTGTGTAATAGCCTTCTTGTTATCTCCCTAGCGTGATATTGGGAGCAAATATCTTCTAGGCTCTGTATCAATTCCTATTTAATATTTTCACCAAAACAATTACTTCGGGTGACCATGTATTTAACTGATTTTGTGAATTATCTATGAGATTCAAGTAAAATAATATTCTATTCCTCTGAGGATTTACAATTGCTGTTGATTAGGAGATCATTATTGAAACGAAAAAAAAAACTTCTGGAAAGGAAATCCCTGACATATGCTTGGCAATCTAGAGAATGATAAAATGTAAAGTAAAGCTTTATATTATATACCCTTTTGTTCACTATGCCTTTAACCGACATAGTAATGTTCATAATGCCTGGGGATATGTATTGGTATCGGTGAAAAACTATCTGAATAAACTGGAAAAATTGTCAACGATTTCCTCAGAATACCCATGTAAAATGTATAATTGTGGCCTGTTATATGTGTTCATAAATATATCAATTTATGATATATAAGGCATTGTTCTCTTTCAAGGTGCAAGACTTCAAAGATATTATTAGAATTACCCAGGTTTTATTCAGAGGGTCATATCTTTAGTTGCCGGACTATATTTAATGGATATATCAGTCACCATTCCTCTTACAGATTATGCGTTTGCTGGTTGCACTTGCCTCTCTGTGTATGTAGCGTCCCGGCTTTTGCCTGTAACTATTCATTTTCACCATATACCTTGACGTGCTATCATCAGTATGGTTTGACATTCAATGTGCCAAACCCTTTCATGGCCTGAACTTTCGGTGACAATCATCGGGGAGGGGGGTCAGATGAGTAGGTGGTTCTTGCTGCTTTATCCGCATTATGCCCATTATTGAATTAAAGACGATCGGAACAAAATCTTTTAAAAAAATTACCTGATTGCCCTTTATTCAGGCGGCACCCGCGGACGTTTACCAAACACATTTTCAGTTCTCGATACCATGGAATTTTATGCTCAGTCGCTATTATTGAAGCCTAAATATTTCTACTAAAATCTGTGTGCGTCCGTTGTAGACAGATTTTTTCCTATCAGGGACAGACTGTTTTACATCAATGTTGTCATACTTTTTATCGAGACCAGCTTCGAAAAGCTGGATTCTGGGAAGTTAAAAGATATGTAGTGTTTACTACACCGCAACATTTCTTTTGGGACCAGAGTGTAGTGGTCAGCAAGTGGAATATGTACGCTGAACCAGCCCCTATGGTGTAATGGGTAGCATTCTCGCATAGCCATCGAGTGGCCTGGGTTCGATTCCCAGTGGGGGAAAACTGGTTTTCGTGTAGACCTCTACAATGTGGACCTGTTAAAACCTGTTGTTAAAGAAATAATTAAAGTGTACCAGATGAAATTAATGAATATGGAAACTAGTTGGTTGAAAAATGAAATACCAGTTCCAGCACTTTTATATACAAGAGGGTTAGTATGATAATAAGGAATTATTTATCCTCTGGATTCCAATTTCAAAATTGTCAAAAGTAGTGCACAAGTTGCACCACTGGCCATGAAAGGGTTAACGTTCTAAATCCTAATGGTATAGTAACCATTATCTCCACCCCTGGTATATCTTTCCCATATACTTAACTTTGGAAACTCGTACTCAATGCCCATGGAGTATTGTAAAAAGATACTCAATGGGCAATGATGTCACAAACATTAGCTGATTAGTCAACGATAGGGGCGACAAAATATGAACTGCACTCGGTCTGAAGCCACTGAAAATCTGCCATTCGTTTTCGGATGCTACATAATTTCGCCGTTAGATAACTCAACAACCAAAACGCATGGCATATTTTCAGTGGATGCGGTGGATCTCGAAGCAGTTCCTTCTTAATACTGAACACCATTATAATTTGTAAAATACATACACAATATTACCATGATTTCGATCTGAGTGGCCGTATTCTCCGCGTAGTTGACGCGTAGTAATACTCCGAGCGACAGCGAGGAGTATTGCGTAGCTTCAACTACAAGGAGAATACGGCCACACAGATCGAAATTATGGCAATGTTGTATTTATTACTCACTTATTTTTTAGATTTAAGCAATAAATATGATCGTTAGAAAACTTTTCAACGTAATTAAGAAGTTATGTTTGGGACTACTTTCATCTCAAAAATCTGTATCCTCCTAGGAGGGTACGGAGCTCCGTATCCTCCTCAGTAGCGATCTGTAATCTCCATAGGCTTAGTATGGAGACTCCGTATCAGGTGGGTAATAAATCTATAGCCATAACGTGCACAAGTATTTTCTCGCTGCTGGTGAAGCCGTTGCTACAGAGCAGTGACAAACATCTTCACAATACCTATTACACTGGTGGTAGATACGGCATAGTGCTTCTGTTGGTACAAAGTGAATGATGTGAATCTTTCCACAGTAATCTCAAGATAAATTTGGTAAAGGTGACCAGGTGAATGTATATTACAGAATTTGGTATTCAAACGCAGTCATTAGGATTCTTAAAGAAACGGAGAAGTCGTTGTAATGGACCACTGTATTTAAAGACTGCCTTGTATTTATTTTCTCCGCTGTGGACAAGTGTTTATTCAGTAATTGTAATGGATCCTGCGCTTCAACTATGTCAAATACTGGGTTTTGTCTTTCATATTGGGTCCCCTTTTACGGCTATGGTGTTCCACAGGACAAGTTCCTTTCACTGTTATATTGCACTTTTAATCTAACCCTGACGCATGGGCGTTAAATGAATTTTTGTCAAATATGAAATTCAACACAATGACACTGTGGTCAGAGAACTTAACAAGTTGTTGGAAGTTTCAATAAAATATCGTCATGCTGTCACATCCCCATTTCATTTCGACAATTTTCGTGGTGCACTAGCATGGCTAGATTCTGGAAAATCAAATTCTTCATCGACGTCGTTGCCGCTTACATCATGGATCAGATATTAGTTATATCTAGCTCTCTCACAATGTTTGATTGTAAGGACCTCTTGGAGATATTGGATATTTCGTAAGCACCATTGGGGACGTGACACCATTGTTATAATGTAATGAATTTTCAATAATCATAACTGAGAAAAAGTAGTTAAAATACTTTTCTTTACTGACAAGTCAACGATTTGGGTATTTTACCATCATATGACCCTGGTCGTTGCTGTGGAGTAAAATATTTATCGAAAAATGAAAGTGATGGTTTTCATTGTTCAAGTCTGCATTATTATTAATCTAGCCATATTTATCTCGATAAAAGAGTGACCCAAATAAACAAGATTAACCCCAGATTTCTACTTGTTATTGTTTTATACCAAACATTCAACGTTCTTACTTGCCCGACGAAATGTGAACAGGTATATCAATAGGTCGGTGAATGCTATCCACTGGCGCATCCACAAGGTCATAAATGAAAATATTTTGCTTACACAAAGAACAATTCCAATAATTCTCAAAGAGAGACTTGGGTGGGATTGATACCAATTTATAAGGGGACCATTGGATATCTTGTACAACTCCTGGGTGGTATATTAGGTATTTCATTGTTTTTGTTTTCTCATACACTCAGAACATGTATGAAAGTTATGGCCGTGATCCACGCTTCCGCGTTCCCTCATTATTTATGATCACCGACAGTCACGTGGGTGTCTTTTATGAGGGTCACCCTTGTTACACTGATATTTTTATTTGTAGGACCATTTTCGTCAACATTGAACGGACCCGATGAAGTAGGAGAATACTCACATATCTCTATATAAAATCATATATAGCCAAATAAAAGTTGTATTACTGATTCGAAATATCGTCACGATAGAGATCGGCAAAAGAAACTTTGCCAAAGCACGTAAAGGTTTTTAGACAGTATACGGTCCATAGAACATCTAAGCACAACTGGGTCATGATACCTAGTGCTTGCAAATATAGCACTTTCTATTCTAAATATACTCAATGAATGTAATAGTATATCTTCCCTATAATTACATTTAGGAATCGACAAATTCTCCCAGAGTAAGCGAATGGTGCACGTTCTGGCCGCTGATTGGTCAATATTTTCTATTACCCTCGTGCTATGAATAACACGTTACTGCATGCTCGCCCGAATACTGCGACCCTATGGCAATTTTATTAGAGGTAGGATAAATGGGATGTGCCTTTCCCACTAAAGCGTAACGACCTTACAACCGTTACATAAATTTCAAATCACAGGAGGAATTCCATGACCAAACAGGAAGAACTGATACAGTATAAAATGTTGTGATGTCAATAAATATTTTTTTTAAAGACTTCATAAAGGGATTGGCGATTTCAACACTAGCACCCACATCTGTGTCAACAGGTCGACTCAACGTGGTATGGGTTTCACTCGCATTCAAAAGGCCTTCTGACCTGTGTCCTAAAAGCGGGAGATTATCTTTCAACCTGCCTACCCATCTACCCACCAGTCATCTACCTGCCTACCTATCAGCCTGCACACTCATTAGTTTGCCTACCTATCTACCTGCCTACCCATCAACCTGCACCCATAAACCTGCTTACCCATTAGTCTGCCATCAACCTGCCATCGACCCGTCTACTTCTTTTTCTACCGATTGACCTGCCCCCTATCAACCTGCACCCATAAACCTGCTTACCCATCAGCCAACCCACCACCCAGCCCAACTACATGGAGATGTCCCTATGCCTTCACTGCCATATAGGGAATATAGAAGGCATGGATAGACCCAGCAGCCAATGACTCCATTCAGAGCAAACTACAACCTTCACCCTGACATCCTTACATAGTGTTGATAGCACCTTGGGACGGTTCTACAGTCTATAGCCTGAATTTCTTGGGCCAAAACCGCCCTCCCACCCACACACCTGCCCATCCACCAACCTGTCTGCCCATCAACCTGCCCACCCACACACCTGCCTATCCACCAACATGCCTACCCATCAACTTGCCTACCCACAAAACTGCCCATCCACAAAACCTCCTTCTCATCATCCTACCAATCGATCAACCTGCCTACCCACCAACCCGCCATACCATTAACCTACTAAACTACAAACCTGCCCACTCACCAACCTGCTTACCTCCCTCCTCCCCCAACCTTTGCACCTACCAACCTACAAAGTTATTAACATGTGCACTGTTCAATCTGCCCACACATTAGCTTGCTCACCCACCAACCAAATAACATATCAACCACCTGCCCACCCAATAACGTATCTTGATATTGGTAATGGAATCTATATACAAAACAAAGTATCTTTGTCATGGTTTTCAATATAACATGTTTGGTTGTAGTGATTATCCATAGGTAATCTAGAATAAAATCTTCTAAACACTTTAGGTTAAACACTTTGTATCTAAATACTTCATAATGCTAAACTCTTTACATTTAAACACTTCCTAATAATGAATACATGTACTTTATATTCAATCAGTTCATAATGCTAAACACTTTGAAGGTCTACTAAAAAGCCTGTAACTTTGTATGTACTGACCTAAGTGCTTTATTAGCCCTTTAAGGGGACATCACTGCGCCTGTAGGAATCACCACACCAAGTATACATTCTTTAAAAGATTCTCTATTCAAATACATTTAACGACGATGCAAATGTTCATCTGTTTCCAGAAGATCTTCCACGCTGGCGTCTACATATAACGGGCGACAATATACAAAACAGGACATAAAGAACAAAACAATCAACTCCATATTTGAGAACCAATCTTCATCTCATATCTCATGACGACTCAAATCATCATTTTTTCTTCAATTTTACAATAATGAATTTTAGTCATAGGATCTTAATAAATTCAATAAAAGAAATTCTTGAAAACAAGACATGAGACTAGTACAAAACCATCATCCCCTGGTGGCACATACTGGCAACTCACCCCGTCCTATGGAATATATGCGGCCATTTGCAGGTGTCCTTAATGCGTTAAAAGTTTCTAAAAGCATTTGTTTATCAAATGTAGTTAACATATATATTGGCACGTGTGTTGGTTGGTATTTTCAGCAGCGGTTGGTTTTTTTTCCTTCTCCTTCCCTCCATAGAATTCGGGAGTTGTCTTATTTTTTCCTTTAGCCGACCATTGCCAGCCAAACAGTAATGTCGACGGAAATTCCCTGAGACTTGAATGTTGAGAACGATGTGTTTTGGTAGACGTACTTGCAAGCTTGGTGTCTCTGCACGCATCTTTTCCTTTTTTAGATGTACCTTTATGTAGACATACCAAACTCGGCATGTTGGCTATAGGTGGCGTGTAATGCCAGAAAGAAATGTAAGATGTCAAGTACAAGCCCAGGTGGTGCTAAAAATACATTGTGATCTTTCCAAAAGCACTTGTCTAACCTAGTTAACATATAATATGGTACGTGTGTTGGTTTGGTTTATTTTTAGCAGTGGTTGGGATTTTACCAATCCCTCTATAGAACACCATCAACACCAAACCAGCCATGTTGATCAAATTTCATGGAGTCTTACAGGTTGAAAATAGCATACATCTAGATAGTTGTACATATTTACAGTAAATATTGCAAGTATGGTTCCCCTGCATGCATGTTCAACTATTCTAAACTAGACTTTCGGGGTGTCAATCTGACCCATTTTGAGGCCATTTGCTCCTCTGTTATTTGTGCAGGAAGTAAATTTTGATTCATACTGTTGCCAGTGGCTGTACTTGTATACAAAAGAGTATGAAAACTAAACCCCTTGTACCTAATGAACACAATGGGTATTTCCTCACACCTGAGATATTGTATTAACAGAATTATAAAGTTGTGTATCCCTAAACCTATTTGACTGTCTCCTCATGGGGTCATATCCTCCACTGGACCCCGGAAGGCCTCCACCCCCCCCCCCCCCCCTCCATGGGAGGACGACATGCACAAGACCCCGTGAGGCAGCGGCTGTGCAGTGCACCAGGGGGCGCCCCACTGGCTATAAATAGGCAGCGGTCCCCCGCTTCGGCATTCATGACGTAACGTCTCCTAGAGACTGGTTACAATTCTCTTTCGGTCCTGATTTAGTCTCAATCTCCACTGCATAACGCCTATAAAGCCTATAAGACACCGACCCGACGGCTGTGCCCGAATCGACTTTTTCCCGACGGATCCGTCGGGTCTGTGACAATCTGCGTCAATCGGGTCGATGTAGGCACTTCACTCACCCGATTTTATTACCTTTCCCGACCTGTCGGGCATTACTACCATGTCAGATATGACCTACTCTCACCGACCTTAAGATTTCGATGTACGCACTTCACAGATCGTTCCCGATTCTGTGAAGGCCGATTATACATAGCCATGATTTATATCCCCCCGTACTATATATATGTATTTTATACTGATTTGTAGGGGAGACAGAGGTGATTATAGACCTGAAATCCATTTTCTGATATTTTAGATAGAACAGAAGTTATTAAAGTTTGCATTATGTCTACATTGTCCATCTACCCGGCCCGGGGCCCAGCCGGGCCCGGCACCCGGCCGCTTCCTTTGATCTTATTCCAGGTAATTTACGAGGTTATAAAAGAAGGAAGTGTGATCGGGAATAGTGTAGATGTCGATGTCTTATAGGTATAAGACATCAAAATTTTATCCCCGACTCTCACCGAGCCGATGGTCGGGATGAATCGGGAACGCATGTCGGTGTCTTATAGGCTTAAGACACCGAAATTTGTTCCCGATTTGTAGACTCTTCCCGATGACACCTCCTCCTTTTATAACCTCGTAAATTACCTGGGATTAGATCAAAGAGAGCCGCCGGGAGCCGAGCCGGGGTGAGCCATGGGCTGTTGGTGTGGAATCATAGAAAATAATTCAAAGTTTAATAACTTCGGATCCAATTAAGATATCGGAAAACGGTTTTCAGAACTATAATCGCCTCTGTTTCACCTACAAATCGATATAAGGGACTTCTAAATCGGACTAGGGGATAGGTAGCATCGCTATTCAAACGGCCAACTCAGAATCGGTAACAATCGGTGAAAGTGCATACATCGAAATTTTAAGGTCGGGGAGAGTTGGTCATATCTGACATGGTAGTAATGCCCGACCCGTCGGGAAAAACAATAAAATCGGGTCGGTGAAGTGCGTATACATCGACCCGATTGACGCAGATTGTCACAGACCCGACTGATCCGTCGGGCAAAGGTATAGAATCGGGCACAGCCGTCGGGTCGGTGTCTTATAGGGTTAAGACTGGTGGGGATCACTAAACACACTACGGAGCTCGTCGCATATTCATCCCGGAACAAAATATGAGATTAACGCTTGTGCACCGTATTAGCATATATTTGTCACGTCACCTCTATGCGTATGCAATATTGACTGGTTTCTGATACAAGCGGTCGAATGCTCCAAGGAGTTGACGCATGGTAATATGTCTTCCCTTCCAGTGGAAGATCTGTCTTGAACGGACAGAACTGGTAGCAATAAACAAAAGAAAACAAAAAATATCCACCTTTTTCTGACAAGTGGCATACGAATATTAGTTCATTTTATTAGGTATGGACTATTTCTTAGTACGCACTATTTCTCCATATGCGCGCTTTATCGGAACCCGTATCATATAATATATCTGTATGCTCCGGGTATGGTGATAAACATTTTTATTAGGTCTATAATGGATACTAATCAGGGGAATTTACATACTCATACATAGTCATGGAAGACATATAAGGGACTATAGTGGGATCCGGGTTCAAATAGCAGTTCACTAAAAAATCTCATAGATTGACTTTTGCTGCTTATCTCATTAGCGTGCACTAGTACATAACAACTAAAGGAAAACATTCATTGAAATAACAATATAGAAATAATGCATTATTTCCAACAAAGCCTTTTCTCCACTTTTCGCCTATCATAATATTGCTTTGATATATCGCAGATATCACTAAAAGGAGCTTTTTGCTACTTTTATATTTTGATAACAAAACAGTCCATCTTGACTTCTACTATAAGTACAACAATAGATAAGGTATCAAAATAATTCTAAAAGAAATCTCTACTTAATTAAACTGGGTTTTGACTTCGCTTCCACATGGAATTCTATAGAATATTTAATGGTCGAAACGTCGGTTCTACAATCTGAAATAAATGCCTACATTAATTTGATACCAAAGTGGTTGTGCTGTTTTACCTTTTATAAAATTCTATATAGTCTTCACTCCTATTCTAGAAGTCAAACATTTTGCCTAGCTTTTAACATGGTTTCTGAGAAAATACATTAAAAATGAAAACAGATAGATTATCTAAATAAATTCAAAATATATGTGATAACAAAGCCCATGATCTCTGGTTTATCACTATATATCTACAGGCGAATATCTTACTTTTACCGACCAGGAGGACAAATTCTGTTCGTCTCCGAATGACGAAATAATATTCATACGTCCCTTTATACCACGTGACCACTGTCATTCTGTATTTCTGCTCCCTAGCGAGTAGGAGAATGGCATTCTTAATGATTTGTATATACAATTAAGAGACACTGTGACTATGACTGAATACCATCTGTTCCTCGATAGTTTGGTTGGAAATACTGACCTCGGCCTTCCAACCACTCGTTGAGTATTTCTGACCAAGATATCTCTAAACATATTCTATTCAGTCACACTAACTATGTCTCTATATAATGGACTACCGTACCGTTTGCAAACCTATATCTTATTTTACAGCCTAGGTTATGATACTCAGTCATACCAAGTAAAAAAATAAGCAGTTTTTAGTCCCATATATGGTTTATATCAGCAAGGTCCCGCACGAGACGCAGACCACCTTAGTGTGATGGTAGATCAGTGGGTCCTGGACGTAGTATAGACCTTACCGAAACCTGCACCTCGCTTTATAACTTCATATAGCACCACGAGAAGGGCTTCAGATTGTATTCACTCGTACATACATGTGTCCTTATATTTGCGGACCGAAGCTAGTGTCCTCCTTGTTTAGTGAGCGTGACAACACAACACAATGTTCACCAGCCATAGACGTGATATATATGTCAGTGTACCCTTACCCCCAACGCCTACCAAGAACTTCCTCCTTTGCACAGAGCACAGGCCAGTCTGTACGACGAGGGCACCCCACACCTCTACCCGTACCCACAGATGATCCACAGGTCTGACACACCAGCAGAAGGCGCGGATTCCCTCCACTCCTCGATACGGAAGTTCACACGATAATCTCACCGCCGGGAGGGACCCCAATGGCACCACCTACACAACCTACACAACCACCCAGTGCATTATAATGAAGGCCGGGCACGACTGCTGAACACAAGCTAGACCTGCCGGAGTCTGCGATCACCGTGGGATATAGCACTGTATTGTTTTGATACTGTGTGAGATTGTGTGGGACATAACCTCACCGCAGTCATGCTGCGCACAGTATACCCGAGTCGGGATGTCGTGTCCCGATGGTCGCAGGGCGACGTCGAGAACTGGCTTCACACGGTAAGTAACACGCGTGTAACAACAGGTGGGAATCCCATTTCTGCTATTAAAAGTGTATATGCTTACAATAGAAGTATCAGTTAATTCTTCATATCTCTGCGGTGGATCATCTCTAAAGGCAAGGATGCATGGTGACCCATCTTCCCGCAGCTGAGGCCACAGCCCCCTCTTCTATCTTTGTATCTTTGTGTCTGTGTTATTCAAAACGTATCTACTAAAGTGGGATTCACACGATGGGATTCATGTACCTTACAGGGTGTTTGTCTACGACAGATCCTGCTTAGGCCCGGCGTCCACCTACTACGATTTGACACCGATATACCCTACGATGCACCACCCGATAAAAAATCAAAATCGCGTCGGATGGTTACCTAATATCGGGGCAGTTGACCACGTTTCGGCGATTAGACACCGATATAAACCCCATACAATGCATGGTGGATTGGCTTGTCTAGACATATGTCTACGATTTTGCACCTTCCCGATATGGCACTGATTTTGACATTTTGTATCGGTGCCATATCGAGAGGTCTACGATTCTATCGTAGTAGGTGGACGCCGGGCCTTAGATTCTGTACTTGAACACAATTTCTTCGTCTAATTTGTAGGGTTCCATTTACTTGAGACGTGTATATTTCCCATTGTTGGCGATATTTACCCCCAAAAAGGAACAGAATCTCATAGGATTTCGAACCCTGTGAGGTACATGAGTCCCACCATGTGAATTCCACTTCAGGTGTTTTTCTTTCCCTCATTATTGGTCTGTGCCTATTCAAGCGCCTCTTCCCTAGACTGTAGTTAGGTATACAGTAGAACCCCGCTTAAGCGGGCACCCTCCGTTCAGGGCCAAAATGCCCGTTTACGCGGGGTGACCGCTTACGCGAGGTTAAAATAAACATCTAATAGAGGGAACGGTTCCGAGCAAAGGTGTCCGTCAACGCGGGATGACCGCTTACGCGGGGTGTCCGTTAAGCGGGGTTCTACTGTATATATCGAGAGGGGTACGGAGCACATCCTATAAGGCTAAGCGGGTCCTCATGTACCTGTCGGGTCACAAAATTCATATATATATTTTTTTGCGAGTCATAAGGTGGAAATGTTAGAATTTTCTTATTTCTCAATCTTGAAGTGAATGGTTCTACAGAAAGTTTCTCCATAATCACAGTCTTTGTAGTGACACACGATAAAGGAAGTAATATAACTGGTAAAGTTTTGGTGGAGTGATATGTGCCATCCCTTTGGTTTATTGCTATTTCAATGTCAACCTTGAATTACGAGCCCTCAATATAGTGCTATTTGATAAGGATTGCAAGATTCCAACAGTCACCAACTTCAATATGGTGACCAATGAATGAAATTGACCTTCCCTCATACGTTTACCTAGGACAAATGGTATGCTCATCATTGATGAATGGGTATGGAATTATTTTTAAAAAAAAAGTGTTTGGGTTTTATTCAGTCTATGAGTCATTTTCTGTAACTCACCAACCTTCCATTTAGAATCTACAAACAAAACCTTTGCAGGGTCCAAATATATGAATCCCAAGTGGGTCAATGATGTATTTCAGTCTCTGGCGACGTTATTTTCCTTTTTGGTATTTCCTTCGTTTAAACGAGTGGAGTCCCACTCTTCGGGAAAAACCAAGTTCCCATTTGTTGGAATTTCCCCTTGTATGTACACATGCACACATGTATACTCATAGGTACATAATTCAGCTTAGAATGGTTTTGCTCAGTCTACAGGATACTCCTTAGCTCATTCCACATATTGCCATGCCACAATACATGTGCACATATTACTAACTCAGTTTCACTATTATTTCTATGAAAACACATATGCATACATGTAAGTGTACATATATGTATCTCAAAACAGGTCCACTGGATGAAGATTGTGAACTATTTTCACAAAACATTGTCATATATACATATACTGATAATTGTCCGTCACCCACGTTTCCTAAGGTTTTGTTATTCTTAACAAACCAGCATACTTGTACTTTTCAAAATATGGTGGTAGGGCATACGATACTCACACAGGGTACACAATCAACATGGACACAGTGGCTTCTGTACACACGGGCACAGTTTGGATGGAGAGTGATGTCGTCATATCGTGGTAAACAATAGTTGTCGTAGTTTGGAGGTACATGATAGTAGTGAGACACATTTAAACTACCAGAATTCCAGTCTGTACCTTGTTTGTTTTAGTAAATTTTAACTGGAATCCCGATAACCTGAATACGTTTCACTGAAGTACCTCATGGGTGCCACCAGGGCAATACTATCGTAAAACTGGATGAGGTTTAATCTTGTCCACCGTATTCCACGACTGGAGTTTGGCAAAGTGACTTCATGAGGCGAAGCCGAGTGAAGTCCGGAGCCAAAACTTCAGGAGTGGAATGCGATGGACAAGATTAAAACGAATCAGGTTTTGATTTTATCCTACCCTATCTCCTCGATTTTGGAATATTACGTGATAACAATGCTGTATGCCACTAGTGGCATATAAAACTCCGTATGCCAGTCAGCGTGGCATACGGAAACCCAATGTTAAGCCTATGGGATTTTATATTAGGGGTAGGATAAAGTGTAATTCTATTGTTAATACATCGTATACAAACTACCCTATGACAATGTATGAGGTAAACCACTACCCATTGTTTAAAAACTGTCGGATACTAGAACAATGGTATATTGATTCAAACCCATTGCATATGGCCTCAAAGCCATTGTATACATAGACAATAATCGATTGTTTTGTGGACAGGCGGCAGAAAACCATGAGAGGCTGACGCGTAGTAGTACACGGGCGCTCGTGTATTACAACGTCAATCGTAAGTGGGTCACAGAGCCTCCTGTCCGCATGACCATCAATTATTGTATATATCATCCATCTTCTCCAAATAGATTAAACCAAGGAATTGTCATATCTTAATGTAAATCAATATGAACTATTTTTTGCTCTATAATACAAATAGATTATTTTCCCTTACACCATGGCTTTGAGGCCGTGCACCATGGCTTTTAATGCGTGTACCACAGTTAAATGGTATCTGACAGGTTTTATTTAATGGGTAGTGGTTTACTGAGTCCCCATACATTTTCAATTGGGTCCTTGTACACGATGGATAGTAAGGGAAAATAATCCATTTGTGCTGTAGAACAAAATATAGCCCCTATTGAGATACCCTTTAATATAGCAATTCCCTGGATTAATTTATTCGAGAAGATGGATGATACTATCGTAAAACCGGATGAGTTTTAATCTGGGCTCCCGTATGCGACGACTGGAGTTTGGCGTAGTGATATCCGGAGCCAAAACTCCAGGAGTCGCATACAGGAGCCCAAATTAAAACGAATAAGGTTTTGATTTTATCCTACCCCCTGTGAACGATATTTTTATGTGAGGATAATAACAAAAAAACACGATAAAAACTCTCTGAAGTCCTCCATATAGCTCTCCTTGCTGCTCTGAAGGCGCTTGGAACTACTTTCAGCTGCTGATCTCTGATTGGTCCATTTTTTGTACGCTCCTAGGAGCGATTTTTTATCCGTATGCGACATACGGGCGCATACGGGAAGTTAATGTTAAGCCTATGGGATTTTATATTAGGGGTGGGATAAATACAACAAACGAGGGTTTTGTGGACAGGTGGCTCTGTACACCACTCTTAGTAAGTTACGTCGTGATTTACTCAGGGATTCACTTACGGTCGTGCATTACAACATGTCAACCTTTTGCGGTTTACTGGAGCCTGTTCACAAAACCATCAACTACTGTCTATACACCTGTATAGACACCACTTACTTCCCAGTGCTACCTGTATCGCGGGCGCGCCCGCGCGTGTGTGTGCATATATATATATATATATATATATATATATATATATATATATATATATATATATATATATATATATATATATATTTATGTATCGTGTACGGTTTGTGTGACCGCGATACTCATCGAGTGGCTATAGATGGTTAATTTTGATTAACAGGCGTGAGGCGGAGGGACAAGCATAAGACGATCAGGGAGCTCTTAAAAGTTGAACAGATACAACACACAATCTGTTTTCCTAATATACGGATTGACATCATTGAAGGAGAGAGTATATATGTTGATCGAATTCTTCTCAAAATCGTTTCTGGTTTGACTGGTGTTCTACAGAAATAAACATCCCATCTTCTTGGGGATTTCAAAAGCAATAAAACGATACTCAAATCCTAGATGATAACATATATGCTCTGATCTTCTTGCATATTACGAGGATATTCCCAGAAATTTGGGTTTATAACCTCTTGCACGATGACGGCCAGGTAGAGGAATCATTCCTTCACCTCAAGTCATTCTCTTAAGGTTATATTGCATAACTAACGTCATATATCTACCCTAAAGCATTGGGTTTCCTCACTCTGCAACCAAACTAGGAACGTTCATTATTTGAATGACGCATTGTATGACTTCTTAATCTCATTGCTGGTTCCTGTCGATGGTCTGATTCCTTAATTAGCTTGAGGAAATTAATATGCGCACTAATCTCTACATCATCCATAGATGTGCTGCCTGAACGAGGCTCTGTGGAAAGCAGTCGAAATGATTCAGATATTAAAACTACTTTTCCGAAATCCATACATTGCTCTAACATTTTCAGAAAAATACAATTAAGAAATATGCATTTAGTCTGGAAACTCTGGAAGTGAAATGACTAACTATGGAATTGAAATAACGCTGAGGGTATATATGAATAGAAATATAGTGAAAAAGAGTCACGTAATGTCTGTAATGGATAGGGTCATTGTGTAACCAGGTGTAAAAGAATTGATTAATTATACTACGATGTTAACTTGGGGTCTCTGCGGCTCAGCGCCTTATTGTAGCCTGCTCTCACGCCCTATATATATTGCCTAGAGGTTAGAATGGTCACATATAGACTTACACCGTGCTGCAAAGAAATCATCGCTTCCCTATCTGCGTACTATTCTCTGTGTTATTGGGAAAGGAGCAGGGTGCCAGGGTTTCAGGGTCTTGAAGACCGAAATACCTCAAGACTCAATGGTACTTGATATGCTTGGATCCATGAATCAGTTGCAGAAATGGCAAGTTGACTGGGTGCAAGTGAGTTACAGAAAACTATACCTTTAAATTGTTATTCATTTATAATGTCACGCTCATTCATCAATGATGAACATACCTTTTGCTCCTTGTCATCTTATTTTATGGGTCAGTATCTATGAATCTATTGGACTCGAATTATTTCCCGGAGGAGCTTCTGTAATGGTGAAAGGACAATAAAACTAACTAATAAAATATTTAGACCTATATCTGGCCATCACCTGGTGTGGTGGTCCATTACTGCTCCATTGGCGTTCCTTTCATTTATCCACCAATGACTACCGGAGGTGCACAATTTAAAACCAGGGACCTGTTTCACTAGACAGTGACATGTCTAGATGGCGTCTAGATGGTGTGTCCGGTTTCATAAGAACTAGACATTAGACTTCGTTTTGTCCGTTCTTGCTTGCACTGTTGGTGCCGCTTTTCATATCTGTCTAACACTTTTGTCACAGAACTAGTGAAACAGGTCCATGATGTGTCTAGATTTGTCTAATTCTTATGTTCGGGGTCTGTATTTCCTAAGGGCAGCTACTTGTGGTGTCACGAAACTAGACAAACCCAATGTCTGTATGGTGTCACAGACATGTCACAAGACTAGTGAAACAGGTCCCTGGTGACATAGGTGGTCCGTGTAGTCACAGTTTTAGTCATTGCTGCTAGGACCATACACACCATGTACCATTGCCTCCCCGTTAAGGGTTCTGCTGAAGGGTTTCCTGTGGAATACCAAAGAGCAGCTCACCACAACACCCTCCCTTAGGCCACTAAAAAAAAAGTTTTTCATCACCAAGCCATGAAAAATATGACGAGGGCGCTTTTTTTTCTTTTTTTTTGGCTGGATCAGAGATGACTTTTGAGGTGTCATAATTACGGACTTCAGACAAATTTATTTAGATCATATATTGCACTCTCACTCTAAGTTCCTAATATCTCACTCATTTTACTGTGTGTAATTGTCTCTGTATTAGATTTTTATTATAACCCCGTGTAAGCAGTCACTTCAGAGGGATGCCTTATCAAATATGCCTGGGTGGTGTGGGGACAACACTCCAGATTATCTTTATAGAAGAACGCCAATAGGCGATTATGATATGTCTTTTA
The DNA here is from genome assembly GCA_950022655.1 of Alentia gelatinosa. Classification (NCBI taxonomy): domain Eukaryota; kingdom Metazoa; phylum Annelida; class Polychaeta; order Phyllodocida; family Polynoidae; genus Alentia; species Alentia gelatinosa. The sequence continues at coordinate 101,991,546 of OX465582.1, forward strand.
TAAATGTCTATGATTGAATAAAAAAAAAAAAAAAAAAAAAAATCTTGATTCTTAGTATTTTTCTCCATAGACTAAACATTGCCCTTACTGTCCTAACAAACACAGCACTCTCCTCATCCTACTACACCCAATGATGAAACAAGTGTTGCCAGGGCTATTAAGAGAACTTTAAAAATTCTACTATGTTATCGTCGGCCAATGGAAACGGGCCTTATGTGTGCTTCCGTGTACATGTATACATGTGTGTATGTGTTTGTATCTGTCTGTGTGTTGGTCGGTGAGTTTTAAAGGAATTCTTACCAAAAATAAAGAAAACCTTATTTATCATTGTTGCAAATAAGGCACATATTAGTTTATTTGTGTGATTCAAAGAGTGGTTGCATATGTCATACGATATGAATGTGTAATCATTACCTAAAACCTGTTATCCATTGATGCTAAAACGAATAAGTTGACCCAAAAAACCGGAAAGTCTCATTGAGCACAATATGCTGTGACTTAATCATTTTCTATATGGTTCTACACATCTATTTATATCGCGTATTTCACAAGTGCCACCATTCACTTAATCTCGTGACAGTCCTTCACGTAATCTCGTGACAATCCTACTTCATAGAATGAGGTAGACAGCTGGCTACTTTTTTCTATTCAGAATGGGTTGACATGAGAGACTTTGTCTGTTTCGGCTGAACCAAGGCTCATACAGTGACTTGTTGTTGAGTGGCAATTTAGCCAAGAGGAAGAATTAAAGGGTTTTAGCATTCTCTCTTGTGCCCCAAACTGGTGACGCTCTTCTCTATACTGCTGAAGAAGAAGAGAGGAAGATTTTCTAGCCATAATTCTTTATTTCGACTGGTATTATGTTATTTGATTTATGTATGCACTATATACACTGCCAGTCATTTTGGATATTGTAACGATCGCATTCGAATGGCAACAGCAACAACAACGTGAATTATAGTGCCCATGCAAAGCAATTCCTAACTAACCTTTTTTTTATTTTTTTTATTATTCCTTTATTTTGACTGGTCAGAGCTCAGCACATTGAGGTGCTGGTATCAATGCACAGCCAGTACCGTGTTACAAGGTAAATTCTCCTGGGTAAAATACAACAGGTTAATATAATTAGAAGTAGAAAATGTAAATAAACAATATTAACATAGACATGGTGTTAGAGTCGTGACTAGCCTTAAACCTTAAACGATTAGCAGTACACAGGCATTGCTACAGTCACACTGGCGTAGTTTTTTGGCGTATTTTCTAAGCATTAAAAAGCCGCGGGCACCCAGCAAGTTTTAGAATTAGCCATTTCGAAAAGGTCCAGAGTCACAATGTTTGTATATCTTTTTCCTTCAAGAACTGACATCATAAGATACTTTATGAGTCGTTCTTGTTTCGCACTTTCACATCGGTTGGTTTGATAGTTTCCATACTTATGGTCGTATAGTTCTGTAGTTTAAATGATAGCTTTTTCAGTGTTGTTTATTTTAGGTAATAATCACTCATCAGGAGGGTTTGGGTAAATAGTATTAATTCGGGTTAGACATGCTATGTCCATACATTGTCGCTAGGATAGAGGGAGTATATCTTTTGTAACAACATTGGATACAGTGACAATAGTCGTAAGTAATGTACCGAACAATGCAGACGCGAAGACGAGGCGACATCCTAAAGTTCATTAGTTCAAAGCACCATGATTAGATGCCCAATCGAAAGGGTATGTAGACGATAGGGTCCACTACCCGAAAGTCGGGACGTTAGGGCCCACCCATCGGGACGTTAGGGCCCGCCCATAATAACATCGATATATATCATTGAAAAATGCATAGATGTTGAATCATTTCTTACATTTCATGAAATTTGCGAAAACCTATTCTAGCGCTGACAAGCTAACGAACATTAACCATTTTTGCAAAATAAGATGGGCCCTGATGTCTATTTATGCTACTTTTCGCTCCCGGCACCATAGGTGTGAACGCGGCATCGCAGAGCGGCCGCTGCGCGACTGATGATTTCTATAAATACCGGTCTCAGCTGGACCCTAACGTCCCGACTTTTGGGTGGAGGGCCCAAACATCCTGCAATCGACGAAAGCTGTGTATTTTTTTAAATTATTAAGTATCGAGCCCTGTTCAATAGCCATTGTAGAATGCTCTGTATTATCAAACAGGGGATGCCTTGAATATGATATATACAGCCTGACGTCTCACGTCGGTCATTTGTGTAAAAGTAATATTCATTTAGCTTTGACAAATAGTTTGCGTCCTTTGATAGGACTGCTAACTGACTCTGTATCAACGGAAATTGGGTCATGACTGTATTAATGCTGCCGACGCCACTGCTTATTCAATTCTTGAATAATGAGAGCACTAACTAAGTTGAATTGGAATATTCTAATTTTGCCGTTTAGTGTTTGTGATACATCCTTGTTTCTACATCCTACCAGATAGATCATCATAGGAAAAAGAAGAAATAAATAGGGCATTCTCTATTGTTTTTATTCTGCAATATACATGTATACGTATAGATTATATAAAGAGATGAGCTAGGGGAGGTAATCGTATATGGTTTAAAGAACTACGCTTCAAAAATGGGTCGTATCAGAAATCACCCTTCTACAGAGAGCTAGTGTTGTGGAATTACCTAGACGGAGACATAAAAAAACACTAGAAAAACAAAAGGAGCATTTAGAAATTTCGTCAAAAAGGGACTATACGAAAGATTTTAGCATATCATACTGTGTATATACTTGAGTAACTGAGTCTGCATTCTATTCTATCCCACTAATTCATATAGCAATGTTACCAATATTACTATGTTAATTATGTCATCACCATCTAAACCCCTCTCCGTTGTAATATCTTGGGCAGTACACCCACATTTTCTCATAGAAGAACTGTTTCATGTAAAACTTAAAAGTAAATAAATTCACGGCGAGGGCGAGCTTTTTCTTTTTTCTTTTTTTTTTAAAGGAATTTCTTTATTGGCATGAAGGAAATTTTCTGTGTGTTACATTTCCGTATAGTTTCTTAGCTTTAACTACATAACTCCATTTTTAAATAGTTTTATTTCGCCTTCGATCACAATAATCGTTCTTCCAAGCAAAACAAAATTCTTCCAAGTAAATTGAGTTCGTCATTTGTCAGTGACAACCATCCACCTAAAGATGACCTCCAGCCTCCAGGCCTGTCCTATATTTCTATAGAGGTCTCCTAAAACCCTCTGGGGAAGTAGAGTGATCAGTGGCTTTCCTTGGAACTGTCACAGCGGAGGTTACCGGACATGCGTGGCAGTGCATGGTGAACTCTCTAGTGCCTAGGGATCGACATCTACGGATTTCCCCAGCCTTCTGAATACTAACGTTATCCTATGAGAACCCTGAGGGCTCGTGTTGCAAGGTGTTTGTAGGATATCTGTAGGAGGACTTCCACGAAATGAGTTATAATCTATCCAGGATTAGGTGGAGACATGCCAAAGACCATTCAATTGGTGAAATATCATAATGGAGCTTTTGTCATTGCACCTTGAGGATGGAACTACTCATACAGGCGTCAAATAGTACCTGACTGCTGGGTACCGTTATCCTGATCATATCTTTCATAAGGTTTATTCTGTCAACATTGAACAGATTGCTTTTTAATTTGCTGCCTACGTGAAGTACATGAATGTGGTAAGTACATGAATGTGGTAACCTTTGAAAAGGATAATAAGGTTGTAAACAATAGTAACCAGGGACCTGTTTCACTAGTTTCGTGACATGTCTAGATGGCGTCTAGATGGGGTGTCCGGTTTCATAAGAACTAGACATTAGACTTCGTTTTGTCCGTTCTTGCTTGCAATGTTGGTGCCACTTTTCATGTCTGTCTAACACTTTTGTCACGAAACTAGTGAAACAGGTCCATGATGTGTCTAGATTTGTCTTATCAATATGTTTGGGGTCTGTCTTTTCCTAAGGGCAGCTACTTGTGTTGTCACGAAACTAGACAACCCCAATGTCTGTTTGGTGTCACAGACATGTCACAAAACTAATGAAACGGGTCCCTGAACGTTGAGGGGTGATCCAAATTAGCAAATCACACAGAGGTATGAGGGTGATCACCATTTAGTATGTCGGTCACTATTGTCAGAGGAGCTTATATTAGACTCCAGTGAAATACATATTGAAAAGATACAGAATTGCGTTCCTATGAAAAAAAACCCCAACAATTCCACAACACAATAATATTTGAAAAGAGTGGTTTATATATAAATTGAGTAAATTGACAAAATCCCTTTCTTGAATCTATAGCCAAAATATTCCAAAATATCTGCACTTAGCTCATATCACGTAGTGTCATGAAAGGTGACACATATGGCCATAGATGGGTTTTAGCCAAGTCTCACGATTTTCGCTGTATCATGACAACTGATATCAGCGGTGGTCCCCCAATTACACTGGGGCTATCTTACAATATCCTGGTAAATGATGACAAAACTAGACACTCACTCTGTGTCCTACACAACTCCGCCTTATTGAGCGTGGGTCACACTCTCATATAGTCTACATAAAGGTTAGAGTGGTCATATAGACTTTGAGCTGGCTGCAGAAAGACAACCCTTCAACATCAGGGACCTGTTTCAGTAGTTTCGTGACATGTCTAGATGGCGTCTCTGACACCATACGGACAGATCACAAGATTGCAGTCGATGACAAACGGAGTTTCATTCTCTTCTCGTAGGAATTAAGCAATGATACTTTAACATGTGTAGGGGATACATATAATCTATAATCCTTCCAAATATGAAGAAGATTGGCCACTTTGATCTTCTGATATTTGCTAGTCTTTTTCCGCTGTTGCTTGCACTGTTGGTGCCACTGTTGATGTCTGTCTGGGCCTAATGTCACGAGACTACTGAAACAGGTAGCAGATCTGCGTGCTGAAACTGTGATATCGGGGAAGGAGCAGTTAGCTAGTGTCTCAATGTCCTGGAGGCGTGCCTAACTGGCCATGAATAATTAGATAGAACTGAACGAGAGTTAGCCTGATTAGTTTTTATGCCACGACGGACAGGTCGTGTATTACTACACGAGGCGATAGCCGAGTGTAGTGAGTAGCAGACCTACACCGTCTCTACACTTCAGGTGTGAGTTCTATTTTTCTATTATTCTGTTTCATGCTAGCAACATCTGAATGGGCATTTTGAGTGTAACCGGAACTTTTTTCGTAGTAGCTGAAATCCTGGTCTCTGATTGGTCAATTTTGTTATTACTCTAGTGGCATAAAAAACACTTTATGTCACAGCATGCCACATAAAATTTGCCTATGTTAAGTCTATGGCGGCTTTTTATTAGGGGTAGGATAATCACTAGAGACCAAAATACCTCATTGAAATCTAGACAGGAGGTCGCATTAATGGCAAGTTGAAAATGTCCCATGGACATACATCTAGATAGAGCAAAGATACAAGATATGGGCCCAGGCGGCAGAACGGCTGAGGCCGAGCTTGGAGGCTATTGTAATAAGCCAGGAACCCAATAAAAGTTATCAAAAAAAGGGGGGGGGGGGAAAGATAAATGTAACCAACCCTCCTAATTCTTATTCATTTACAATTCCACGCCCATTCAGCAATGATGAACATATGCTCCCAGTTTGCCACATAAGTCAGCGCCTGGGTCGATGATTAGTTCAGTACCAGAGGACCTTTATCACGATGAGACACAGCAGAGTGTGAGTTCCTGTGTGTAGGTTTCACAGCGGGTCCTGGATATACTATAGTGAGGGAGTACAACGGGCCGGAAATGTAAGTGGAAGAGCTGTGTCCATGATCAACACAGACCTATTGGTTACTCCCCCTCAGAGACACTCTCCCAGCAGGTATCTCGTGGTGCTTGCACTTACTAATCTCTGCTTCAACCCAGAATGATGTCACATAGAGAAACCTCATTTTGGTTTCAAAATAGTGTAAAAAGTTATGAAAGGCAAACAACTTATATATTATGAGTTAGGGAAATCTAGAAGTGTTGAATAATCGTCAACTCTCCTTTAGCTATAAACCACTGCATATTGAGAATCCACAGTTGATTAGACTACCCTTTCAAGCAGGACATGTGTATTCTTGACAAAACCAAACCCTGAAACACATGATGTGCCTCCCACTAAAGAAAGTTATCTCTGAAACTATGCCTAATTTAACATCATAGATATCAGGAAGGAGTGTATAACATTTACCATATAATATGTGCATTTCTCTTTCACAAATAAAACACAAAATACTCCTCAAAGTGCACTGAATTTAGCATTTCTGAAAAACTAGCATATGGGGCAGATTTTGCCCCAAAGGAGGCAGTTTGGTGCAGAGATACAATTAGGGCAGGAAGTAAGGCACTTGATCTATGCTGGGAGAGTGTATCAGAGAACTATATAACAGTATCCTGGTGATGTGACTAGACATATATGTACACATGGTGTCACAGTGCAAATTCTGAAGGTATTATACACAGAGGATGAGTTCATTTGTGGAGATAAGAAAAACACACACCAGGACATAAACTTTGCATGCTCATGGATCTTGCTGGAGAGCGAAGTATTTTTGTTATTCGGGAATAAGTGAATTGTGATCCATAATGACATTCATATGCCACTGATACAAGGATAATTGCTTCAGGTAAGGCTGATAACGATGGGATGTATCTTATTAACACGATTTGATAAGATACTGTATATTACAACACAACCCGACATACTCAAGACTACCAAATACAAGACCCTACATGATCTGACACAACCCAATGTTTAACATTCAACACCTCTACTGAATAGTGATATATATCAAGACATTCAGATATGTTGTCATTAGGCATTTTTATGAATTTCATCATCAACTTGGGCCAGAATTGATTTGGGGTTGTATCTACCTGGCGTTCATTGCATTGGTTTTAGACTTGATGATTCTCATTTTTCCAAGCCCGACGGTTGTCATGTCACTCCCGACCGTCAATGATGACAGTTTCAGTCGGCCTTACTTCGGTTTTAGGAATTAGGATTGATCACGCAGCAATCAGTCGGATTGAACTCTCCTTTCTGTATGTTTGAACTGGTGTAGGCCTCTATGCTACCAGGAACCTCTGATATCGTTATGCATATTGGACCATTCTTTCTCACTTGTGCACATTGTTCATATACTTACTGACCTCTGCTCCCTAACTATAACAATGTTGTACGGAACAGTGTGCCATACATTGTTGTATGGTCCAGTTCTGCGTGCCCAAATTGTAGTCCGAATGGCGATTACAGGTAATTTTTCATTACTTTAAAACATTTGAGGGTGTATAACAAAGGAAAAACCGACCAGGCATAACCTCATAATTGTAAGGCCCGGCGTCCACCTACTACGATATGGCTCCGATTATGGTCTACGATGCACCTCCCGATAAAAAATCAAAATATCGTCGGGAGGTTACCAAATATCGGGGCAGTTGACCACGTTTCTGCGATTAGACACCGATAAAAAAACATACAATGCGTGGTGGATTGGCATGTCTAGACAGATGTCTACGATTTTGCACTTTCCCGATATCTCTCCGATATTTGCTTTCTGTATCGGTGTCATATCGGTAGGTCTAAATTTGTATCGTAGTAGGTGGACGCCAAGCCTAACTCGCTCCCGGATTCGTTAACGTGACCCTCATACCTCACGGCGTCGGGGAAAATATTTGTACATCCAGGTGTTCCTAACAATTCTTGAATCAAATGCCCAGTCAATTTTCACACTTTTTTAAGTGACAACCGCTAGCCACTGGATCAAGTATTATCGCAAAGTCATTTTCTATATTGCCATTTAAGTAATGTTTTCTTTATTTTTGTATTTTTCACGGTTTAAAGTTCCTTCTTGGATGATTTGAAGTAGTTATTCAATTATCGCATCATTTCAATTACCACATAATTCTTAGATTTCTCACTTTCTCCCTGTTGCATTTTTGTCCGTGTATTTTGACTATTGCCAACAATATTTCCCCTTCTCTATTAATATTCAAATTGTACCATTACACTCCCATTAGTCACTTATATAACAGAAAACATGTTATCCATAATTGTAATATTCAAGAGTATGATCACAAATTGCATATCGTTGTTGATACTAAATATCTTTGTCTACATACTAAGCTCACATGAATATAGACTATAGCACTGACACATTATTAATTTCCTACCTAATATAAAAGGCACGATTTCATCAGGATCTACATAGAGATATATAAAACAGACATAGGCTTGAAGATTGAAACATCTGGAACTCGGTGAGATTTCCAACAAACAGTTTCCTATATACATCTCGCATGTACAATCCACTGAATAATAGAATAGCGTTCAGCAGCTCCAGGTGTAGTGTCTTCATGAACAGACAAAGTCAAACATTGAAACTGAGAACGAAACCAGTGCTTTAACTTTCCCGCACCTCGTTTTTGAAAAGTCCATACTTCCTCACTAAAAACCAACCACAGATTTCTGAGTGTTCACAAAGCACTCCACTAGACACCTTAAAGGCAGCATAAAAGAAGAAAAAGGGCGGAGATATATTTGAGTCACGCTGAAAATCTCTCAGTGATGCAACCGACAGTCGGTCGGTATAAATCTATCGGCGAGGGTACATCGTATGCACTGTTTCTACTGTATTATCCGGGTACGCACAGATTTAATTGGTATTGTTATATGATCTATGCCAAATTAATCTGAGAGCATTCTCTGCAAAGCTCGTTTCCATTAACCGATATGACGTCGGTATGCCAACAGAATCTGTCGGTGGTTCCCTACTGCAGATCGATGCCGAAAAGTCGGCCAATAGAAACGGGCGTTTCAGCGGTGTGATCTGCATCTTTTCCCCTATAGGGGACAGAGCCATTGTTAGTTCACGAAGCAGTCACTAGGTGGTCGAGGGACAAAACCTGTATTCTGGCTCTTTGTTTTTTGAGTTACCGTGCCATAATGTGATATCATTATTGACCCAGAGAAACACAACAAGCAAAGGACCAAAGAGGAGGTGTCTTCTCTGATGCAAACTGTGGCCCGTAGTCCAAACATAATGCTACCACAGATAAATACTTACCTGCCGATAATTTTATCATATAAGTTTGCTTCATATGAAAATACAACACTGCAGCACACGCATGCTTTACATTCAGTGGCTAAAGATTGGCATGCTCTGACTTCTTAGGTCACCTATTCGCTATGTATACAGTTTATGACTTATAGAATATGAGCATGTACCTATAGATAATCGTGACGTGCACAGGATCTGTAAACAACTCCAAGTGGAGGGGTCAAAGTCATAACTAAATCGGATACTACAGTTTTGAACATTGCGAGCGTTCACTAATCAAGAGTGCATTCCATTCAATGAGGAGTTCGGGTCTTAATCTCTTATTTTTTAATTTGCGCTGTTGTAAATCTACTTCTGTGTGACAGGCATTTCGTGTGGCAACGTTAAGCCTGTAAATCATTGACATTTTCTTCCTGATTTATCGCGACCATCGGCTCGGTGAGAGTGAGGAGGTCACTGTATAAATTGGGGGTAATAGAGCTAAAAAAGAATGAGATTATAAGACCACAAACAAGGGGATCAATGAAGAATTCAATCTACCTATCGAGACCAAAGAAAGAAAAATTTAGAAACTCTAGCATATATAAGGGGATTGGGCTTTGGAATTCCTTAGCGAAAGAAGTACAGGACAACCAAGAGTCAATTTAAAAAGGTATTGTTGAAGAAAATGTTATCATAAATATGTATACACACAGCAATATACTATGCATTTATATGTACAGATAAATACGCGAGAATATGTATATAGCTTAAGGATTACATTGTGTAAAAGGCTGTAAAGTATAGATTTAAGGGAGCAGACTGTAATAAGGAACGTCATTGAGACGTATATATATAGATGTCATGTCATTGTAAATATCATTATTGTTGGTGTTGGTTGTTCATCGTCGAATTTGCAAGGAAGAGCGATGTAAGCACGTCGAATGCAATAAAGACATATATAAAAAAAAATATAAAAAAAAGGAGTACAATGTTGAGGTCTTAAAATAACGTGCTCAACCGGGCCGGCAGTAAGCCATCAAAAGAACGTCTTGTGGCCGTTGCTTATTATATAGGAAATCTATGAAAGTTTAGGGTCAGAGCTCGATCCCATCGAGTTTGACTCGCGTAGTAATTCATCTCGCGTGAATTACGTAGCGATACAAGCGAGATGGGATCGAGCTCTGACCCTAAACTTGAATAGGTTTCTGAATTTATCTTATCCTTCACATTGACTAATGGGCAAACCTTTGTGATATAATCCCCAATTGAGTATTGTTTCTAAATACTCAACGATCGTTGGATACGAGTACCGTATGTTAAGTCTATGGAGAAAAAATACCAGGGTTGAGATAATATGGTAAAGCTGGATGAGTTTTAATCTTGGCCACCGTATGTCACGACTAGAGTTTGGCATAGTGACTTCATGAGGCGAAGCCGAGTGAAGTCCGGAGCCAAAACTCCAGGAGTGGCATGTGGTGGCCAAGATTAAAACAAATCAGGTTTTGATTTTATCCTACCCCGTATCCTCGATTTTGTAATATTACATGATAACAATTCTGTATGCCACTAGTGGCATATAAAACTCTGTATGCCAGTCAGCGTGGCATACAGAAACTCAATGTTAAGCCTATCGGATTTTATATTAGGGGTAGGATAAAGTATACAAACACACTGGTCTGTCACTGCCGCCACCCGTGCCCGGTAACTGACCAGTAACCTGTGAAACCTATTTATTAGCTTTCACTGGTTCATCGCACGTTCATCACTGTGTGACCCCGTGTGGTCACCGTTGGTTGGCGTGTGACCTGCTCCACTGGGCTTGTCTCTATACTTGAGCTAACATGGGCACTGCTCGGCCACTGCATGGGAGGCCATGCAGCGCTCTTTTCATGCCATACCGCCAGCCTAGTGGAGCACGCATTAAAGGACATATTCGACTAGGCCTACTGAACAGTGGCACACGGGTGTAAATTGACAAAAGTGACACCGATTCTCATCAACCCGACGAATTGGTCGGGGAAATGCGAAAAAGTGTTATCGGGACATTTAGCCATTCGAATACGGCACATAAGGGACTTGTATTTCCCAATACGTTATTCTGGCCTTTTACAAATAACTAGTAATCGTCTTTGTTGCTTCAGGTGTCTGATGATTTTTTCTATCCATTTCTGTTACAGCACTCAATGGTGGAATTTGTGTCCTATGTGCAGAGAAACAATATCACCGGACTTCGCTTGGTGGTGAGTTCCTACTTAATGTATGTTCATGTATTTGATATAGAGAGTGAAAAAAGACCAGTAGAGGCAAGAATGGCATATAACATGTAAATCTGTAAAACGTGGATCTTCCACAGAAATGTTGCAAGTAAAAAAATCAAAACAAGTGAGTTTGCTTAAATAAACAAACGTATAAGACAGAGTGTACATAGGTTCTGTAATAACTTACTCTTACAATTAATTAAAAGTACGTGCGGTAGAATTAGGTAAATTGCCAAGAAAGTCAATTGGTTGTGATGCGGTTTGGAGAGATGGGCTCATTGGGAATCTTTGTTTATATCATTATTATCAGGAAGCACACCGATACAACTTCTTTATTAGCGAGAAACTCCCTAAATATGGGTTATGAAATTAGGACTAAATTGGTCGTAGCATTTCACTATATAACGGATTTGCTTAATTCTGATTGTTAAATTGAGACTTGCACACGATTGTACCAACAGGAAAACCATTTGCCTTAAGAAAGTCGTCTATAACTGGGGCGTACTCTTGATTTTGTGTCGAAGGGCAGGGCACACCTTGGACAAGTGGCATGCACCCATCGACACGCCCCCCCCCCCCCCCCACGCAACACTTGCAATTCATATCTTAAACATGTTATATCTGGGATTGTATTTAAGAATATTTATTTAAGAAGCATTTGGATTTTACAGATTATACAACCTGTACTTAGGATTTTGCTAGAGAGAGGGGGGAGTCACACCTGAGACCGCCAATGGTCCAGCAGCAAAGCCCCTCCTGCCAGGGACCTGTTTCAGTAGTCTCGTGACATTAGGTCCAGACAGACATCAACAATGGCACCAACAGTGCAAGCAACAGCAGAAAAAGACTAGCAAATATATGAAGATCGAAGTGGCCAATCCTCTTCATATTTGGAAGGGTTATAGATTATATGTATCCCCTACTCATGTTAAAGTGTCATTGCTTAATTCCTACGAGAAGTGAGTGAAACTCCGTTTGTCATCGACTGCAATCTTGTAATCTGTCCGTATGGTGTCAGAGACGCCATCTAGACATGTCACGAAACTACTGAAACAGGTCCCTGGGGGACCAGGGTGCAAAGCGCCAAGATGCACTTGGATTTAGCTTTATACAAGTCGTATCCAGGACTTTATTTGAAGGAGGGGGATTACATACCTTAGACTATCTGGGAATATTGCCAGCGGTTCAGGAACAAAGCCCCCAGAAGTATCTGGATTTTATAGATCATACAAGCTGTACTCAGGATTTTTATGCAGGGAAGGGGGAGGCACACACCTGACACTACCTAGGAATATTGCCAGGGGTTAAGAAGCAAAGCCCCTCTTGTGGGTCCAGGGGTCATAAGTGCGAAATCCCTTCTGTGGGATCCAGGGGGTGATGCCTCTGGAGGCATTTGGATTTTGTGGGTTATGTACACAAGCTCAATCCAGGACTTTATTTGAGGAAGGGGGTCTACCTGGGAATATTGCCAGGGGTCCAATAGCAAAGACACTCTTAGTGGTCCAGGGGGCAAATCCCCTGGAAGCATTTGCATTTTAGAAGTAATACAAACTATACTAAAGATTTTATTAGAGGGAGGTGGAAATCACACACATGAGACTACCTGGTAAAATTGCCAAGGGTCCAGCAGCAAGGCCTCTCCTGTGGATCCAGAGTAAAAAATCACCCAGATTAAAATTTATACAAGCTGTATCCAGGATTTGCTTCAGTGAGGGGGGTTTGTGACATACCTAAGACTGCCTGGGGTGTTTCTAAGGGACTACTAGCAAACCCCCAAGTGGTCCAGGGCCAGAAGCCCCTGGGCGAGGTTAGATTTCAGATTTTATACAAGCTATAACCCAGCTTTGTGGTTTGGGTGATCCTGAATATTGCACAGAATCTAGAAGCACAGCCCTTTTAGGTTGCATAGTTGACATAGGAGTCGAGTGCCAAATCCCCTCTGCGGGGTCCAGCGGGTGAAGCCTCTGGAAGCACTTGGATTTTATAGATTATACAAGCTGTTCATAGGATTTTCTTTTGGGAAATAGGAATTACACAAACTGAGACAACCTGGAATGATATGTAAATTCCAGAGGCAGATCACCCGACACTGTTGTCGGAAACCTTGTAAGTAACAAATGTTGTTCCAGTTGTTGAAACTAATGACGCCCTACAGCGGTACATAAAACCTGCTAAATAGCAGACTGCCTGTATCAGATTATAGTGAAATAAATAAAAAAAATATATATAAAAAAAACCTTTATGGATATACCTGGCGCATATTCATATGTTGTATGCTCCGGGCTTCATAAACCAGTGTATACAGAAAGATAATGTGTATGGAAAAATAGTGCATAACTTATGTGAACTAAAATCGGCACGCCACAAGTAGGATAAAGGTAGATAATAAATACAATATAGACTGGTTTAATATAAAAGTGGTTGTATGCTCCTCGGAATTGACACTACTCGTCAACTCCTCGTAGAATGCGGCCACTTGTATCTGAATATTGTGTATGCATGTATTCATACAAGAAAGTGATGACGCTTTTCAGACATAATTGATGGAGCCATTGGTTCAGTGAGAGCGCCAACCAACTGTTTTCCTCGGATAATTTCTCATTTAAACACTATGATTTATAAGCCACCTCCTAATGATTACAGATATAGGAAATATTATGTTTGTATAATTTCAGAACCTGAAACACGAACAAATTATGAATATCAAGGAGTTAACTCCGGCCCAGAAAGGGTAAGTGCGCAGGAGAACATCGTTCTGGTCATCTCATCAAGTTATGCGAAATATAAGGCGCAGGGTTTGAACAGTTGTCAAGCCTTTCCTTACTGTTGATGCCTGGAGGCACTCCGGTGGCTAGTGAAAGTCATGCCTCTTAGCAGCATTTTCCTAGTTTTGTTAGAATGTCATTTATCTCAGCTGATTCGAGATTGATCTTTATATTTTTCCCCTGAGATTATATATTACATGACTATAGTGATATCTAATGAAGAATATATCATTTCTCACCATGGGAACATTGACAGATGACTTTCGATATGACGGAGAAAAATATATTTTTGTGACAATCGTAATATAGGCCCGCACAGTCACACGTGGTCAGGCATGCGGCAGTTAAAGACAAATGCGGGTAGGTATTGCACTGCCCCCTGTGTAGACAATGGTGTTGGCATCTGGTTTCATGAACAAAATAGAAGTTTCCCATAGACACGAATAGATACGCACCTACCTTCTTCAGATGGAATTCCCATAGTAATTAACATGGTGACATGATATTTTTTTTTTAGCATTTCTCATTTGTACATGTTCCCAACTATCATTAAACAAACTCATTTGAAAATAGCAATAGAACATCAGTGTCATTAAGCAACAAAGTAAAAATGTTGCATTTTCCCATAGACACCAACAGTTAAGCACTTACATTTTCAGATGCCCCCCCCCTCCCCTAAAAGTTTTTTTCGCATTTTCTATTTGCTGATATATGGAACTTATGTTATCCTGAGTTATTTGCAAAACTCAATAGAATTTGTCTTTAACGACGTGCACCTGCTACCGGGTACAGTATGGAAAGGGTTAATCAACTCGTTCTGTATTTACTCACCAGGTCACGCCACTAGCCGTTGCCGGGGCGCCACCACCTTGGTCAACTTTGTTTGGTTTTATTACCTGGGCATTTTTTAAAAGGCTCCTGCTCTTTCCTGGCGAGCAGGTTGTTCAGTAGCAGTAACTGCAGGACCAAGGATATACCTAGGTAGTATTCCTAGGCGGAGCGAGAAAGTGTTATTTAAGAACCTCTCTCGGTCACGGTCGCGAGTGCCATGAGCTCCCCCTGGGGATTTAACCTCGTAATGACTGTCTACCTAATACTTACACTGGCAACCAGAGCTACACTACGTTCGCTCTGGTCACGTTGAATTGACAGGGGCCTTGACCTGGCGTGGTAGCGGGTAAAGGAAGGTCACTCTAGCTATTTTTCGTATCTATTTTTACTCTGTGCTGTCAGTTGTAACTCTGGTTGTAACTGGTTCATCTGGTTCCTCTGATTGTAATGAATCCTGGGTTCTTACCCTGTAAGTCACTTTTCCATGTTCTCACCTTCTTTTAATGTGTATTTCTGATAAAATGGTCACAGAGAAAAGGTTCTTTGTCAATTTATTAATATATGGAGAATTCTTTGCATGTATTTTGAATCCCAGAATTTATGTAGGACAAACTGGTTTGGTCCGAGAGTGAGAATCCATGGACACGTTCATGGGTTAACGTTACCAACCTCTTAGTTGGAACGTGGTGTAGACAGAGGTGGTGGCCAATCTACCTCATACTCACCTATGTATTAGTCATGACCTTTACTACTTATGTAATAGCACGGACCTAGATATATAGGTCCGTATTGATAGTATCGTCCTATTTACCTGCCGGTAAATACAATTTTCCAACTTGTGTAAAGACTACTTGTTGCCTCCAATCATTAAGTCACTCTGTATTTCTTATTGTGTAATCGAGGTTATCCAAGTTCAAGTGTCAATATCTTATTTGCTCAGCTCAATAATGACAAATAGGCAGTGTTCAGTAATCAGTTTAACTGTTTTGTGGATGAGACGTGCCTTAATCAGAGAGATGCATTCCTAATCTTGGACAACTTTGAAAATACAACCCCTTACTCTCTTTGATATGATCCCGATGTGGTTTTCTAGGTTTTATTTCGTGTCAGTCAAAACAGTTAAGTATTTACTTGTGGTAGGGTTTGGCCATTGCAATGTCAAGACGGCGGTTTTCTCAGGACTTCAGAATAAACAATTGCTTTTGCACTTGTCTTCCTCCAAACACAGACCAAGAGGCAATCAATTCTGAACCACCCATTTAATTTTTTTTATTGACAACAATTCGCCTACATGGGCGGTCTTCCATCGCTGGAAAATATGTTTGTTTTCTATAAAAGAAATGATACAAGGCGTTATTCGTAGATCCACACGTTTACTGCACAAAAGAGCATATAGTCAGTACAATAGTGGTATCATACATAGATGGGTAGTTCCACTATGTGGCACTCAAACATCTGCGGGGGATGCTGCTGCATAGACAACCTAGTCGTCGAGATACTGTGGACCAAGCACTGACCCCTGGGGTACCCCAAATGACTGCAGCAGGATTAGAGACCACTTCCTTTTTTTCCCTTTTTTTTTATTTGGCAAAAGAGGATAGCATAAGTGACATCTGCAGTAGCAGGTTTGCAATCGCTTCTGTAACCAGTAGTACATATGGTTCCTTCGGCAACAAGTCCTTCTTGGTTTACAAGTAATATATACAAGATCCCATAGGGATAATCGATGAAAATACGAGATGGAAAAATGGATTACAGGTCTTCCAAATGGTTAAGTCAAAGTATCAGTATTACTCAGGCATATAGCATCTTTTTTATCCGTTTCTTGTAGATACCGATATTTGTTTTTTGAGTCTCACCGTCCAGGTTATTCCAAGCTAACATACCTCGATATATTGGACTACGCCTAAAAAAACTTGTGTTAGGTTTCCTCATCTTTATAGTTATTTTATGATCGTTTCGAGTACGAGGGTTCACTGGTACTGTTAGACATCGAGTGAACTTGTACATATATACATACAACAAGTACTTCATACGTTTGTCCAAAAATTGTACTCCACACTGTGTATGCAGGGCCACCGTACTTATTTCTCTCACAGTACTACGAGTACATATCCTGAGACCTCTGTTTTGCAACCTTTGCATCTAAGATAAGGTATGTTTACGTGCGCCTAAGACAAAGTAGCTACTATAATCAAATAGAGGGGCTTTGACTTGACTGCCATCCTTTAAGACGTGTTGGTCAGATTATTTCAATATAATATATTTCTGTTTATTGTTATTGCAGAGGATTGATGAATCTTATCAATAAGATTGGGAAACCAAACACGTGAGTAGAAACGAAAATGAAACTACAAAACATCCTGAGTTACATCCATTGCAAATTATTTACAAACAAACTGTTTAATACCATAGTGTATGAGAATCAATAAGGTACCCCCTCTCTTACCACCCAATGCCGAAGAACATATAAATATTTTTATTTGGTTCGCTTCCTTTCCTTTATTTCATGGATTGGTTAGTTTATTGAGCGCGGGAAATCGCGCTCATATACGTCATCTAGAGTTTAGAAAGCTCACACAGGGTTTCAGCTTACTGCAAAGAATCTAACACTTCACTATCAATGTTCCAACTGTAAAGGCCTGTTTATATGAACAGGGATCCAGTATCAAGTCTTACCATAACCCCTGCCCACTACTGACTTGGTTCCTTTTAATAGAACTTTCATGGCTGAGTGACCTTGTTATGGTGTGTGCGCTGCCTTGTAGCAAATCAACAGAAATCACATATTGAGTGGCATAGCTGACCTATTAGCCAGAGAAATAGGGCAGTTGACCAAGACCCTCAATGAAAAATTCAGTCACAACTGTGATCGAGTCAGGGTGATGAGTTGAATGGGATACTTAGATCCATATATGACTTGATTAAAAAACATTTTCAATACACCTATTTTGATTAAATAATCAGTTTCCATCTGTTGGCACATGCAGATTTCTATAACATGATAAATATTCCTGTTGGTGATACTTGAGAACACCTATCAAATTCATTCTCTGAGTTTATTGAAACATTCTTACTTTTATTTAATGAAATGATATAGGTATACTGCGCTCTTCCATTATAAATGGAAACAATATTTGCTCCTATTTTGTATCAATTGCTGTGAAGCCCGAATAGAAAGGACTGAAAATATACTTAATGCTCTCGAGTATTGATACATGAGTCTTAATGCTCTCAAGTACAAATACATGGATCCTTCAACTTTTGTTAGAGTGTCACAAATCTTTCATGTCTTCTGTAACATATATTCAGGGAGCTCCCACTATATAACAGCCACATCCCCAATGTGACGATGTCTGAAAGGGATGAAATCTTATTTCCTATTTCGTAAGAGAAAAGATCCTCACAAATCACTCAAATGTCCTCTCCTAAGTTTAAGAGGGTACGTCCACCAACCACGACAAGGCTGCGACACGCGCCGACAAGAAAGTTCTTATCGGCTCCTTGTCGCAGCCTTGTCGTGAGGAGGGGAGCTGTCGTGAGCCCTTGTCGCAGCCTGTCGGGAAGTGCACGCTCCACCTAAATATTCTATCGTAGACCACTGCGACATGCCATGACACGGCTCCAAAATCGAACATGTTCGATTTTGTCGTAACCTTGTCGGAAGGCCCCCGACAGGCCCCTGACAAGGTTCATGTTTTCCAAAAAATCCATCCTAAAAAATCAGTGGTGCATGGGGATTTAATTTCATGTCCCTGTGATTTCTGAGGAAAGATTTTCATGTCGCAGCCTGTCGTGGCCTTGTCGTAGCCTCTTGTCGGGAACTGTGGTCCACCAACCACGACAAGGCTACGACAAGGCTTCCTATCGTAGAGCTGTCGTGGACCTTGTCGGAAAGCTGTTGTCGCAGCCTTGTCGTGGTTGGTGGACGCACCCTCTTAATGATTGTACAGTCTGTTAAAGTAGTAAGTTTGGTTCGTTATCAAGCTTGGTGTTGTGTAGCGCCTCTAAAACGTTATCCAGCACCAGGGCGCCCCCTACAGTGTATCTGGGGTACTATTGTAATAAACAGTCAATGCTGGCGAACTTGAAATGTAGACTGCTTCTGAGTTATCCACTGATCTAATCCCCACATTATACACAAGATTTGTGACATGGTGGCAGCTAGTGGGATCTTCTTGAGTGGTTATACATTCCTGGAACAAGTTGGTAATGTATAAACCTACATTGTCATCGAAATCAGAGGAGATAACTCTGAAAGCAAAGTGGTCAAGTGAGGAAGCACATTGTTGTTGTGAACAGATATGAGTAGATGAACTGGAGTGGATAAAGACTGTCTAATGTTTTGAAATCACCTATCCAACTGTAGTGCTATACACTAGTAGAATCCTAGTACTGAGTGAAATTTCTGTGTGTGTGGCATTTTGAGTGAAGTTGTGGTGTTGACATCTGAATTTAAGACTGCACTGTCACTGTCAACATGCCCAAATTTAACCCCCCTGAGCCTATGACTTTTGATGCCCCTGCTAAATGGCCAGAGTGGAGGGAAAGGTTTGCAAGGTTTAGAATTGCCACAAAACTTCACAAAGATGACGGTGAAATTCAGGTTGCGTCACTCATTTACGCGATGGGTAGACAGGCAGAAAATATCTATAAGTCCTTTACGTTCAATCCTCCACCAGCCGCGACCGAAGCTCAGCCTAATCCGCTCGACCCAAAAGATGATTACGATGTAGTGCTCGATAAATTCAACGCATATTTCGTCCCTAAGAGAAATACTATTCATGAGAGGACACTGTTTTACCAGCGGACCCAACAAGCAGGAGAATCTGTTGAGTGTTTTGTGCGTAACCTTCACGAGTTAGCAGAAAATTGTCGTTTCGGGGATCGTGAGACCGAAAACATCTGAGACCGTCTTATCAGCGGAATGTCCGACAAGGAGGTGTCATTGAAACTACAGCTGGAACAAGACGAGTTGACGCTCGATAAGGCAGTAGAGATGGCGCGACACTCCGAATTGGTTAAAAAGCAGAACGAGACAAAGGTGGACTTTGTACGTAAACCAAAGCCGAAGAAACCTGCTGGTGGAAGCAGACCACCCAAGAAGGAAAGTGGCGGCCCACCAAAGAAGGACAGCTCAAAGTGCGGAAAGTGCGGTTACGTGCATAGGACCCAGAAGTGTCCAGCTCAGGGAAAGAAGTGTGTGCTCTGCAAGGGCTGGAACCATTTCGCTTCTGTTTGTAAAAATAAACCAGCCGTTGAAGACCTTGAAGTGACTATCAACCAAAATGACGATGACGATGGAGGAGCCAGTGGGTACTTCCTTGGAGCCGTTGACTGCCCCGACAGCGACCCAGCTTGGTTTACAGAGCTTGACATAAACGGAAATTTTGTTAAATGGAAATTAGACTCTGGAGCCGACGTCAGCATTATGTCAGAGAGGACATTCAAGAGGATGAGAAATAAGCCACAACTCAAGTCTGTCAACATAGAGTTGTCAAGTCTGGGTGGTGCAGTCAAGCCTTTGGGACAGTTTGTCGCCAGAACAAACTTTAAAGGTACAAAGTATTTCTTTAGAGTGATCGTAGTTCCAAAGTTGATTGACTGCTTGATGAGCCGCAGCGTCGCCTGCCGTATGGGTCTGATCAAGAAGATAGATCAAGTGGAGGTCTTCCAGGGTTTGGGATGCCTCAAGACAGAGCCTGTCAAGATTGTGCTCCACGATGATGCCCAGCCATATGCTCTGACTGTTGCACGACGTGTACCCATTCCCCTGCTCCCAAAGGTTAAAGAGGAACTCGAGAGGCTAGAGGCCAACGATGTAATTCATAAGATTACAAAACCTACGGCATGGTGTGCTCCGATGGTACCTGTGGTGAAGAAGTCAGGTAAAGTGAGGCTTTGTGTAGATCTGAAGAAACTAAACGTAAGTGTTAAACGTGAATGGTATGTGTTACCGACCTTAGAAGATGCAACATCCAAGCTGAATGGTGCGTCAGTATTCTCCTCTCTGGACGCGACCAGTGGATTCTACCAGATCCCGCTTGAGGAGCAGAGCTGTGAGCTGACAACTTTTATAACGCCCTTCGGGAGATACTGTTTCAGACGACTCCCGTTCGGGATAACATCCGCACCTGAAATCTTCATGAGAAAGATGGTTGAGGTCTTAGATGGACTGGAGGGTACATTCGTGTACATGGACGACATTCTCGTCTATGGTAAAGACCGAGAGGAACACGATCAGAGGCTAGACAACGTCATTAAACGTCTTCAGGAATCTGACCTAAAACTGAACAAGGAGAAGTGTGTGATCGGCAAGTCAGAACTCAAGTTCTTAGGACATAAGTTCACCAAAAGTGGTATTGAACCAGACAGCGACAAGGTATCGGCGATAATCGAGATGCCCGAACCAACGTCCGTGCCGCTTTTACGCCAGATCATGGGGATGGTACATTACCTCGGAGCCTACCTCCCAAATCTTCATGACATTACTAAGCCTTTGAACGACCTGCTTCGAAGTGACACTGTGTGGTCATGGGGACAACCTCAGCAGGAGGCCTTTGATAGGATGAAAAAGCTGGTATCATCAGCCCAAGCTCTTGCCTACTACGATGTTTGCAAGCCGACCGTAGTGAGCGCTGATGCGAGTAGCTATGGTCTAGGTGGTGTGCTGCTTCAGGACCACGATGGTCAGCTAAAGCCCATCGCATACTGTTCAAGGACCTTATCATCAGCTGAACAACGGTATGCCCAGATTGAGAAGGAATGTCTCGCTAGTGTTTGGGCCTGTTAGAAGTTTGATCGTTTCCTTTATGGACTGGAGAACTTTAAGGTC
Source organism: Alentia gelatinosa (assembly GCA_950022655.1). NCBI lineage: Eukaryota > Metazoa > Annelida > Polychaeta > Phyllodocida > Polynoidae > Alentia > Alentia gelatinosa. The sequence continues at coordinate 102,013,295 of OX465582.1, forward strand.
TTAACAGACCACAAGCCCTTGGTGACTCTGATCAACGAGAAGGACTTAGACAGAGCACCCTTGAGATGTCAACGTTTGTTGATGCGCATGCTCCGCTTTAATGCGAAGGCTGAGTATGCACCTGGAAAGACGATGGTGATATCTGATGCGCTTTCACGAAGCCCTAAGTGGGATAATGCAACTGTGACGGACACAGAGGTTGCAATACACGTGGCCATGGTAGAGGAGAGTCTTCCCATGTCCGACCACCGGATGGCAGAGCTTCGGAAGTCAACACACGATGATGATGTCCTCCGAGCCGCAAGTGTGTATGCACTGGCTGGATGGCCGAAGTACGAACAGGACGTCCCAGACCAGCTGAAACAGCTCTTCAATGTGAGAGGGAGCCTATCAGTTAGTAATGGTCTACTGACTTATGGCAACAGGATCATCGTCCCGGAAAAGATGAGACCCGATATTCTCGACAAGATACACCAAGGCCATCAGGGTATCACAAAATGCCTTGAACGAGCAAAGGAGTCTGTGTGGTGGCCTGGTATCGCCAAGGATGTGAAAGGTATCGTGACCACTTGTGACCATTGTCAAACCTATAGACCGACCCAGAACAAGGAACCACTCATGACGACTACGCTCCCTGATCTACCCTGGCAGAAAATAGGAGTTGACCTGTGTCAGTTCGAGCGTCAAGAGTATCTTGTTATGGTTGACTATCATTCACGGTGGATTGAGATACTTCATCTATCAACGACTACATCTTCAGCAGTGATAGCCAAGATGAAGGATGTGTTTGCCAGACTGGGATTCCCACAGGAAGTAGTCTCAGACAACGGGCCCCAGTTTGCATCTGATCAGTTTAAACAGTTCGCGAAGAAGTGTGATTTCAACCACGTCACTTCTAGCCCCCACCTGCCAAGTTCTAATGGAGAGGCAGAACGTGCCGTGAAAACAGCCAAAAGTATCCTGAGACAAGACGATCCATGGCTGGCACTGATGATTTACAGGGACACTGTCATCGCCGCTACAGGGTGTAGCCCATCCCAGCTCCTCATGGGCAGACATATTCGTACGAATCTGCCAACTCTTGGTGCCAGACTTAGGCCATCGTGGCCTAACCCAGACGTCATTAGAGACACTGATAAAGCAACAAAAGCAGGATATGAGCACCACTACAACAACCGTCATGGTGTCAAATCCCTGCCTAATCTACAACCAGGAGATGTGGTTAGGCTGAAGACCGACCAGGAAAAGACTTGGACGACTAAAGGTGTGATAACCACCTCAGCCGAGACTCCAAGGTCATATAATGTGCAGACAGAGTCAGGCATTTTCCGCAGAAATCGTCGACATCTGCAGCTAACTGAGACTGCAGACTCCCAGCCAAGTTCTGCAGTGCAGAGTCCTACAACTCTGACTCGACCTGACCACTATCAGCCTTCTGTGGTTGCTGCACCTAATCTGACTACATCAGCTGGTCCACCTACTCCAGCTCTCACAGAAACACCTGTGCTACGCCGGTCTCTGAGGATGATCAGGAGGCCAGAGAGACTGATTGAAGCTTAGTCTTGTCCCCCGACATGGGCTAAGAATAATGCCCGGGACAAGGCGCGAAAGGGAGAAGTCTACTCCTTATTCGCAGGATATGTTTTGTTCATGTTGTGTTGCTACTATAAATATTCTCTTACAGCTGATTAATATTGAGACTCATATAGACATTCTAAAGACATTTCAAAGTAGTAGTAAAAGTAAGAGATAAAAACTCCCTATCTGAAGTAAGACTTATTTGAGAGAAACATAAAGACTCTTGTTTAAGAAAGTTTTGAAAAAAAAGGGAGATGTTGTGTAGCGCCTCTAAAACGTTATCCAGCACCAGGGCGCCCCCTACAGTGTATCTGGGGTACTATTGTAATAAACAGTCAATGCTGGCGAACTTGAAATGTAGACTGCTTCTGAGTTATCCACTGATCTAATCCCCACATTATACACAAGATTTGTGACACTTGGTTCACCTACTTTGCTGTTCCACCATAAACCTTGGTGATTGTGGTTGTTCTTTAGTTGTTTATTACTATGCAAATCTACACTTATAATGCAAGAACAGACATGATACGATACTAATCATCGGGGGTAAAGGTTATTTACTCCAGATAGGACTCGCATCAAGTACCCCATAAAAGCTTATCGAAGTCTATCCCTCGCCATCTTGATTTCAATAATTCAAATTAATTTATAAAAAAAATTTTTTTTTAGAACATCAGAAAACCAATTGCCAGACACTAACTCTGTCAAAAAAACCTGAATCTAAAAATTTGGAAATAATTTATAAAAAAAAGCCTTCGTAACAACATAAGTTACTTCATGAGTTCACCCTCCATTAAATTGAATCACTGAAGATTCAGCTGAAATGCCCGGATGATTTGTTCCTTTTTTCATTTTATCATACATACCAGCATATTTCTTACCCTTCAAATTGCGGGACTTTTAATAGAAAGAGTTTATGAGTGTATGACACGCCCGATTACGATGCCCAATCTAGAGAGAGATCATATAGACTTTTCAGCATACTTTGCACTCTAAGCCTTTACTATCTGCGGGCCTGTAAGATTGGAAAAGGTGTAGAGGACCAGTGTGCATTAGATCGTCTTAAATGAGTACCTAGCTGACCGAGACCAATCACTACAGATTGAAGTGCATAATGGAAACACTTATGGCTATTTTGGTCCTACAGGGATACACAGAGGAGGTGTGAAGCGCAGCGCCCCCTATAGTGACTTGGGTCTTATATATATATACGATCGCGGCTGCCTCACAGTTAGATTGGCCACCACCTCTGTCTACACTGTGTTCCAACTAAGAGGTTGGTAACGTTAAACCCTGGTCGTGTCCACGGATTCTCACTCTCAAACCAAGTAGCTTTCATTATTTTTGGATTTCTAGAGATAAGATCCTCATTATGAAATATTCATAGCTGACAAAATTGATGATAAAGTCTACCTTTATGTTTATTTGATTAAAAATACACACAAAGGTAAATATAAACATGGAAAAATGGTTTCAAGAGTGAGAATTGAATAGGTCCAGGTCACATAAAGGATCTGCTGGGAGAGTAAGAGACACATACAGGTGGTGGATCAAGGCGGTTGGACCACAGAGTAAAAATAGATACAGAGTAAAAATAGATACACAGAGTAAAAATAGATACCAACCCCTAACTCCCAACCGGAAAATAACTAAAGTGAAGTTCCTTTTCCCACTGCAATGGCTTGAGATACCCGCTACCACACCATGTCAAGGCCCCTGTCAATTCAACGTGACCAGAGCTAACGTAGTGTAGCTCGGGTGGCCAGTGTACCTCACAGTGCCACTTTCAAACATGCCAGCAAGAGGGAAGGAGCTCTGAGAAGAGCCAACACCAAAACATGCAAAATGCAAATAGCTCTTGTGTCATGAATAATAGGCCGATTTTGATAAACAAAACATTGTTAGAAACCTAAGACATGGGCCTATTTAGTGATACACATGTCATATACCTGTGCTATGGCTAAGGTTTCCTGTCGTAGGTTGAACATTGGAATTTGTGAAAAAAAGGTTGTATTCCACGACACAAAACAGGCACAAAACGTGGAGCTCTATTGAGCTCTATTGTGGTTTGGAGTACATTAGATTTCACTCTATCAATATCTGAAAATATTTTGGATAGAGCTCTAATAGTTTGTATGTAATAGCTGTTACCAGTTAGCCTATTTTAGCATAGGAATCCGCATTCAGCTGTCATTTGAGACCATGCCAAAACGATAGGGGGCGCTACGCTTCACACCTACATAGGCAAATGAAGAACTGGGACCTGTTTCATTATCTGATATTCTTTTCGTTGTTGCTTTCAGTGGCACAATAGCTAAAATTTACGTTGCAATACCGGCTCGACGCAACAGCGAGTGGCACTAGGGAATGGAGCACCAGTAGTGGCAATAAAGACAATATATAACATATTTTAATCGATAAATACATGGAAAGAAATCTATGTGAATGATTTACCTGTAGCTTAATTCTCATATTTCTCTAGCGGTAAATCTAGAATCATTATAGTATTCAACCATAGAACTACAGTCACTGCAACACTCAGTCAGTTTCCACATACTCTATTGGATTGCTTGACCCCATGCCAGCATTTCCTATTCTGCAGAAAGCTACAGTATCAGGCACCATAAGTCAGCTAAAGATGCACATAGCGACCTTGAATAAAGACATGGAATATGGAAAAAGACAAGGGGGGTACTCTGGGGATATTCATTGTTTTTTGAAATATTGATTTATTAAATATTCCGTTTGCTATGTTGGCATAGCGAACGGAAGGGGACGGTCAACAGCGATGAAGATATTGAAATGGAAGAATTTTTGGGTTAATAGAAATGAGACAATGCTAACAGATTAATTTGGGTTAGTTTATGTGACAAGTCCACCAGTGACAGATCCTCTCTGTATACCTGGGAAATACAGCAGAAACGGTGAATAAAATGCACCCTCACCGATAAATTGATACCGACATACAGTCGGGGGCACCACCCACAGACTTTTAGCGTAACGTAAAAAGTATACTACAGTCTCCACTGTTTTCGTCGGCAAATGGAAACGAGGTTTAAGGTTCCAAAACTAGTGAAGCGGGTCACACGTTGGTTAGCTCTGTCTCAAGTCGGTTACAGCAAATCGTCCGCTGACTGGATAAAACCCACACGCATCTAGACCAGTCTGTTTTAGACTCGTTGATAAAATCCAAAGCTTTAAATTGTTAACTTTGGAAATTCCGCGGTCATTCATCAAAGATAAAAATCACATTTACTCGTAGCTTTAAAAGTCCCCGGTCATGGTCATGAGTCTTAAATATATAGCCGGAATCAATCTTAAAACCTGACATTACAAAAAGTATACATATACGTAATAATAACCTCTTTACCTCACGGCGCGGAAAGTGATGTTCATTGTACCATGTTGCTATAAATTACGTAAAACAGATGGACAATCTACAGTCTGCACTCATTGAATATCGTAGGGTAGATATACGTCTCATATACATACCCTCTGACGATACATACACCATACACGCAGAGCAGTCATCGTAAAAAGACGTGCTAGTTCCTTTGATACTCACCAGGGAGCGTTACTGAACCTAGAAGTTGGGAATGGTTGAAGATATTTCCACCAGAGGGTGCACTCACCAATCCAAAGACTTGTCCATATACCAACGATGGGAAGTTTTAATGAAAGTGGAGAAAGGTTATCCCAGGGCATTTTGTAACTTAGCCACAGGCAAATCTGGAATTGCTGATTACATCCTAATTTCAATATAGGGTTGGAAAAAATCTCCTCCCGTCGGTCCGCATTGCCTCTCCCTCGTGGAGGTGTGTGGTATGTGGCTTCTTTGGGAAAAAAATTCAGTATAGACAGTGATGTCCGTTAGACATATCTTACTGATTCTTCTGCTTCTGGTCACTGGTGATTTGTGAATGATATGGATGGTTGATTCTCCAACTGCCCTCTCTTTTTCCTTTCCTCATCAAAACAATCAATTTCTATCTATCTGAACAACCTTTTAATCTATCCTCATAGATACTTATTTAAAGTATGTAAATGTAAGTTCCAGTGTCATTGCCAAACCTACCCTCCTTATAGAATAAGCCCTAATGTCCCCACTTTATTTGTAGCATCCTAACTGGTAAAGTTACCTTATAATAAAAATAAATTTCATTCCTGGTCTATGTGAGCATGTACATGTTGTTAGTAGTTGGAAGATAACGATAGTAATAGCAGGGCTGTAACGAGATGTATAGTTTGATATACTACGTGGATCGTATGAATTTTGATTGTTATAATGTTGTGGTCCATATCAACATATATTCGAATGTAGTTTGTACCCATGAACACTTGTTACCATACAATGCCCGTTATGTGGGAAATGAGCTGTCTAATGTCCATGTTGCATACTGAAGAGGTGCAGCCCAGTAGAAGATATCCCCAAGTTAATTTAGAGAGAGCTTCAGCTCAAAGAGGGATAAACACTCAAGGGAGAAATCAAGAAGCACATCTATCATGTATCCCTCAAGGTCCAGGTGTTAAAAGTCAATATCTAATGAGAGTATAGATCAGGTGAAAGCTACTGCTTACACCCTGTTCCCAACAGTGAATATAAAGGACTTGTGAAGAGTCATGCCAATAAGAACGTAGATTACGGTAGAGATTATTCGCGATCAGTATATGTTCCAAATGTAAAAATGTGAAGATCTTAAGTTCTACTCTCCGTAACGATCAAACCATGTCTTTCGTGCTGCATAATGACCCCGGAACATTTGGGAACCTATGATCAATGTATTTGGGTCTGATATCACTGAGAACGCCAACCATTTCCAAAACCGCAGGGGTCAGTAAATTGTATTCACAAAGGAAATCTTTTGGATACGCAAGCAGCCAACGGTAATGCACAAGGAAGGAGTGACAATAACAGGGACTTTTCACCTGACTATTCTAAATGTTTGTCTCCTAGTTGTGTGTGTGTTGAATATCAGAAACTTTTTTTAGCTATTTCATGGGATAATATAACAATTCTTATCATTTTGGTAATTCTAATGCCAAAAGAAAAAAACATCGTTTTGGAGAGATACCAATCTAATGCTAGGTTTACACCAGCACCCCGGCAGTCACAGCAACTGCTAATTGCCACGAACGTATCTCGACTTGTACTTCAGATTTGGTCCTAACTCTTCTGCAATGCGAGTCCTAACTCGACCGGGCTGCCGTGGCGAGGACTGCCGTAACTAGTCTTAATTGGACTTGGGAGGTCCTAGGTCGTCGGGATTGTGAATCCTAAGTCAACTTGGATTACGGATAGCATTAGGCCTATGGGGACGTAGGTCGTCCTAGGTCGTCCTAGGTGGTCAGGATATTCATTGAACTCGTCTTGGCCATACCCTGTCCGTACCCTAGCTGGACGAGTTAGGTCGAGTTAGGTCCACCTACGACGGTCTCAACTCGACGTGGTTTGTCTTAAGTCGACGGGATGGGGGGTGTGTGGGGGGGGGGGGGGGGGGGGAGCAGGCAATCACCATAAAAACGGGATAAAAGTACCAAGTCGAGTCAGAATTGTGCCGAAATCCATTACCAGGACTGCTGGGGTGCTGGTGTAAAACTAGCATTAGCAAGATGTCCACCCCTTGGACGCTTCTTCAGTCGAGAGTTGACCTACAATCTAATGGGCCACGACCACCCTCATTGACAGTGAATGCAAATCACCTATGTAAGGCCTTATGTCAGAATATTTTTTCTTAGTTTAGATTCTTGTATGAAATGAAAGACCTACCACTGCTCATTTTCAAAATCAGAGATTTCCAATTATAACTATAGGTCAGGAAGGCATATTAGGGACTAAGGTCGGGTCCAGATTCAAACAGTGTTTCGCTAAAAATTCTTATAGATTGACTTGTGTTGCATATCTAATTAGTTTGAGGAAGCAATTGTTTCTAAATAATAACTAGAGGAAAACCATTGTTTGAAATTACAATGTAAAAATATTGCATCATTTCCAACCAAGCCTTACTTCTCCATTCTCTGCCTACCACCACAATGCTATAATATATGACGCATACCACAAAAAGGGGCTTTTTGCTACTTTTCTATATTTATAACAAAACAGTCCATTTTGACTTATACTATGAGTACAATAAAAGTGAAGGTATCAAAATGATCCTCAAGGAAATCTCTACTTGATTAAACTGGGCTTTGATTTTACTTCCATATGGAATTCTATGGAATCTTCACTCATATTCTGGAAGTCCAACATTTTGCCTAACTTTTAGCATGATTTCAGAGGAAATATGACAAAAATGAAAACCGATAAATCACCTCAATAAATTCAGAATATATATGACAATAAAGCCCACAATCTCTGGTTTAATATGGTATCCTTTGTAAATCTGTATCTTTTTTACAGCCTTAGTTATGAGACCTTTTGTATAGCAAGTCAAAAATAACTAGTTTTCAGTCCCCAATATGGTTGCGAGGCCTATAAGTTTTGCTGATTCCTTTATTGAATCAGAATCAAAAACGGCACTATTACAGAGATTTTGTTTGCTGCATATGTAGAATGGAAATTATACTTATGAAGGAAGTCTATATGCATAAAGTATTTTCCTCTTGCAAAGAAGGGGTTTAGTATTTAGCATATTCTGATAATCTGGCGCAAAACCCATACATCAAAGCTGTTTTAGGTTAGATATATTGCCTTTGTTGTCCGTGGTTACAGGAGGAAGGTGTAAAAAGTAGTAGATTTTTCAAACCCTCCCTACCTAGGTTTTTTTTTGCTTAAGTCAACTGCTGGTTCCTAAATGGCCATAATAATGTTTTTGATACCACCTCACACCATTAAATCAAGGTACGAGAAAATTGGCACTTTTCGAGTATCTTCGTAGCGTCAAGCGCTATTTAAGCTCTCTATTGGGTATATCCTCCAGTTCGTTGTTTGCATCAAGCCCTAGATGTGGCTAACCCACTAGCTGATCCGCCACCGTGCAATCATATTTTTCACTTTCATCGAGAGCGATATTCACTTCCAAATGCATACTCCTTTCAAGCCATTCAATAAAACCACGATCTAAACAAGCACACTCCATCAGACAACCCAATCAACTACCATGTACCTATAGTCCCAGATTCTCCTGCCTGTCTGCACCAGTCAGTCAGAGCCTCTAGGACTACCATGCACCCCAATCACCTGCAGCGTACAATGAACATCTTATGCAGGAACGAAGACCTAGAACCCTACCTTCATATATATATATATTATATTATATATATATATATATTAAATATATATTATATTATATATATATATTATATATATATATATATATATATATATATATATATATATATATATATATATATATGTATGTATGTATGTATGTATGTATGTATGTATGTATGTATATATATATATATTACATGATTGATTAAAAACTAGGGGAAAGGACTCAGAGGGCCGAAAGTTTTGTGGCTTTTCATTTACGTTCACAATTGTCATCCAGTACTCTCCAAGCAGACACCTCACATTAATGGTTCTCTCACATGAAAACCCGTGTTGGGAGAGAGCCCACCATTAATCACATGAGAGTTGTCCTTCCAAAGGCGACAACAGAGAATAACAACAAAAAGAAAGTAACACAACCACCTGGAGGTACGTCTAGAATTACCACAGGCATGTCCACATATATGGGACATTTAGTCAGCACAATGGATCGATGTTTCGCCTGGCAAAAACTTCCTACAAATCAGTATTTTTCAATTCATGTGACCTGGAAAATGGATATGACATCATATTATGTGGTAGCATTGTATTGTATATCATGCCAATATCACCCGTACAATATTCAGAAACTTTTCCGCGAAATGAAATGGGTAGATAATACATTCCTTGAGTGCTACAAGAGGTCTCAGTCAGATATACAAAAATCTTATTTTTGACATCATCTTTTACCCCTAGTTTACAAACAACGAACTAAGGCAGGCTGGGATAAATTGGTCTAATTAAATAGAATTAAATACGTTTCGTTTAAAATAATAAAATAATAATCCGAGTACTAGAACTAGGGGGCGACAATGTTCCCCTCTCCCACCAAAATGATGGGCCTACAATTGTGATTCAATCAGGTCAAAAGTACAATGACCAAAACTCGTCGAAGGCATTTTGGTAAAATTTATTACCGAAAAACTGGAAGTATGACAGAGGTATCATGAAGTATAAAATACAATGCCAGAGTGATCGAGGGATTCAAACTGGTATAAACGGTATAATGTCAGAATAAGATAGTCCAAAATCCATAGTAGAAAACTGTGGGGTGGGTGGGAGGAAAATGTTCAAAGGCGTCTTTGATGGCGTGCGGCGTGACGTCACGAGGATGCGGTCACAACGGCCGCGAGCCTCTAGATGGCGCTACATCCGGGAGGTGCTGAATGCGTCTCGTAATCGTCAGGGGGCGCCACTCCGTTCTCCTCGTGAGCCCATTAAACCTCCTCAGTCGGTCACAATGACCAAAACTCGTCGAAGGCATTTTGGTAAAATTTATTACCGAAAAACTGGAAGTATGACAGAGGTATCATGAAGTATAAAATACAATGCCAGAGTGATCGAGGGATTCAAACTGGTATAAACGGTATAATGTCAGAATAAGATACCAAGCTGAAAGTCTGAGAATATTATACAAGATAAGGTGCCATGGCTGCCGAAGATGACCAAGTGCTGAGACGCTGTAAGTCTGCGGCCGGCATGCCATGGGAATGAAAAAATTGGGCCCCCCCCCCTCCGGAACGAGTGAGGAGTCACCTCGTCCGCGTGGGGGAAACCAGCCCGTTGCAAGAGGCAACGAACGACCGCGGTGAACTGAGAGGCCGAAAACGGCTCCGCCGGTCGTAGGAGAAACATGGGGTCTAACGGCCGCGCGGGGGCGGCCGCTATATAAGATCTCCATGCCCTCACTGGGCATAATGCCCTGTCATCAGACGGTTCCAGGGTAATCACAGCCGGAGAACGGCCGGGTCCTATGGTCTTAGCAGATCGCACGGTGAGCACTAAGCGTCCGTCCTGTATGACCGCGTCGGCGCGCAAAAGCGCGTGAGAAGACAGAGGTATCATGAAGTATAAAATACAATGCCAGAGTGATCGAGGGATTCAAACTGGTATAAACGGTATAATGTCAGAATAAGATAGTCCAAAATCCATAGTAGAAAACTGTGGGGTGGGTGGGAGGAAAATGTTCAAAGGCGTCTTTGATGGCGTGCGGCGTGACGTCACGAGGATGCGGTCACAACGGCCGCGAGCCTCTAGATGGCGCTACATCCGGGAGGTGCTGAATGCGTCTCGTAATCGTCAGGGGGCGCCACTCCGTTCTCCTCGTGAGCCCATTAAACCTCCTCAGTCGGTCACAATGACCAAAACTCGTCGAAGGCATTTTGGTAAAATTTATTACCGAAAAACTGGAAGTATGACAGAGGTATCATGAAGTATAAAATACAATGCCAGAGTGATCGAGGGATTCAAACTGGTATAAACGGTATAATGTCAGAATAAGATACCAAGCTGAAAGTCTGAGAATATTATACAAGATAAGGTGCCATGGCTGCCGAAGATGACCAAGTGCTGAGACGCTGTAAGTCTGCGGCCGGCATGCCATGGGAATGAAAAAATTGGGCCCCCCCCCCTCCGGAACGAGTGAGGAGTCACCTCGTCCGCGTGGGGGAAACCAGCCCGTTGCAAGAGGCAACGAACGACCGCGGTGAACTGAGAGGCCGAAAACGGCTCCGCCGGTCGTAGGAGAAACATGGGGTCTAACGGCCGCGCGGGGGCGGCCGCTATATAAGATCTCCATGCCCTCACTGGGCATAATGCCCTGTCATCAGACGGTTCCAGGGTAATCACAGCCGGAGAACGGCCGGGTCCTATGGTCTTAGCAGATCGCACGGTGAGCACTAAGCGTCCGTCCTGTATGACCGCGTCGGCGCGCAAAAGCGCGTGAGAAGACAGAGGTATCATGAAGTATAAAATACAATGCCAGAGTGATCGAGGGATTCAAACTGGTATAAACGGTATAATGTCAGAATAAGATAGTCCAAAATCCATAGTAGAAAACTGTGGGGTGGGTGGGAGGAAAATGTTCAAAGGCGTCTTTGATGGCGTGCGGCGTGACGTCACGAGGATGCGGTCACAACGGCCGCGAGCCTCTAGATGGCGCTACATCCGGGAGGTGCTGAATGCGTCTCGTAATCGTCAGGGGGCGCCACTCCGTTCTCCTCGTGAGCCCATTAAACCTCCTCAGTCGGTCACAATGACCAAAACTCGTCGAAGGCATTTTGGTAAAATTTATTACCGAAAAACTGGAAGTATGACAGAGGTATCATGAAGTATAAAATACAATGCCAGAGTGATCGAGGGATTCAAACTGGTATAAACGGTATAATGTCAGAATAAGATACCAAGCTGAAAGTCTGAGAATATTATACAAGATAAGGTGCCATGGCTGCCGAAGATGACCAAGTGCTGAGACGCTGTAAGTCTGCGGCCGGCATGCCATGGGAATGAAAAAATTGCGCCCCCCCCCCTCCGGAACGAGTGAGGAGTCACCTCGTCCGCGTGGGGGAAACCAGCCCGTTGCAAGAGGCAACGAACGACCGCGGTGAACTGAGAGGCCGAAAACGGCTCCGCCGGTCGTAGGAGAAACATGGGGTCTAACGGCCGCGCGGGGGCGGCCGCTATATAAGATCTCCATGCCCTCACTGGGCATAATGCCCTGTCATCAGACGGTTCCAGGGTAATCACAGCCGGAGAACGGCCGGGTCCTATGGTCTTAGCAGATCGCACGGTGAGCACTAAGCGTCCGTCCTGTATGACCGCGTCGGCGCGCAAAAGCGCGTGAGAAGACTGTCGCCTCCCCGGAGGTGGCGCGAAGAGATTCCAGGCGCGGAGGAGGGAGAAAAAAGCGACGAGCGCCACGGCTTTGACGAGAACCCAGGTCGTGAGCGATGCCACCTGGTTGGCGATCGACGACAACATATCCATGGTGATGGGAGGGGCGTGGCGTAGGATGTGCGCCGACTGCAGGGCCGTGCCGCGCAACACGGCCGCGGCCTGCCGTGAGCCGAAAGCGCTGGCGTCCCCTCCGTGGTCCGAGAGCCAAGCGCGGGCGCCGGAGATGGCGTTCCTCACGGCCGCGGGTGACGAGAACGTATCCGCCAGGTGCTGGATGTAGAGGCATGCCTCCAGGACCGTAGGCCGGAGGATGACCGCGGTGTGCCCGGCGGCGAAGCGGATGTACCTCCGCGCCTGTACCTCCTTGTTCCTGTGAGTGGAGGGGGCAAGCGTGGCGTCGTGGGAGGCCCTCATCCGGGCGTGGAGATCGTGTGGTGTGCCTGCAATTTACAAACCAATATTGAAGAGATCGGCGTGGGTCGGCACGTGCGTTGGGGGGGGCGGCCCCCCCACCCCCCCCGGAAGCACGTCGGTGTCTCTGAGGGCGGCGTCGAGCCAGACTTGCCGCGCGCATGCGGCGATCTGGCTGTTCCTGATGAGCCCCGAGGCGAGTGGGGCGAGTACGCCCGGATGGGAGGCGTGGACCCGGATGGCGACGCCCGGGGGGGCGTGAGGGGCGAGGAGATGAAGGGCCACGACCAGGGCGTAAGCGTGGCGAGGAGCGTCGTCCGAGGTCGGTAGAGGCGTCGGGCGGGCCGAAGTAGTGACGCCCGTTCGAGGACGTCACGTAAGCGCGGAACCACGCGATGTCCGCGTGCATCTTGCGGCCGACGGTGATAACTGCGGCGCCCTGCGACGCCCGTAGGGCCGAGAAGAGGCGTGTCATGAAGCGGTGGGCGTAGCGGACGCAGTGGCCGACGTGGACGAGACGCCCCAGGAGGGACTGGAGTTGATGGCGAGATGCGTGGGATCGGCCCTCCCACTCGCGGCACACCTCCAGGACATCTGCGAGCTTGCCGGGAGGAATGGAGACGGTGGCCGCATCGATGTCCAGCACGAAACCCAACCAGGTGAGGCGGCGGGTGGGGGGCTGGCACTTCTCCGCGGCGAGTTGGAGGCCCAGATGGTCCGCTAACCACAGGAAGTGGCCGTACGCCTCCTGGGCGGCGCGCTTCCCTGCGGCAACGCCCGCGAAATCGTACAGATAAGTGAGGCAGTGCCGGCCGCGGGAACGCATCATATAGACGACCCCGTTCGATGTGCGCTGGCACGCGATCGAGGAGGTGCGGCAACCGAACGGGGGGCATCGCTCCACGTAGAAAGACCCCCCTACACGGAAGCACAGTAGGGGGGCGTCGACGGGGTCTATCCTGAGTTGCCCTGGAAAGATCTGCGGACCAGACGTGAGCCGTAGGGCCGGCCGCGAGAACCTCCTCGATCAAGTCTCCCACCCCGGGGAGGGTGTAGGTGGCGGGAGACCCCAGGTAGAGACCAGGTGTGATGGCGTCGTTGACCGCCTGGCCAGGAGAGAACGACAAATCCAGTATGACTCGAACACCCTCCCCCCCCTTCTTAGGACGAGTGAGGAGTGGTGAGACCTGTGACCACTGTCCGAACGGTAGATGGGTGAGGGGGCCCGTCAGACCCCCGAGAAGCAATTCTTTTTCAGCGAATGCGGCAAGGGCGGCACCCTGGGTCCTCCCGGACGCGTGATTGCTGAATGTAGAGACGGGCCAACGTGACTGATTGAAGCTAATCGGCCAGCCGTAGGGAAGAAAATCGCTCAGCTCGGAGTCGTGGTAGTTGGTTAGGAGTGCGGCCCAACGGTCGACCCGTAGGCCAGACGGAACCTCGCGGCGAGCAGCTCGATAATTGTAGTCGCCGCCGGCTCGTACAGCGTCGTAAAGCGCCGCCTCCACGGGGAAGCGCTCGCGGAACTCGTCCGAGGGGGGGGGCGCCACACTTCGGCGGCAGGAGCGTCGACATGGCTTGCCGGGGGGTGGGGGTTGTCCGCCCCACCCCCCGGAAGACGCTCCCCCTGCCGGGGCAAGTTAAGCAGAATTGTTGGCGGCGGCAGGTCGTCCTCCTGCCTGCCCGCGAAAGGGCGTACCAGCAGCGTGACTGCCGCCGGTGGCCTCATGGCGGGCCCTTATCCGGCAATCAACGAAACTGTGGGCGTGATGGGCTCCAAAGTTGTCAGAACAGTAGGAGCAACAGTGAACAACAGTTCCCCCACTCGTGGAATGAGGGGGGGTGACGGCACAACCCCCTTCGCTATTGTACAACTTGCAGGGGGGGTGCGCTGGAGAGGAGCCGGGCGCCTTGTTTTTCTTCTTTGCCGCCGGTGCCTCCACCGCGCGGCAAACACGAGAACTTTCGGAACGAGAAATCGCCGTGCGTAGGTGCTGGATTTGCTCGGAATCCTCCCATCCCCTGGCGAAACGACCTTCCGCCACTCGTATGAAGATCTCCTCGCTCCACCGGCGAACGGCTGCAAAATCGTAATCCAAACAATCCTCCACGACCTCCCTGAGGTGTGAAAGTACATGAGGTTTGACGGTAGGGGGCACCGCCGCATCGTCCACGATGCGGAGGATGCCCCAAATGTGTTCCTGTAAATTTACGGTGCCCAGACTCATGTGGTCCTTACGGCTGGGGAGCAATACATAGTGGCAGGGAATAATAAATTTACCTCTGTTTGGCCGTAGCACATGAGCCGTAGATTGCAGTAATAGGCGCACCTGGTCGTCGATGGATTGATCTTGATACGAGACGCCAAGACCAGGAGCGTCCCTGGGAATCCAGGGACGCGCTAACATGGATGCCGCGAAACCATCATTAACGGCCGTTGGGGCTGTACTCACAGTAGTATTCGGGCGATGTAAATCGAATCCCCGCATCTGAGGTCCCGTAGGCGTCGATGGGGAAACTTGTGGAACCGCCATCGCGGAATCGTTCAGGCCTGGACGGCGAGGCTGCCGCCTGGTTCCTAGAGGCTGCCGCCTGAGTGAATGCCATCATTGCAGATTTCATAGTCCGCATTTCGCGACTCAAATCCTCGATTTTCTTGTCCATTTTTACGTTCTTGTTTTCCCCTGCCGATGTCTTTTTAACGATTTTCTGGGTCTTGCCCGCGGGAGTTTTCTTCGGGGGCATCTTTAGGCGTCGCAGATGCGCGAAAAAGCAAACTTGTCGGCGTAATAGCAGGATCAAACAAAAATGTTCAAAGGCGTCTTTGATGGCGTGCGGCGTGACGTCAGGAGGATGCGGTCACAACGGCCGCGAGCCTCTAGATGGCGCTACATCCGGGAGGTGCTGAATGCGTCTCGTAATCGTCAGGGGGCGCCACTCCGTTCTCCTCGTGAGCCCATTAAACCTCCTCAGTCGGTCACAATTACTGCTCTGGGATATTTTCCCAGATAGAAAATAAAGATATTACTCAACACAGTATAAGAAATGTCCGAGTTGCTGCGTCGGAGTCTGGCGTACTCACATATAGTCAAGCGTGTCCACGAGTTGTTGGTTGAAGGTCAGGCTGAAGGGCAGGCGTATGTATACTAGGGATGTCTTGGGTGCAGAAACTCGTTCAACCTTGCTCCTCACCGTGGAATAAGGGATTCCAGGTTGTTTTCTTATATTCTCATCCACATAGCATGCATGCATCTTTTTGTGCGGTCAAACCCTTTACGAGACCCTTCCAGTGAACATTCGATTCTGAAATAGCTTTTCAAAAGTTAAATGTTAGTAATAAAGGGCGTGGTTGCATTGTAGAAGTTAAATAATCTTATCGTTGGCAGATTCCCCTTAAATCTTGGAAAGCCGAATCACGTCGTCATAAAGTATCTAACAGAAAGCATGTCGCCTACCGCCAAACATTGTAGTTTACACCTGAAGGGTGAATTATACAAAAACATCACCAGCACTGTTAATGGAGGGGCCGCGTTGTTCAGTGAACGGTTAGCAAAAAGGGGATTAACCAGAATATATTCATGCCTGGGTCTTGGAATTGTATTCCAAGAAAAAGCACCAATTTGCTTCCCGACGTTGAAAATGAGTCCTCGTTTCCTATATGATCCATAGTAGAAATACCATTTTCAGGATCCCACTCTCTTTCTAAAGAAAGGATGATTGTCTTGATAATATCCAAATAAAAGCTACGTGTTGAGATACTCTATCTTTATACAGAGTAAGCCTACTCGTGCATACAAAGAAATACCTCATACAAGGGAAATTGTTGATTCTCTTGAAAAGATTACGGAATCCGCCTGCCACCGGCCTTGCACCGACTGTTCTATCAGAGAAGGAACATGAAGTTAAATTTATTTGTAGCCTAGAATGCCTAAGTATGTTTGACCACTGATGCGATGATCGCTCTAACATCTACCTACAATGTATTGTCTCTATTGTAGATAAGCTAATATCTTAGGAACACTTTGGGACTTGGCCAGATCTGCTATTGTGACATACCTACCTTTGTATGTTGACACAATGCTTGGTGCCTCAATCTCCAGCCCCTTCTACTGTTCACATGGCCCCTCTAAAGTATCTGCTCAGGATCAGATTTATGTATAAATTTGGCCAAGGCTATTGGAAGACGTTATCTTTCCTTCAGCCTAAACTAACATCTGTGTGGTAAAAAAGATTTCGCTATGGTTCGGACGTCTCCTCGTTCCCGGTGGGGTGTGGGGGACAGATTCTAGCGTAGCAGAAAAATTGTCTTAATTAACACCAATCAGGGACTTGTGACTAGCATTGACCAGTGGGCACCTTCGTTTGAAGTTGACCGGAATAAATTAACTCACAAGCCGCCCGCCCACTGAGAGAACGCCGTCACATACCAGCAGTCGCTCGCCGATCGCACGTCGTATTTACATTCACCTAAACTAAGATCTGTCTTATTTAATAGCAGTTGTACAGCAACGACTAAGCTTTAAATGTAACACGATAGAATTTTAAAAGAATTTTCTACATGGACGTTATGAAATTTCAGTTTAGTCAAGTACCTTTCCATTTCTCTGTTCCGTGGTTTTGATACACTAAAAGGAGCCTGAGTTCTAAGCAGATAGACTAAAACGATGTTATGATAGTATTACATGCGACAGCAGTGTTGGGAAAGAGTGAGGTAGATGGAGGGTGGCCTGAAGAATGATAATGATACAAAATCCACAAATCGTTAGATAGCAACATTGAAAAACGCTAAAGATAGATAGTTTTCTATCAAATGACAGCATGACATGACACAAAAATTAATGATGAACTCGCCAATCTGCTTAACCTGATTAGGTAATTGGTTAAGTAGGTATACTGTCAGAGAGGTAGACACTGGAGTAGATGGGTAGTCAAAGGGGGAGCCTAGAGGGGCAGGCATTGAGGTAGACCTATGTCCAGGCAGTGAGGTGGTAAGTGGTAAGATTAGCAGGCAATGTGTATTCAATTTCGGTGATCCTATGTTATCTATGCTATATCTAAAGTATTATTGAGGCAATATTCATGTATGACATACCAGATTTGAGCTGGAATACCATAGAATACGATGCAATCATTATTACTTCTCTGGAAATAATGTACATGGGTATTATGAATGTATCACGTTCATACACTCAGTGATCCAATGGTAAAGGATACGTTGCCAGGTGAATGTTTGGCTTCAGCCGTGGCATAACTCAGCAGATAAGGTGCGACACCGGCCTGCGAAAAAAGGCCTATTGGGTGGACAGGTTAGTAGGTGTGTGGGCAGTCTGTAGAGTAGGCAGTATAGTGGGCAGGTAGTAGAGCAAGCAGTCAGGGACAGATAGTCAGGGGCCCAGGAGATATGTGCAGGCAGTCATGAGTTCAGGCGGTCATGTAGGCAGGCAGTCATGTGGGCAGGCAGTCATGTGGGCAGGCAGTCATGTGTGCAGGTAGTCATGTGGGCAGGCAGTCATGTGGGCAGGCAGTCATGTGTGCAGGTAGTCATGTGGGCAGGCAGTCATGTGGGCAGGCAGTCATGTGTGCAGGCAGTCATGTGGGCAGGCAGTCATGTGGGCAGGCAGTCATGTGTGCAGGCAGTCATGTGGGCAGGTAGTCATGTCGGTAGGTAGGCAGTCTGATGGTTTCCTCTCTTCTCCTTGAAATGCCTGCTTATCATGCAAGACATTGCACTTTCTCGTGATGCTGCATATACATACCCTAAACTCCCTCCCACAGACACAATTATATCATTTGGAGTACCCAACATCCCCACTTCTCCCGTTTGCTGCCTACGATGGACCCATATATAATATATGGAAAAGAAAAATAACATTCAGAATTGAGTGGGTGAGTGGTACGGTCCCTACTCAGCCAAGTACTACGTATTATCCTGCCATTCTCCTTAGAGGAAAGAACGATTTCTAAGTTAACAAAATAAAAAATAAGTCGTCAGATTACGAAGATAGACAGATGTGTTGATGATGATGAAAGAGCATGTTGTGACGTGGTGGTAAAGTAATCGACTCTTGTGGAAATTTCTTTATATCATTAAGGCGACCGCTAAGTTCATCTCCATAAAAAAAGTTTCATGATAAAACCAAATAATCTATACTGGTATGGTTAACATGCGCATTGTTATGAAATATCTATCTAAAATCTCGAATCCTGGCGAATGTCAGTAGTCTAACCCTAGGGGCCATCAATAAAGTACTTATGCACCAAGGGGGATAGGGGATGGTGTCAAAATTTCCGGAAATCTTGCGTATGCTCCTTCTTTGTTCTATTGCGTACAAGAGTGGGGGTGGGGTGAGGGTCAAAACTTTCGGAAATTTTACGTACATAGTCTATGGATGGCCCCGTATCTCCAGGTGCAGTGGGGGGATTTTGGTGGCCGGCCAGATACGTATAAAAAGGCTGGCTTTTGGGTGGAAAAGGCGCAACTGAGGTTGGTTTCCTAGATACCACGTGTAGCCATCCGGGCCCGGAATCTGTGGTCGACTGATATGAGACCCAACGTGACTCAGACTTTTGCACTAGGCCTCATTTATATGACCATAATTCCCAAAATATAGTCAGGGAGATGAAGTGTTGATCACAAGCAGCCAGTCACGTGATCGACTCTCGTCATTCCTGGCCAATCATACAATGTATATAAATGCGGTAATTACTATATTCTATTGGCTCCATTAAAAAAAGTCAAGGATCTTATAAGTTGCGCATTCGTCAGACTATTTTGCAATATTGGGTCAATGTTTACAATTTCTAGTAATCTATTTGAGAAGCCATATCAAAACACAGAATTATAGATGATAGTTTTTCAAAATTATCTGGGTTGTATATCTGGCCTTCTTCTCTAACTGGGAAAATGGTGCCTAAACACAGACATGTGTAAGTGTTAGTATAAAAGTGGCAGATTTTGGTCACACTGACAATCAAGTACAAGTACATGAATATGGTTCTATAAAGAAACCATTGTCTTGTCCATAGGATTGCATCAGGTACAAGCGATTGACTAATTGATATGCATACGACCATATATCAATATGTGTCTAATACAGGGAGTAATTCCGACACTTCCTTGTCCTTGTGGAAAGCACCTCTCCCTATTCTGCCGACGCTTTATGGACAAAGGTTTCTTTGGCTAGATGACTATTCATTCACCTTCACCGTCGTTTTCCATGACGAGTTTGCTTAACTACGGTGCCAACTGTATTCAGAAATAGGGACACGATGGCACGACGTTATCCCAAATAGAGCACAGAGTTAACCAGACGTTAACACCGTCAGTGTCAGGAGGGGGGCCACGTGCAGTTACCAGTCTGCGTTTTGGGGGTGGGGGCTTGAGCTCAGCCCTGGAGGGGTGCCATATAAGGGCAGCTGGAGTTAAATGTCTATGGAGGGTAGGTGAGAGAGATCTGCAATCTTATTTGGCAAACACTGTTGGTGACTGGGGACTTTTCCCTGGATCTGTTTGTTATAATTTAACTTCAGTAATTTGAGCCATCCTCTTCCTTGTTCCAGACTGTTCGGGTATTACCAAACGAAAATGACTGTCATAAATCAAGTAAATGCAAGAGAATGAGAATAAATTCCAATGAGATCTTACGGCATGGGAATCCTGTTTGACAAGGTTACTATAAGCGTGGGGTGTGATGAAATGACCTCTCTGATGAGTATGGTGTCAGGGTGACAGAAGAAAAGAGAGTTTGTACGTATAACACCTTATAGCTTCTGAATATGCAGGTTTTAATGAAATCTTTGATCATATGAAGCATTTCAGAGAAATACATACACTTTTCTCTATGAGCTGAGATCACATGTCATTTTCACCAGCGATGATCTAAAATATCGGCTGCTATCACACATAAATGTCTTTAAGAAGCTTTGTATTCCTTTTATTACACAGATTCCATTGCTTCGGGATGAATAATGAGACAAAATTGGGGGTCAATTAACTAACATGGCATAATTAGCTTCCTACCATTAAAGCACTGACAAGATGATGTTCAAAGCTAAAACGTGCAACTTGGGAACCATTGATAAAGCCTGATGCCCATCTACCGATTCAGGGTTGAGCGATTAGTTCCCAAATCGTATAGGAGTCAGTCGACTTGTCGCAGGCAAATTACGTAGCTCTTCGCTCGACCGCCGGACATTTAGAAGATGGGGTGGTGGATATAAGTCCTAAGCAAATCGGTCTACTAATCGGTGGCTCACCCTTGCCTAGCTGTCCTACATCTACCGACTACGGCCGACTCCATTAGGATGCCTTTGGTGAGACAAATTACCGTTCGTTTGTCGGCGACAAAGGTACATGAATGTTCCGGAATCGGTAGATGGGCATTGGGCTTTAGTGGATATGTCATAGTCCTATTATGATTGACTAGACACCTCCCTTGCCCGCTGGAGGCAAAGTAAACAATTAGTGTATGACAAAGGGTCTTCTGATATAATCTACTGGAAATGCTTTTGTACAATAAACGAGTATAGAGAAAGCTTTCCCCTCCTACACTCGTTGGTACAATGTTTTGATCGTCAATACTAGTATACTGGCCTGCGTATCTGTCACTCATGTAGATATTCATAGCAGACTCTGTAAGTTTGACTTTTTTTTGCTGGCTGCTTTATTAGTTGCTTCCTGTGCAATCTTTTTATACATAGGTTAATGGTAGAGGGTGAGGGACGTCTACATTGAGAGTAAATACACGTCGGGCCCTAGGCAGTGGGAGAAAGATACATAAAACGATGTCTTTATTTAGGACACACGCCCCCACATATACACTCAGGTCGCCCGCACACTAACAGCCACTATAGATGCTGTTCAATGGAACACGTGTATACCCTTTTTGTATCCCAACAGCTTCAGTTTAAAGCATTCATTTTTTTATCAATAAAAACAGCGAACTCAGAAGTTGAATCCAATCTCATATCTTGATATACATACGCAATATTAACTGGTTTCTGAAACAAGCGGCCGTAAGGGCTAGACGCGAAGTAATATCTGAGCGAATGTAAGGATATAGTGTGGAGTCTAGTTCGGGGAGATTATGACTGCTTCTATCTGAATCCAATTTATATTGTATTAATGATTCAGCGTTGAAAACTTAAATTATCAAAGACAAGACAAAATGACTGCAGATCTTCTCACATACTACTTTGCATGCAAGGGACTTTCCCCCCGTAATCCCAGCCCGGTAAATTACGCACTTCCTATAGGTTTAGTATGGAGGCTCCGTATAAGATGGATAATAAAATATATGAATATATATATATATATCTCCTACTCCACACGGTGTCCTTCTTTGCATGTAGGCCTACGAGCACGCATTTCACGCGCGTCAAAGATTCCATTCATCTTGGATATTCAGATAATTAAAATGATAATTGGGAGCAGCAGGGAGACCGATTTACATTCATTCGTAAGTGTACTGTTTAAGAAATGTAGGCCTTGGCTTTAACAACTCCTGAGGGTGTAATTTTAATAAGGAGGTGTGTCAAAAATGATCATATTTCTGACGAATATCCGATGATAGGTAGAGGTATTAAGTACCACAGGAAATTAAAGAAAGATAGCCTCATCGCAGTATGAATATACAATGACAACAATAATACCCGTTCCCACGCACTGCAAGTCATATATTCAAACAATTCTAACTATGAAGGAGATTTACCGTACCACAAATGTGGAAAATATTATCACATATATACACAAAAAAACAAAGAAAAGACAATAAAGTCTTACACCCTGAGGGGCTGGGACGCTGAGAATGTCTTCACTTGCTCTTCAAGCATAACGATATGAACGTGATGTTTATTTAACTACATATAAGACTGTGATTGAGGAGTGAGTTGCGGCTTGTACCTGGGAGTACTGGTACTGGGACTCCGTGACAGCTGGTTGTTCTCACCTCCCGACGCCTCACGATTCCTGACGTCACGGCGTTCTGAATACCACGCCACAAGGGAAGCACATCTAGAACTACACCAAATACAAAAAGGCAATCTTCATATTACTTTTCATCCTCTTCGTTTGGCAAGAAGACAACGAATGTTGCTTGCCAAATAAATTCACGTTAAATACTTGTAATTATCTAATGCAATTAGGTATATTTATACGTGACTGTGTATACAATATGTGGGACAAATCCGAATCGGGTTGGGTAGGAGTGAGAACCAAGATTTTCTCAGACTTAAACATGGACTGTTTAAACTTGATTTAAAGACCCCCCTCCCCTAATTTATTTCTGTATCTGTGTATATACATATTTGGAAGTTAATAAAACGATTAGAGGGATTTCGACGCACGGGACCCAAGGGCTCTGTCGCTCCGAACGCTCCAACCCCACTTGTCTCCTACCACCAATGATAATCTAGACCTGGATGAAGAGGAGAATGTCAAAATTTGATTCATGAACTATTCCAAGTCAGACCCTAGACTACCTATTTCACTTTAAAAGCTGCCTTACCTCTTTGTCACAGTACAACTTCCCTCAGTTAAGGTCCAGTGTCCACCTACTATAATAGGCATTTAAGACCTCCCGATGCACTACAATGCGAAATGTAAAAAAAAATATAAACTCTTTATCTTACACAAAAGTCTAGAGTAGGAACATCGGCGTGCATCATTAATAGTTTTTAGGCATATCGTAAGGCCTATCGTAGACAGTTTGGAGCTCATTGGATGCCAGGCCTAATGTTTCAGGCCGAATAAACTCCCTGGATCGTGTCAATTGATACATTTGTGTCTATGTGGGAAATCATCGAAAACGATGAAGATATTTTTCAAACAGATGGGGTTACAACAGGATATTGAGACAAGAGTGACGAGAGAGTCACCTACAGGGAACACATATGTCTTTCTCAGACCTAGGGCAATGAAAGTACATTATATCTGACGGCTGACCAAATGCATCTCGATTCAGTTCCCAGAATATGCCTTGTAAAAATCTGCGAAAAAGTTCTGCATTGAAATTCAATTTCCCTTTAATGGCATTCAGTCGTATAGATATCATCAATAAGCGCACTCGCCCAAGAATCATTATTTAAAATGTCTACTTTTCCTAGGTATCAAATTGTAGGATTCCTTTCCGATTTCAATTCAAAACATATCAACACTACTAATTGCTATTACCAATGCTTTACACCTGTTGTACTTATCAGCTGTCAACGAGGTCTTGAACATTTCGGTTACTTTTTCTTTTATGTTAATATCAAATGCCACGTAACTGCACTTACCGTGCTAATCGTGGTGTGTGCTTTTAACACATGCTTGCACTGCTGTACATAATACCCTGATCTGCTGTCACAGTATATCGACATACCTGCTACTTGTGCACTGATTAGAGATAAAAATTACCATTTCATGCCAGTATTGCTGTTTCATTTACGTATAGGGGATCTGGAGGGCATAAAAAGAAGGCATACATTTGTCTTCTTTCCTGAAAACCTTCTTTATGTTATCTTCATGTTTACAGTAATTTGCAGCAAAGAATAAAAAATTCAATAATAGTCGATGTTGCTTAATAAATAAAATTGAACCGTCTGCGGCAATTCTGTGAACTGAGCTGAGTTTTAACCTTATATGGAGGTCTGCGGGAAAGATCTAGTAACGGACTTCAGGGAGGTGTTTCTAAAACTAAGAACGCTAATTTACCTTATCGTGGTCTGTGGTGCATTCTCAGTACCTAAAGCGATTCAACATCATGGAGGAAAGTCTTACAAGACGATCAGGAAAATATAGTTTATAGAAAATTTAGTTTAAAAAAAAGAAGGTCATATACGATTTACCTTTTCTTTTAGGTCAGTTGCTAGATGGGTTCGATCCTTCATAACAAAACTTCTTATACTGTGATAGGAAAAAAGTAAACAACAAAAATATCCTGGAATTCTGAGGAACACATTCAAAAACACGGACAGACACTCCAAACATGGTCACTATCGCCTGAAGTGAGTCCTAATCGTAATCGTTCAGCCAATAGAGTTCTTAATTTTAATAACACCTTTCTGGTCTCGAATCGAGTTTTGATGTAAAATAAGATGAAAATGAGATCAGATAATTGGTGATCTCCGCGACAATTATGATTCAGCTGTGTCCTGATTGTCAAACTAATTGTCATCACCCTCTGGCGCAGGTCTTCTTTGCCTACAGCTGCCCGCCTTGCACCCGTTGGAATTTCCAGGTAAATATATATCAATATTTCTTAGAAAAAGAAAGCAGTGAGAGCAGGAGTATTCTTCTGTTCTTTAGGTGTCCTGTGTTCTTAGAGCGTGCTTGCACGTGCTATATACGTTGCCTATTAAAGGTTAGAATGCTCACATACACTTTCAGAGTGCTGAGAAAAATGTATCCCTTCACTATTTGCGTGCTACTAACTGTGATAGTGGGAAAGAGTGAGGGTGACAGTGTCTCAGGGTCTCTAAGACATGCCCAGCAGACCATGACCAATCGCTAGAGACCAAAATACCTCATTGACCCACTGGTGCTGAAATGTTTGGATCCTAGAGTCAGGCGGTTGCAGAAATGGGTTGAGTGGGTGCAAGTTGGTTACAGGAAACTATCCATAGACTGAATGTAACTGAGCAGGGTGCCAGGGTTTCAGGGTCTTGAAGACCGAAATACCTCAAGACTCAATGGTACTTGATATGCTTGGATCCATGAATCAGTTGCAGAAATGGCAAGTTGACTGGGTGCAAGTGGGTTACAGAAAACTATACCTTTTATTATTATCCATTCATAATTGCACGCTCATTCATCAATGATGAACATTCTATTTGCTCCTAGTTTAAGCAATACAGTGCCTCGAGTGACCGTTGCGTCCGAGAAATTGTAAAGGAATTGTCTTATGCCCCAGAGGTGCCACAGATGTTAGAGATCATGGAATTCTCAGGGGATACCCAGTTCGAGAGTGCGAACTCTAAGAGGATATGTTTCAATAATAGCTGTGATATATTGAATTTGGTGAAAACGGGAACGTCGATACTCACAGCTGTTTCTCAATGTGGAGTTCATAGGAAGATGACCATCGATGAGGGAAAACAATGTTCTACACATTGTAACAAACTAGGAGCAAATGGTATATTCATCATTGATGAGTGAGCGTGCAATTGTAAATGTATAGCAATTATAAGGTTTGGCTTACATTCAGTCTATTAATGGTCTTCTGTAACCCATTTGCACCCAGTCAACTTGACATTTTTGCAACTGCCTTGAAGAGTCTAGGATCCAAACATATCAAGCGCCAGTGGGTCAATCAGGTATTTCAGTCTTGAGTGATTGGTCATGGTCAGCTGGGCACACCTCTAAGACCCTGAGACACTAGCTCCCTGCTCTGTTCTCACTATCACAGTGAACAGCATGCAGATAGTGAAGTGATAGTTTTCTGGAAGCACAGTAGAAGTTCCGTACAAACGGTAAATTATCATCGAGTTCTGTGACTTGTACAAGCATGGTTGGACGTTATATATTTACTATATACCCGATTTGAAAAAAAAATCATTAATTTCGTATGTCTTAACAACTAATATCTAATTAATGTGTATGGCAAGGTGGTCCGTATTTTAGTGTACGGACCAGCGGTCCGTACAGTATTTTTACGTCATACGCCGAAACGGTGCGTATTTACAGTATATACAGCATGGGTATATAGTGATATATATATATTTGTATAGTCTAGGCATAGGCATCGATAGCTTAAGCACACTATTATTTGGCAAGGACTAGAATTATGCCCAAGACACCTGGCTGATTCTTCTGGTGAATAAGTGAGGAATCCCTGTCCCGATTCCCGTGTATACCAAAAGGAGTAGTAATGTGTACATGTAGACCCATCTCTGAAGTAATGTGGTTAATTATATGAAATATAAAATTATACAAGAAAATTCTGGAACGGCAGTGCCCTACAAATCCAGGGATAACCTCCGGTGTAAAGAATATGGGAGATAACGTAAAAACGTAGCACCTGCGTGGTTGAGGTCAAGAAAGGCCACCGGCTTTTCTTGTGAAGAATGAATCCTCCAAGGCCCAGGTACTATTGAAGTCGCTGAAAAATGCAGGAAGAGACATTGTTGTAAGAGGCCGTAGCCCCACCCTTTCACTGCCCGAGCCCATTCTTTACAAGGAAATGAGTAAAAACATACATTTTTGTACCACTAAACACATGAAGGTTTGACCTTCAATGGCTAAAACAATAGTCACGTCCTTTGTTTGTAGTCACATGACCACTGTTATTTACATTCATATGAAATGCTTTTACCTAACAAGGATCAGGAATTTAGTTCAAATCCTTTGTGCTCTAAACTTGAATAAAGATCTTCTTGGAAAATAAATGTATCAGAGAGTAACAGGAGAGGTATTGACATTCTTTGAATCGACTCAACAACTTCAGAAATAGAAGAAACTACAGTCGCACCCAAGAAAGAAGAAAAAAAGCGGTCCCTCAAAATAACTATCACAAAATCCGCTGAGAAAAGAAAGAGGAAGACAGGAAACAAGAAAAGAGAAACACGACCCAGAAAGAAGACAAGACAGAGAACGAGGAAATCGAAAAACTAAAAAGAGAAAACGAAACAGCGAGGAAAGAGACAACAACGCCACCTAGACGCAGCCAATACAGGTGTTGCCGTTCAGCGCCGCCTAACAGCCCACTGCCTAGTTACGCGGCCGCTCGGACAAACCTGGCCGAGTCTGGCTATATGTGTATAGAGAACACAGCAATCACACCTAAAGTGTGAACGGTGGGTGTGATTACAGGAGCGTTGTTTTTGGACAGATTGGACTGCTAGAACAATTAAAGGCATTGTATCAACCAGCCTGGACTATCAAAACTTTATAGTTGATAATTGTTTTGGTTTTAATTTGGAAAAAAGATAACCACATAACAGCTAGGCCTGCCAATGTATTAATGTATATTCAATTTCGGTGTTCCTGTGTTATCTAAGCGATATCTAAAGTATCATTGAGGTGATATACATGTATGATACATCGAATTGGAGCTGGAATACCATAGCATACGATGAAATCACTGTTATTTCTCTGCAAATGATATACACGGGTATTATGAACGTATTACCCTCATTAACTGAGTGATTCAATGCTAAAGAATACGTTGCCAGGGGCTTGTTTGGCTGCAGGCATTGCGTATCCAACCAGATAAGGTGCGACACCGGACAGTGGAAAAAGGCCTATTGTACAAAGGACCGAACCAGATCTCAGCTGTAACGCTGCTGGGAGATATATATCACATTATGAAACGTATAAACCAACCCATGAGGTGGGCCATGGAAAATGAATTCCATCGCCAAGGAATATTCAAATAACTATAAAGGACACTGGAAAATACAAGAATCAATCGTTGACAAATTACAATGTTTAACCAAATCCCGAGAGTATACTATGGAAATAATTGATACATGTATATAGATTTTTTCATTTACCAGTTACAAGTTACTATATAACCTAATGAAAAGTTATTATACATACCTGATAAATCCTTTAACAATTATATACTATAATGATGACGCAAAGAGGGAGTTGGAAATAAGACGTTTATTGAGTAAGGAGTTGTAGAGTTGAGGTGAAGTACTGTCTTTAACTATAAGAAAGCCGCGAGTGAAGTATGAGTGAGGAAAAGAGTTTAAAGTTTTTGTGGGGTGGGTGGGAGGTAATATTTCCCGAGTCCATTGGTTTTGCGGCGAGTCACATGGTGGAGAGGTAGTCACGTGGGGAAGTCCGGTGTATGGAGAGTGTTCGGTGGGGGGAGAGTGGAGAAATCCCTCCCGCGCACATTAAACCCAACGAGTTGGGAACAATGATGACGCAAAGAGGGAGTTGGAAATAAGACGTTTATTGAGTAAGGAGTTGTAGAGTTGAGATGAAGTACTGTCTTTAACTATAAGAAATGCCAAAGGCCGAGGTCAAGGCCAAGGCCACCTCCTTGGAGGGGTCGGCCGGGACGTAGGCCCTGAGGGAGGTGACGCTAGTCCAGGTTCCATGGTGGAGGAGGGCCTCTTCCGAGGCTCCATGGAGAGCAGCTTGTTGAGCGCCTCCTCTCCGTAGGGAGTGTAGGGAGGCCGAGGTCGCCCTGGGGGAGGAGAAGGAGGCCAGGGCCGCTCGGAGGATGGAGGTGAGGCCCTGGGCGGTGAGAGGTACGCCGGAGGGGTCCAAGAAGGCGAAGGACGTCGGCGGAGCAGGGAAGGCGTGTGTGTAGGCGAGCCAAGCGGATTTCGGGCAAGTTGGGGAGCCTCGGACCTCGGGAACCGCTAGAGGGAGCGGAGGTTCCGAGGAGGTCCTCGTCTTGGTCGAGTGTAGGAGGACAATGAGACCTGTGGGGGAGGAAACGACGTCCTCCCGCCTGAGGGCGTGGTGCCCCGGTCTTCCTGGGCCCTTCGCGGGCACCAGGTTGGAGGCCCTGAGGAGGGCGAAATACCCGAGGAGGAGGGCCGCCTTCGGAGCGAGTCCAGGCGATCTCGCTCTGTCAAGATAGGCCGATATCCCAAGGATGTCGGCCGGGAGGAGCGGAGGCGCGCAGGAGGGGACGTGCGCGGAGAGGTTGTCCGCTCCCTT
Organism: Alentia gelatinosa; assembly: GCA_950022655.1. NCBI lineage: Eukaryota > Metazoa > Annelida > Polychaeta > Phyllodocida > Polynoidae > Alentia > Alentia gelatinosa. The sequence continues at coordinate 102,042,808 of OX465582.1, forward strand.
TGCCACCGCGAGGGCGAGGGGAGACGAGAAGGAGGAAGTGTCCCCTCCCGCGAGGCCGACCCAGGCTCTCGCCCCAGAGGCGTAGTTCCTGCGCGAGGCCGGAGCCGGGAGGCAGTTTGCTAGGTATTGACGGAAGAGGGCGACCTGCGCGGGCGAGGGCGAGAGATGAGGAACTGTGTTGTCCACGCAGAACGTGAGGTAGAGGCGGGCCTGTCTGGTCCTGTTGAAGGAGGTCGAGGGCGCGACTGAGGCCTGGAGGGACGCCCGCGCCTGGCGGCCGAGGAGGGTATCTGGAAGAGTTAGAAGAAGTTATTGATGATGGCGCCAAGGTCGGCTGGCTCGTGGCAGGTCGTTTCGAGCGGGGCGCATGCCTCGGTCGGGAGGTCAGCGAGGACCGGGGCGATGATGTATATGTTGAGGACGATGATGTATATGTCATTCGTCGTGCCGATGAGCCAGAGGGCACGACCGTAGGCGGCTGTGACGGGGTCTCTTCCAGCGCCCTTTTGGAGATCTGTTGCGACCGTCGCGTTTGTGGTCGAGACGACGATCTCCGAGCCCCGAGGGACGAGGGGAGCGAAAGTGGCGGCCGCTAGAACTACGAGGGCGGCCAGGAGTTGGGGGCGGCCAGGAGTTGGGGGCGACCACTACCGCGGAGGTGGCGAGGGCAGTAGTGACATGTATGCGGTCCCTGGAGGGGGTGTATATGGCGACGCCGTTGGAGGCGTGGGCGTACTGGCGGAACCAGGTGAGGTCGAGGCGGGCCTCGGGGGTGAGGTGGACGTGGCCCGAGGCTGGAGCGGTTTTCATGAGGGCAATGAGGCGGTTTGTGAATCGCCTGGCGTGAGGGACGCACTGAGCTACGTAGACGAGGCGGCCGACAATGAACCGGAGCTCTGACCTCGTAGCAGTTTGGCGTGTGAGCCACGAGGCCAAGCGTTCGGCGAGGTCGGTCATTTTCTCCTGAGGAATCGCGATAGTCATGGCCTCAGTGTCTATTTCATAGCCCAGCCATTCCATTCGGGTGGTGGGGGGCTGGCACTTCTTTGGAGCGAGTTTAACGCCCAGGTCGTCGGCGAGGGAGATGAATTCGCGGTAGGTGGCGCTGGTGGCCTCGGCCCCCGCGAAATCATCGAGGTAGGCGAGGGACCACGCCCCCTCCGACCTGTGTAGGTAGACCATTGCGTTGGTGAATCTCTGGCAGGCAGCGCCGGAGAGTCTGGCCCCCAAAGCTGGGGCAGATGTCGAGGTAGAACTCGTTCCGGTGCCGGAATCCTAGTAGGGGAAGGTCGAGGGGGTCGATCCGGAGCTGTCTGTAAGCTCGGGAGAGGTCGGCCTTCCAGAAGAATGCGCCCCTGCCGAGGGTTGCGAGTCTGGTTTTGAGGTCGTGGATGGATGGGAGGGTGTATTTCGTGAGGACACCCTCCCTCACGTTGGGTAGTGTGTAGGCGTTTACACTCTCGTTCTGAGGGAACGAGAGGTCGATGATGACTCGCCTAGTTGAGGAGTCCTTCTTGTCCCTGGTCAGCAGGGGTGATGTGTGCGACCAAGGCACGAAGGGAGGGCGTATGAAGGGGCCGAGGAGGGCCCCGTGGGCGAGTTCGGTTTCGATGAATGCGTTGATTTGGGCGATGTGGGCGAGGGCGGAGGCGTGGTTCTGGACGGTCGGGGTGGGAGGTTTGTCCCCGAGGAAGCCTATAGGCCAACCGAACTTGAGGTAGTCGCATACCGCGAGGTCGTGGTAGTCGGCGAGGCGTTCCCTCCAGACATGGATATGGAGATCAGAAGGGAGCGAGATCCTCGCCCCGAGTCTATTCGGCAGGCAGGTGGCACGAGTTTGTTCGTACGCGTGGTAGTAGAGTTCGTTGCCTTGCCGAAGTCCGGAGTCCGGCGCGGGCCAGAATTTAGCGAGGGTCTTTGAGTGGACTCCGGGTGTTCTCGGAACAAGTTCCTTCCGTGCCGGGGGGGCTACGAGGGTGCCGTCCTCGGCTAGGGATGTGAGTTCTGCGGGGGTATCAGGGGCGGCGCGATGTCCGGATGTGATATCGGGGACCTCTGGTGCGAGGGGGTCGCCGACGGTCGAGGTTGTAGGCGAGGGGTGTGGTCCTGCCTAGGAGTGGCCGTTGCCCATCTGGTGTCGTGGGCGTTATCGGATGCTCGGCGGGCGGGCGAATTGTCGTTGGGCGTGTCGATGATCATGAATCCCTCGGGTGGAGGGGCGGTGTGGAATTCCGGTTTTTGGCCAGGGGTTCCTGGCCTACTTCTGAAAGGACGCGGGGTTGGCCTCGGCTCGGGCTTTTATTCTGCAGGCGGCCTCAGCGTGGCGATGTATGAGACCGAGGTCGTTTTTGCAGAACCCGCAGAAGTGCCCGTCGGGTTTTCTGGCGATGACGTGGCCCTCCGTTTTGGCGCACCCGGCCTCGGCGTTATATGCCGGGCAGGGGGTGTCGGGGACCTCGGCTGGTTTAGGGCGCCTTGACGGGTTATGGGAGGGTCCGGAGTCCAGGCGGGCGGTGGCTACTCGTGCCATGCCGACCCTCATTATCTGGATCCGGACTTCGTCCGTCCATCGGAGTCTACGTTCCGCGATTTGAGCGAGTACCTCTTCCGAGAAACCCCGGACGCCCGCCCATGTGAAGTCCTTCGCGTCCTCCGCAATGTCTCGGAGGTGGGCATTCATATAAGGGCGGTCCGCCGGAGTTGTGTCGGGGTCGTCTAACAGACGGAGGAAACCAAAGAAGTACTCGCCCATAGTGAGTGAGCCGAGGGAGGTTCTTTCGTGCTTCCTCCCTCTAGTGACGAATTCATGGGGAAACGTGCGGTTATTACCTTGTTGATTGAAGTGTTGTTGACGGAGGAGTCATTGAACCTGGTCCTCGGTTGTGCCGTGTGCTGAGTGGTGGTAGTGACCGAGGGCTGGGTCGGCGATCGTGCGGGGGGCGTGGTCCGCGGCGGGTGTTTGTTGATGTTCAGGTCGTGGTGCTAATCTAGCCCCGTTGACCTCGTTTCTGGCAGGGTGTTGCGTGTCTAGCTGACCGACCGAGGCCAGGGCGGCGGTCGCGACGGGGGGCGACCCTGGGCGAGATGTGGCAGCTGCGGGGCCAGTTGACCCAGTGACCGAGTGACCCCCAACGGACAGTCCTAGGTGATGGAGGATGGACTGTACAACCACCTCCATGCGAGCAATTGTGCCTCCACTCCGGAATCCTCGTCGAGAACCGAGGCCTTCTTCCTCCTTTTAACCGCCCTGGTGTTCTTGGGGCTGGTAGACTTTTGTTTACCCATGTTGGATGTCGGGTGTTTGATAAGTCCGGGGATAATTGGAGAAGACGGGAGGAGTAATATTTCCCGAGTCCGTTGGTTTTGCGGCGAGTCACGTGGTGGAGAGGTAGTCACGTGGGGAAGTCCGGTGTATGGAGAGTGTTCGGTGGGGGGAGAGTGGAGAAATCCCTCCCGCGCACATTAAACCCAACGAGTTGGGAACAATGTAAAATCTCGAATATTATGAATTAAATGCATAAAAGATATAAATCATAATAAGAACACAGGAGGACAGGGTAATGGACCATCAATACGTTTATCAAACCTCTATGTAAAACTTTTCACTGCTTACCAAAGTGCTCTCAAAATATCAGTACTAGTATAAGTACATGATTCACACCTGAAGAAGGCTGTATAAAAAGCCGAAACGTTGTGTCAAAACCATCAAGAAATCCACTATGATTAATCAATAAAACTACAGATATTTTAAAATCTGGTGTTTATTGGTTATGTGAGTAATCTACGAAAATAATTCTTTGAATATATCTAGAAGAAGAGCAAGAATGATCATGAAAGAAAGAATGAATGAAAAAGGGAGACGGAGATGTAGCGAGGGAGGGGGAGACAGATGCCTTGATATACAGAGTGTGACCCTGAGTGTGACCAGAATTACATGAAAAACTTAAATACGCCCCTCTAATTAGCTTCCTGCTTCAACTTGAAGCTATTAGTCAGTATATATATACGTATTAACAACTGATGCCATTTTTACGATGAGGTCCAATTTAGTTTGTGCGTATTCGATAGTTATTTGTAAAAAACGCAATCGTCTAAGTTAATTAGCACACCGACAATTAGCGAATGAATGTTTTTGATAAAGAAACATGTGCTAACATGTACAAGTAGTTATTAAATGAAAGTAGAGGGGAATTACAGAAAATATTTTACTTACCCCCACGACCAAATATATACGTCGTCCGCTCCTAGTGGTGTATATTAGGCGGGGGCAACAAGGTAGGTGATTCTGGAGAGCATTTTATTCACCTTTACAAGTAGGCAACAAGCCTTATCTAGTTGATAAGATACTGGTATCTAAATGTTGGTCTCTGGTTTATATGTATTTTTTTCAGAATATTGTTATATCTTTATTGTTATTCTTGATGTATAAATCCCCAATGTCTGGAGTATATATGATATCATAGAAAACATTTCATTAGAGCGAACATGACACTAATATAATATGCATTGAGAATTCCCAATGACAACATATACAATTAATGTAGGTAAATGGGACTGTTCACCGCAACGACTGGTAGTGCATGGTACATACATTCCTGGGATGTCTGCTGATATTTTTACAGTAGACATATTTCATTCAGACGTGAGTAGATTATACAATATTGGTACACGGGACACCTACAGGAAGGATGTGCGTTGTGCGAAAAACATCAGAAGTATCGAGTAGTAATCTATATCCTGAATAGACCTTTTTCCACAGGGCGGGAGTTCACCTTGTCTGGTTACACAGTGCTTTCGGCCTAAAGAAGAAACCAACAAGTTATGGCCAAAGTCATCATTTTCCAGAGATCTGCAGAGTGATATGGACAAGGCGACAGCCAAGTGAATAACACATAGCATTCAAACAAGTTGACTTCTTTGACCAAAACGTGTTGACTTCTTTGAACAAAACGAATTCCTTTCTGTATTTATCTCACCCCGGTACACACTCAAAGAATGGACGACACACAGGATATAAATCATGAAGACCGGACTACAATACTTGTACGGGCATGGAGAACGAGTTCCCAATGTTATGCCTATGGACATTTATTCCAGGGGTGAGATAAAAGTTATTACATAACATACTCTGCGTATATGCCTCTGACAGATGGACACAGTCAATAATAACATATACAATAATAATAATAATAATAATAATAATAATAATAATCAAATTATAAGTATAATCAAAAGTCATTTGGAAGAAAACATCATTATCCAGGGTAAGATAAAGAAAATAACCGTTATTTCACTATATATAATGGTTCCCTTAAATACACTAATATTATAATTAAGTACTGAAGGTGTGTATTCGTCCCTGGAAAAGACATTTACCTTTCATACGATAGAAAAACCTAAATGAGTTCATATGTACATGGGGATAATGACACCTGCTTGTCAGTGCAGGATCGAGGGAACTAAGCCTGCTACCCTAGAGAGCACACTACATAAGGCAAATTACTGATCTACCCATTACGTCAATGTCCCATACAAGCGAGTTGGAGGGCATCAGTTTACCATTGTGTAAGCTCACAAAGATCTGAAGATAAACCCTCAATAGGCTATACAGGGATTTAGACGAGAGCTTTGTCATTTTCACACCAGTTGACAATAGCATCGACATGCCGGAAGTCTGGGACTTGAGCCTCCCTATACCAATCCTCCAGATCTATTGTACAACAGCTTTTGATCTGATCAATTATTACGAAAAGATTTACTTTGCAAACTTATTCTCACCTTTGTTCCCCCTACATTGTACTATATGAGACGTGCAAATGACATTGATTTTAGAGATTAGACATCGGCAAACATTGGGATAGCACTGTGAATCTCCGTCTGGAAGCTACAAGGAACCCCTGAAATGGCCGTTATTGCATCCTGACTTCGTATTATATTCTGTCGTAACCCCTACAGTCTAAGGCCTGGCGTCCATCTACTACGATAGAAATCTAGACCTACCAATATGGCACCGATACAAAAAGTCAATATCGAAGACATATCGGGAAGTTCCAGAATCGTAGACATATGTCTAGACATTCCACTTCATCATGCATTGTAAGGGTTTTTTTCGGTGCCTAATCGCAGAAATCTGGTCAACTGCTCCGATATTAGGTGACCTTCCGACGCGATTTTGATTTTTTTTATCGGGAGGTGCATAGTAGACAATATCGGAGCCATATCGTAGTAGGTGGACGCCGGGCCTTATAGTTCTATTTTCAATATCTGTGTATTCTTGGATAGTTTTACCAGGGGCAGACAGTTGAAAGGGAATGTTGCTTGCTACTTATCGTGCCCACCTGTGGTGCCATATTCTATAGAGTTATATGCGGGTATAACAGCAGGTAACAAAACCCGGGACCATTTCGGGAAATGATTGTTAAGTAAATCGTGAAGAAAGTGGTGGGTTCCATAAATCCACTATTTGGAGCATAGGTGGATGACATTCAATTACAGTTAATTTTATCCATGAAATATTATCAACGTTTTTTAATGGTGTTCACATTAGTTAGACATTGCACATCTCTCCGTATCACAATCTGAATTATTTCATTCATCGCAATGAACGGTAAGGAGTCCAATGTATACATAACAAACTGTCTGGACAGGCAAGGGGATCTTCAGGGAATGAAGGTCTAAAAGTACATGCCGTAATGGTATATAAATAACGCTATTGGCGGTTTTGTGGGAATTCAACAACAAACGCACGTATTCGCACCTGTTGCCTTTTTACAGCCTTCTTAACACAATAGCGTCGTGTCCTTGCCTCCGTCTCTGTTCCCGAGCGGTGTCCAGTGCCCCCTCACCCATGCCCTAAACTAACAAAGGCCATTGACCAGTCTATTTAAGAGCTATATTTAGGTAGAGTCTGGCGCCTTCTTTCGGGTAGGTGGTCCACAAGCAACTGTGTCTGTCCAACATACAGGTGGACGTGTATGTACCTGTATACCTGACACTCTGCTACGAATAGAGAAGACTATGCGGGAGGTGGTAGGGAGATGTGAATGCATGGTAGAGAAGACAACTATAACGGCATCAGGGAGAAGAGAATGATTGAGAAGGTAATGCGAGAGGTGGCGGGAGATGTGAATGATAGAGAAGGCAAGGATAACGGCATCAGGGAGAAGAAAATGATAGAGAAGGCAATAAAGAGGCATCTGGGAAATGGGAATGATAGAGAAGGCAATGAGAGAGGCAGTAGGGAAATGAGAACGATAGAGAAAGCCATGAGAGAGGCATCTGGGAGACGTGAATGATAGAGAAGGCAATACGAGAGGTGACGGGGAGATGTGAATAAAAGAGAAAGCAAAGGGAGAAGCAAGGGAGATGTGAATTATAATAAAGAAGGCAATTCAAGAGGCAGTAGGGAGATGAGAATGATAGAGAGGGCAATGAGAGAGGCAGAAATGAGAGAGACGCCAAAGAAAGACCGTAATAAGTGATGCCCCAATAAAACGAGATCGAAATGGGAAATGGCAAAGAGAGGGAGAGCATTAATGAGAACCAGGACGTGATATGGCAAGTGGAGATGCTTCAGGGAGCTGGCAAGAAGAATGAGAGAAGAGGAGAGAGAAAGGGAGATGGGAAAAGTGGCATGAAGGCGATCATAAGAGAGGCAGGAAAGACACAGTCACTAATTTTTTAAAGTGTTTTATTGGTCAAAATTCAACGACGAGGTTGGTTTTAAATTCTGGCCATTTTACAATCTGTCGGCCTCTTTAGACAAAATTGTTTGGACTTTAATGTGTCAATTACATCAAGAGAAATGCATAAGGAAAAGACGATGATGATGATGAATACACATGTTGTCCTGGTGATTATACCTATATCATGAAGTGGTCGACAGTGACTTGTAGACTTGTATACTCATGCAAAATACAATACGACCGAGCATGTAAACTTTGTTAGATCCTAATAAACTTCATTTTGGATTTACAGCTCAACTAGAATTGATTACCTTCGATAATTACTGGTAGGCCTTTCATTGACCATTTAAAAGATTGTTTACTGGGTTGAATTTTTATATAGTCAGGGGGTGCATTCCACAGTTTCTGGCCACGATACTCCGGGGATCGTTTATAAAACTCTGTTCTTGGTCTTCGTGATTTAAAACTACATTTCTTGCTTGATCGCAATGATAGGTGGGTGGTGGTGAAAAACGCATAGGAATGCAAACACGTGTGGACGAACTGCAGAGGAGGTGAGAGGATGGGTCGTGAGGTGACTGTAAAGAGAGGTGGATATGTAACCAGCATGTCCTTAAACGGACTACAAGTAGCGTACAGGTGAGGGGAACATCATCAACAGGTATGAATGTGGAATGAGCCTAGAGAGGGGGCGTTGAAAAACATACTCCCCTCTCGTTAGAAACGCCACGCTCACTGATGAGGGGGGGGGGGGGGGGCAGCAATCCTGTGATGTAGACATACTTCATGATTACAAAACCAACAACATGCGTCAGATGAGGTTAAATGACGCTGTGCAACGACCGAAAGAAAAAATAGAAAAAAAACAAGAACAATTAGGACGGCCTCCTGTAGCTGTGAGGTCCCGGTAAATGAGGAGACTCCCATCAGAGGCGGCCTGTGTTTGCTGTGAGAGGACATGGACATGCGTTCAGTGCTGTGTGGCTGCTCAGTCACAATATCAACGTGCGCCTTTTTCCAGCAATAACCCGGGGTGAACTGCAACAGTAAGTATCCCAACACCAAGCACGCGGTTTCAGTTACACCGCTTCCGGATTCCACACGCGTCAAGGGGGTGAAACGCAGCTTCGGCGTCCCGTCACCCTACTTCTCTGCTTTACCCTCGACCGATCCCTGCGGCGCGCAACAATCGGGGCCCGGGGTCGACACGTGGGGGCGCCACCGGGGTCGCTGTTGGGTTCTCTGGGCTGTGTGTCGGCCTACTGCTGTGTACGTACCGAAGCGTGACGGACAGGAGGGTAAAACCGTGTCAGGTGGGCGGGCGGGCGGGCGGGCGGGTGTCCATGTATATACCGTGCGGTGGCGCTGCGAGACCAGCATCGGGCTGTGTTTACATTCACCTCGTCGGTGACGCCAGTTCGCAGTGGCAGGAGGACCACCACGTGATTATCATTACTCATACGGGTCGGCGGAGCTCAGTGGATGGGAGTGTGGATCCATCCAACGTAGACCGGGAACGCGTTGGCTCCAGCAACACCCTCCAGTGAGCAGGCCATCTGGGAAACTGCACCACGGACTTCTGACGGACTGCCTGATAAACTAGGTCAAGTTATAATCAGCCCGCATCGATGCTGCAACCCGGGTGCCAGCATCTTTAATATTAACTCGTACTTGTAACACACACAGCTGGACTATTACTGTGTACAAGACGGGTCCCCTTAAGTTGTCTAACACCACCTCAGGAGCTGGAGTATCCCCCGGGAGGAGGTGGGGGATCGGCGCTAACGTCATCAATTATAGAGGGACTTTTAGAGTGAAGTTTCGTTATTACATTGGGGGAAAATCCCTCCAGCAACACAACGTGTATTGACTTGGTACGGACAGCAGGAGGACGCGTTCGATCGCGCCTCTTTTCAGCACAACGCCCGTGAGAGGAATGAGCAATGGATGTACGAGGTGGGCGTTGTGCATGGCTTGTTGTGAGGGTTCACTGAAAACCACACCGAACGCCTCTGCTCACTGATGCGTGTCCGCCCGGAAATGATAATGGTGAGGCGGGGGTAATGCGGACAGGTGTGTGGAATGGAATGACGCACCTGTTCGGACGTCACCCCTACCTGTGTGAGTCGTAGGGGCGTGTGTAGGAGATTAGCACAGAAACAGGATGAGGGCTATGGTCCAGGTGACGCGACGCTTATCCGGCACCGGGTCCCCCAATGCGGACGTCGAGGTGGCCGGGTACGACATGACGGGGGAGGGGGCAGGGGAGGCGGGGGAGACCGACACGGGCGTCGTTCTCATCTCCGCCCTCCCACGCGGCGACCGGGGCGAGGGGTACGGCGGCGGGGGGCGGTCAGCGGCGCGCGGTGTGTACGGGCACAGACCCCTCACTCCCCCCGCCAAGCACGACCCTGATCGCGGTGATCATTATCACCAGCCGACCGTGCCATACCAGTCTCAAACACTGCCACACAGTGCCAAGTTCTCGCAGCACTACGAGAAGCAAGGAGAGAATGTGGTGGACGATACCCACGTGAAAGCCAAACGGAAGTCATACAAAATGAAAAACCTGAAGTTAAAACTACGGCGGAAGTCATCGGTAGAGTTGTCCTCACCAGAGTCGGTCGTTACGCCGCCACCCACCCCGGACGACGTCAGGAAACCAGCAGACGACAAAAAACGCAGACGCAGCCTCCTTGGCGCCAAAACATTCAGCTTGAGTGTGGAGAACCTATTCAAACGTAACAAGCAATCAAAATCATACACACTGAACGCTGACCCTGCTATGGACGCCGTACCCTGCTACACCGAGAGCCACCGGCCCCAGCGTCTCGCCAAGGACACTTCCGCTCCCGTCCCACAGCATTCTACTTCCGGTAACCTGCGGTTCCCGCGCAGCTTGAGCGTTGACGACATCGACGCTGTCGACAATAACGGAAATCAGCAGGAAATCTCGGCCGGAACCACCGGTTATCCGGCGCTGGAGGGGACGGGGAAGCGGCGGACGACGGGGATTATCACTAATGGCTCCATCCCGCGGCCGACAGGAGCACCGCCGCCAGTGCCCCCTATGGGCCCTGCCACGCGGCGCCTGCGTAGTCGCAGTTTGGATTTAGGTGCTCAGCGCCTAGCCGCAGTTTTGACCGCCATTGACATCGACGACCCACCCAAACCGGAAGTGGAGTCGCCTCCGGATCATACCGTGTCGGCTGAGAGCCGTGCCGCTTCTGGTGGAAGCAATAATAACAACGGCGAAGCGGTTCAGGCTGATATCGGTCACAGCACTTCAGTTAATGGTATCCATGACAACGGGAATGCGACGGGTAATGGTGCACGCGAGAGACTTTACAGTGACTACAGCGATTTCAGTGACTATAGTGATTTCAGTTTGAACAATAGTTTTCAAAGTGCCTTTACCGATCACGTATATAGCAACCTCCCACCGCCTATACACGAATGTGTCGACAGACGCAGTAGCGTCTCATCCTTACCTGACGACAATGAACCTGAAGATGACGTCATCATGCAGAACTCATACTCGGCGGGAAGCAACTGCACATTACCCGAGGTGGCGTCAACACACCTGCCGTCAGGCGGCGCCCCGGTCGCGGCTGTACAGCAGCGCCGTGGGCGGTCACCAGTGCGTCTGGGAACGCGGACAATACCCCTGACAGCTTCCCAGAAAGATGCTATACATGAACAAGAACGTCAACGCAGCCCTGCCGCGACCCTGGCGGCCAGCAGGGCCAAGCAGGCGGAGGAGGCCTGGATGGCGGCAGTGGGACCCGACCAGGAGGACCCGGGCCGGTCACGTGACCACAGTGCAGATGGGCGAAGTTCCCAGCAGCAGCAGCAGAAGCAGCTTCCACCCCCGCCTCCACCCAAACCCAAGCGCAACAAGCCCCAGGAGACGCCTGCGGATCCGGAAGCGAAGGGGACACCCGCTTCAGGTCCAAAAGGCGAGGAACGAGGCGGCAGGGGTCGGAGGCCATCCGGAAAGCGGCGCGGGCCGGCGGTGGTCCGGCCCAAGGTTCCCCCGCCCAAAGTACCAGGCGGACCGGACAGAGTCACCGACGATCCCGCCACTGCGCTGCGACAAGCTCTGAGGAAGTTTGATGTGATTATTGTTGACGATATCTATAATGACGATGAGTCGTCAGGAACAGCTGGAAGCAGCGTGGATGGGATCCGCGGTCCAGAAGATAGGGAAATACAACTGGTAAAAGAAAGGGAAAATAGTAGAGAGGAACCTAAGGAGAGTGATAAGCAAAGAGAGGGGGGATTTGGATTGGAAAACAGGCAACGTGATGATATACAGATTGAGGAAAGTGAGTGGGATGAGAACCAGGTAGAATTCAATTTAGATTCTCATGAAAGCAAGCCAGAAGAGAATAAACCCGGGACAAATCAGGTTGAAGATAGGGAAGAGGGGGATGCGGGAGGGCTAGGGGAAGAAACCCCAGAGGAGGATTTCGAGACGGAAGAATCGGACGGGGAATGTACCGCAGACCATGACCTTGGAGGGAGAGGTGTGATGAGGCAGGATAGTCATGGAAACGCAATACGAAGGCTAGCTAAGACAGATGAGACTGTGTGGCGGCAGACCACTGATGGTATACTGGTAGATCACGGTGGGAGTAGAATGGGGCAGGCGTGGAGGCGGTTACCGCTACACCACAGCGCCGACCCTACAACACCACACACGCCACTTGTTGTTAATCATAAAGCGGATATCGCCGTGCCTAACGGACGTGTACGGGGAGCGGTCGGCGGATCAACGGAGGAAATGAAGTCACGGCCAGGGCTGGTCGTAGAGAGTCACCTACCACAACACACAGCAATAGTGGACCGTGAACAAACGCCCACCACCACTTCCCATGATGATAGGAGTGATTGTGATAGTGATATAAGTCGAGACAATAACAACAAAAAGGTCCGCACTCTCCGTGATGAGTTAAGGTCACAAATTCGGCACCTGCGTCAGAGGAACGGTGGAGGATGGGAGTTGGATGTGAGCAGTGAGAGTGGCTCAGAAAAAGTCGTCTGCTCGAGCAGTTGCACGTTTCCCGCCAAACCAAAGTTAACCGTGCCCTATAAACCACCGGGTATCACGGAGAAACTGAACAGTGGTGTGCCCTCACGTGCTGGTGCCAGGGATCACACACCCGCCACTACCACCACCACCGACCCCACTACCTCCACCACCACCACAGCCGCCCTCACTACTACCACCACGCCGACCACACTCACTATGACCCAGCGTGGTGGATATAACGGTCAGGTCGCCAGCGGCGGTGGTCGTGATGATGACGGCGACATACCTTCACACACTGCAGGCCACATTGGGCACAGGGCCACGGGAAAAACTGCACAGGATGACGAGATGTCGGGTCAGCAGGCGGCGAGGCGAGCACTCAAACCGCCCACCCTCTCACTGGCTCAGGTGCTGGGCGGGGGACCCGTTGGTGGGAGGCAAGCCGGGCCGGCGACCAGTCGGTGTGATCAACACGAGGCTGACACTTCTGGTGGCGGCGGGGATGAGAACGACCACACTCATCTGACAACCCAGGACGCTGAACCTACACCAGTGACGTCAACAGCGGATGTGACGTCGGTCGTGTCGTCTGCTGATGTCACTTTCGGAACGGCGCACTCGATGACCAACAAAGTTGAATTGGTTTCCCGGGGGAAACCCGCACTAAAAGCCAAGCCTCTTGTGCCACCAAAGTCGGCGCAGACGGTACGCAGGTTCCGGGAGAAAGTCAGCTCTTCCGGGTCAGAGAATCCGCGAAGCCCGAGCAGCTCCAGGGAGCGTTCGCTGAGTCCCGGTACGTCCCCGGACCCTTTCGAAAGAGCCGCCTCCAGAACCACAAGCCCGATGCTTAATCACCATGACAATGATACCACACACGCTACCCATGCGCAGCGGGGTCTGACCGCCACTAGCGCCGCCTATATCCGGTCTACCACCCCACGGGGATTCTCGCCTATATCCCCGACGACGTTCAAGTTTAATATCGGCGCTACATCGCCGACTGCCAAGTCACCGCCTGCCAAAGCACAAACTGCCAAATCTCAAACTGCCAAGACATCACCAGTGGATGTTCCTATGTACTCGAAGGTCAATAAGATGCCTTTAAACACAGGTTTGACCTTCGCTACACCCACGGACGGGTGTCTGAGACCGTCTCAAGTAAAAGGAAAACTATTTGGAGGGAACAGACCTGGAGTTGTACCAGGCCGAAATCCAGGAGTTAAGCCAGGACAAAACGGCACTAAGCCGGAACCCCCGCCAAAAGTAAAATTATTAGACAGTGCTAAACCGGACACTGGACAGAACTTTGCTAAAACGTCCAACAAATCCAGGGATCAATTAAAGAGGACTGTGGCTGAAAGCAAACGTCGAGAGATAAAAAGGAGGCCAACCATACCAAAGAAACCACCACATACTTTAAACAGACTTAAATCACAAAGTGCTGAGGACCTAGTCCATGAAGGCGGTGGTGATGAGGGATGTGTGGAGGGGGCAGTGCACAGTGATGGAGAAGATCTATACAACGATGTGCTAGTTAAGCTCCCAGCCACTACCACTCCCTTCCCTGATTACTACCCAGACCTTTACGACGATATCGACATATCACCGGCCGGCGCCCGCGACGCACGGACCAACGCTGGGGAGTGTGCGTCGGACGCAGGTGTAGGGGAGAATCTCCAGCGGAGGGCGCTGCGTAACGAGCAGCCTGACTCAGACAATAACAACACGGTGAGTCTATCGGGCCTTGAGGGAACCTTATCAGAAACGGGCGTTGATAAGGACGATGATAAGACATTACGCTCGCCATGCCGCGTCAGTAGCGGCGTGACTCTGCGTGACTACGAGTACGAGGACTTAGCCACTGCCACACGCCGCGCCCGCCAGCTTAGAAAACAACAACAACAAGAACCACGGACGTCAAACGTGTACGAGGACGTGTACCTGCTGGACGCTGACGACGAGTCAGAGGACAGTGAGGAGGAGTTTGAGGAGACGGGGGACCAGGAGGAAACGCACCATTACGCCGTCCAACTTCCCGACGGAGGCGACAGTCTTCCGGGTCCCAGCGGACCGGAAGGGGAATACGAGGAACTACCGGATCCGGAAGCCTGCACATCGTCGAGCCGCCGCGCGGGACGCGGGGGAACTAAAAGGGCCGCCATGGTTGATGCTTTGGAGAAGCGTTTCAACAAGCCTCCGGTGGCGCGCATCCAGCCGTTCCAGACGCGCGCCTATGACGAGGTGTGTATTGAGGACGGCGGGGTGTCGGTCATCAGTGACACGACCACGGTGGACGACGATGAGGACAGCGGAAAGTCGTCTGCCACTAAACCCCGCTCTAAGATCGCGCAGCTGATGAAGCTGAACAAACTCAATTTCACCAAGTCTAAAAAGTCTTACTCCATGGATGACCCAAAGGCGGGGAATAAAATGAAGACGAGCGTGTCGTCGCCATGTATCGGCCATGTCGGGGTCACCGAGGTCAAATCGATCAGCTCAGAGTACTCCGATATAGACCGGAAGTCGGCACTAGGTGCGGCCGACGACGCCATGTCGCTAAATTCATATACCGGAAGTATGTCCTCGCTGGGTTCAGTGGATGGGGATGGCTACCGGAAACATACCGACCATCTGTACATGCGGGTACCGGAGGGTGGGGATGAGATTAGTCAGGTGAGCAGGTCGTCCGACTCGCTCAGCATACACTCCGGCTCAGAGTCCACTCTCTCCGGGTCAACGACCGACGGCAGCGAGCCCAAGATGACCCATGACTACCACCGTAAACACCTGGCCAAGGTCAACCAGAAGGTCAACAAGTCCTTAGGTGCTAAACATCTCTCTAGACTCTACGTGGCTAATCTCAAAGAGAAGACATCCACGCTGAAAGACAAGACCCCAAACTTCAGGAATTTACCCAAGTATTTGAGCAAGTCAGCCACATCCTTGCAGCACGCTTCCCGCAGGTCCCTCGGCGATATCACCGAACAGGTGCAAAGGTAAATATCATTTGGAAAAAATATCGATTCATTCCCAGTTTTTTTTATGTTATGTTCTGATAAACGTAGTTTATAGGGTATTGATAATACAATTATCTGCAAAGGTGGAGTACATGATATCGTACACATTCCAGTAATCTACCAATATGTTATCGTCCCCCACCCACCCATCCTCCTGGGAATTTGACCAATTATTTGAGTTAAACCAATCATTATGTTAAGTCCCAAATCTGTAGCTTCTGATGACAGATTTGTAAAGTATTCCATACAAGTTTGGTTTATATAATTTTAACTGTTGGGACATATTGCAAGATATCATGCATGGTACATATTCTGTGTTATCAGCATATATACAGTCATTACATATCACAATCCAAGACAGGAAACTTTGATTTTATAGTAATCTTGACTCCTCTAAGGGGTTTAAACCATAATTTAACCATAGCTTAGATTGATGCCTGAATACCACGACAGCCAATGACTCACAGAATGGTTTGTTGTCATAGAAGGGGATCCGATCCACTCCTCAAATCAAAGGCTCTTATATAAGTTAAATAACTCAACTACTGGCGTATCTGATATTCATATCTACAATTGGGCTATGACTCTTCTATTGACTCTAACGGGTCAAGTGGTTAGTTTTTTTACTTCCTTCGTTGTACATGTCCCACTCGTGTTTTAGTGATTAGTCATCGTCTATACACAATATATCAAAGAACGATCAGTATGACTGAAATAATATTAGCACCTTGGGTTTGATATTTGTGCCTTTGATCTCCCACACATGGGATGGGAAATCTGAATTAGAATCTGATTCCGGAGATTGTTTCACTAGACAAACGTAACAGAGAAATAGGACAGCCCCAAATCCCTAACCACAACACACATCCGCCCTCATTCTGTCCTCACACAGTAAACAGAAGCACAGGGCGACGGAGAAAGGCGGGACTTTTTAATACATGGCAGTCGGCCTACTATTCTCAATATGGTAACTATTAAAGACATTATCATTAACCCATGTTTAACGTGGTGGTACAGCTTGGGATACAGCATTGTTTGTGCACTTGATCAAACCACATAGTTGTGCGAGAGTAAACGTCCGGGTTATAGAAGCAATGGTTTTTGGATCAGATCAACTATTTATTTATTCAATAACGTGGAACATTCTACCACTATTGCCATGTCGTGGGTTTGTTTTTTAAATGGAATATAATGATAAATTGTTTTCAACCTGAATATAGTTCGGTCGATACTGTGTCCAACCAGAAATAAAACACATTTAGTCATGATATGGCGTTCGCTGGTGCTGCGACATAAAACAGCAAAATCTAAAAACCTAACCGTTTTGGTTAGTGGAACGCACCACACCAGCCATTTACTTTTGGAATATTGCAGCCACCTTGCCTGCGTCTCGTTTCCCACTAGTCGAAATGTGTTTGTCGTTTATACTAAATTAGCAAACCGCATCTTTCTACACCCATGTTGGATTCTACATTGCATGATGCATACCGTTATAAATAATGGTTAGGAGATGCAGGTATCCAGAGAATAATCACAGATTATTTTTTTTTTTTTTTTTTTTTTTAAATTTTATTTCCAGTGCCTCTCAACCAAGGTTGAGTTATTCTGGCACGTCACAAGATACACATTATTACAGATTATTGTACAATACATTGATTTCTGTAAAGTGGTGTAACAGCAGTTACATAGAGAAAGGTAAAAGTGTAAAGAGTGATGATATGATAGAGTTAACTGATAATCATTATAGATGTCCATGATAATTATATCTACTTTTTTAGTTCAGTCTCTAGTTGTTTCTTGAACGTTCCTTTGTCCACGATGTTATGGATATCATCTCCCAGAGCATTCCAGGCTCTCGCGCCTCGTTGATAAGGACTATTGTAAACACTCGCACATCTTGTTGTTGATAATTTGAATAAAGTCCTTTTTTGGGTTCTAGTTCGTCTTGGGTTTGAGTCTATCCAGTTCATGTTATTTCGATTTTTAAACATTATACATAGTAATTGCAGTTTTCTTCTGGATTCTAACGTATCAATGTTACACATATCATGCATAGTAGCTATAGATTTACGTCTAGAATTACAACCAAGTAAAATTCTTAAACCTCGATTATGTAGTTTCGATATTTGTTGAATATCTCGTTGTCTAAAACTTTGATACAAGAACGAACAGTACTCCATGTGTGGTATTACAGTTCCCACATACACATTTCTCGCAGCCTCAAAAGTTAAACATTGACGGATTTTGCCAAATTTGAATAATTTACTACTGACTGTTTTGATGATTTCATTTACATGTGGTATCCATGATAGAGTATTGTCTATTGTGACACCTAGATACTTATACTTCTTACAAACGTCAAGCTGTTTATTATCCATGAATAGTTCTATGTCTTGTATATTTTTAACCTTTGATTCTGTACCCACACACATAATCTTGGTCTTCTTTATATTTATAGTTAAACCATTACTATTACACCATGCTACTAGGGTTTTTAAATCATTTTGAAGTTTTGTTACAGCAACAACAGGATCTTTATCTGATATAAATATAACTAAATCATCGGCATATTGTATAAAATTTGATAAATCAATACTAGAACCTAAGTCATTAACAAATAAAATGAATAGAAGCGGACCTAGGACAGATCCTTGTGGAACACCGAAATTAATATGTAGAAATTCAGATACCATGTTATTAATCTTTACACTTTGATTTCGATTGTTTAAATAATCATAAACCCAGTTTACTAAATTTTCTGGCAATTTTAAAAGTTTTTTTAATTTCAAAAGGAGTAACTCGTGACTTATGGAATCAAAAGCTTTTTTATAATCAACAAAGCAAAGGACACTCAGACAACCCTTACTGCGTGCTTCATACAGTTCTTTGAGGAGAAAAAATATGGCATCTCCTGTACTTCGGCCAGGTCTAAAACCGTTTTTTTTTTTTTTTAAGACATTTATTTAACCTGGGATTCACTCAGCTCCATAGGAACTGGTCTCAACGTGATCCCAGCATATAATTAATGTTACATTCGTTTCTTTTGTAGTATAAGCATGTAAGATATGCAACCTATGTACATAACAGTGGTAACGATGAGGTATATTGCAACACAGAATATGATTGGTTCACACGTATGACCTACAATGGTGTGCACCGACCATCGGCATGTGTGTCTAGTAGGAGAACACGTATTTTACAATATTCACAGATTATAGTCTTAATAAAATCATGAGTTATGGAATTCTAGTTTTAAGTATAAGTTTCTGGTCCTGCTTAAAGGCCGTGATCGTTTCAATCTGTCTCTGAGTCGGTGACTGTTTATTCCATAGGGTTGCTCCTCTGAATTCTACACTTTTCTTATATTGTTCGGTATTTGGTAATTTGATGTTGAACAGTGGGGCTGTTTGTGCTCTGGTGCTGGCTGTTTTCACTTGTAGTAGTTCATTACGCTTACGTTGTTTGTACATGTGTACAAGGAGGTGTGAAATTCTTCTGTCTTCTAGTAGGGGCAGCTGAGCAGCTCTATGTAGTATAGTTACACTGGATCTACTCCCACTTTTTGTTGCTATGCGTATTGCATTGTTTTGAATAACTTGCAGTTTTGATTTATCTGTGGGTGATCCAGCATCGTAGAGAATATCCCCATAGTCCATAATGGGTAGTAACATGGTTTTGTAAATAATATTACAGGCATGCTCATTTATATAAGGTCTAATCTTGGTTAGGAGATAAAGTTTATGCGATAACATTTTCAGTAAATTGCTAATATGATTTCTATAGTTTAGATTCTGGTCTAGTGTTATACCTAGGTATCTGTATGTGCTCACCCTTTGCAGGGCGACCCCATCCAAGTCAATGTTCATTGGTGTATGCCAGCTTTCTTTATTTCTTTTAGGGGTGTTAAAGGTCATAAATTTAGTTTTTTTAATGTTGATCGTCAACTTGTTCCTTTTACACCAATTGCTGACTTGGCTAAGGTCCGTTTGCAATGCGTGAGCTATCGCATACCGATCCTTTCCAGCGTTGTATAACACAGTGTCATCTGCATATAACATACTTTTCGTACCATTTTCAGTGGTGCTTTCTAACATTAAACTAAGGTCATTTACATAAACTATGTATAAAAGTGGTCCTAAAATTGACCCTTGCGGGACACCACACGTAATTGATTCCTGTTCTGATTTTACACCGTTTGCTATTGTAGCCTGGGACCTGTCTTGTAGATAACTTGTGAACCATTTCAGTAAACTTCCATTTATTCCTAATTTATCTAATTTGTTGAGGAGAATATCATGATTAATGGTATCAAATGCTTTCTTAAAGTCTATAAAGATTCCTATTGTGTATTTATGATCATTTATAGCATTGTATATATGGTTCGTCAGTTTTGCAACTGTCTCTATTGTGGAACAACCTTGTCGGAAACCATTTTGTGCTTTATGTAGTATGTTATTATTATCAAAAAATTCAGATGTTGCAGCATGAACTAGTTTCTCTAATATTTTTCCTGGTAGGGGGAGTAGTGAGACAGGTCTCAGGCTACTTACATCGGGGTTATTTCCTTCCTTTTTCAGGGGTACAATCGTAGCAATTTTCCACTCCGTAGGGAATACTCCTTTAGTCAGTGAGAGGTTCAACAGATATGTGAATTGGTCACATAAAATAATTAACGCATCTTTCAAGTATCTCGAGGTTAATCCTTCTATGGCTGATGATTTTGTGCAGTTTATCTCTTTTAGCAGTTTCATTACCTCTTCCTTAGTTGTAGAGAGGTCTCCAAATTTATTCTCATTTCTAAGTCCTTCATAGAACCATTTTTGATTTAGTTTTGTGGCCAAATTTGGGCCTATGCTCGCGAAGTAGTTGTTAATATAGGAGGATGTTTGCTCTGTAGTTATCCAATCTCCATTATCTTTTTTTAACTTAAAAATATCGTGTTTATTGGAATTTTTCTTCGTAAATCTGGATAGGATCGACCAAAATTTTTTTGTATCATTTTTGTTTGCCTCCAGTGCCTCCCTTATGAAATTTCCTTTCGCTTTTTTAAGTAACTTATTGACCAGGTTTCTCTGTTTTCTAGCTAGGTCCTTATCTTGGGGTTTCCCAGTTTTCCTGGCTCTTTTCTGTAAGCGGTCCTTATCTTTTATATGTTCAAGCATCTCATTGTTTAACCATTCCTCTCTTACTGTTTTGACCTTGTAGTGTTTCATTGGGCATATCTTATCTAATTGCTTTAATATAGTTTCTTTGAGCTTACTCCATACTGTGTTTGGTTCTACTAGTTTGTAATATTGTTGCCAATCTACTCCTTCTAATTTTTCCTTAAATCCATCATATGAATAGTTTCTGCTGGATCTGCCATAGAAGGATGTTTTGCCTTTGCGTCTCTTATTTTTAGACCTGATAACGTATACTCCCTCGTGATCACTGACTCCATCATTAAATAGTCCACCATTTATATAGTCATGGTTGTTTACAAACACATAGTCGAGGCAGCTCTCTTTAACTCCGTGTCTTGTAGCTTCTTTAACCAATTGTTTTAACCCAAGGACTGCCTCCAGCAATTTTATCTCTTTGTAATCTATGTCATCTTTTTGTAGATAATCTACATTGAAGTCACCTAATATAAATAAGTCTTTTTGTCTATTATCTAGTATGTCCAATACTTCATTTTTTATCTCTATACAGAAGTTCTTACATCCAGTACCCGGGGGTCTGTATACCGTTCCTATTATAATATCTCGTGTTTCAGGTAGGACTATCTGAACCCATAGGGTTTCTTTAGTTGAAGTACTGGTATTGAATTGATCTAATTTAGTTTGGTCTATATCTAGTTCTTCCCGTATATATATACCTACCCCCCCTCCTATTTTGATCTTGTCTTTCCCCGGGTCTTTCCAGTTTCTATCGTTTCTGATGAATATATAGCCAGGCAGATCAACAAGGTATGTGGGCATTTTCTCTGTTAGCCACGTTTCAGTGATACATAGGCAATCGATATCTGAGTCCACTAGGATTGTGTGGACCGCATCTAGTTTTGACCACAGACTGCACACATTCAGGTGTACAATCTTTAAGCCTTTGCAGTTTAAGTCCAAATTACTACTCATGTTTAAACAAACGTTTCACATATTTCAACACAAACATGACAATCGGTCGAGCAATACACCACCAAAGTACAATCAACATGTTTACAATTTTATATGTATAAATCTTACTTAAATATCCAAATTAAATTTCTTATTACAACTAGAGGCACAGATTCCGTCTCGGCGCTTATAGCCACGGCTGTGCTGGTTCTATCTAGAATAGTGTTGTATGTACAATTGAGCTACAATATAGCTTGGAGCTTTCCTATAATTTTAAGCAGTATACAATTGTTTATTCTTCTTTTTTTCTTTCTTTTTTTTTGCAGGTTCTGGAAGTACCTGGGGGGTCTGGTCGGTTCGATCTCCCCTCTAGGATGGATCTTCTCGGCCAGCACACCCAAATATTCCCATCCCCTGCCGCCAAAATATTTCATTACTTGTTACCTTTACCCCGTTCAAATTTACAGTGGGATTAGTATAGTTCATCACCATCAATACTTAGTTATAAACTGTGGTTATAATGATTTCGCCTTTTGGTCTCCCCTCTAGGATGGGCCAAGTTGGCGTCACTGTTTTCAGCATGGTTTGGTTTTTATAGCAGGTTCATGTTCCGGAGCGTTGATACTATGCATTTCACCCAGGTATCGATGGTTAGATCTGTGGGGTGTAAACCGTCATAGAACCTCCCAAACGCATTCAGTTCATTGTTCCCTAGTCTATAGTGTATTTTCGCTTGTAGCCTGGGCCCTATCACATCTTGTTCTTTGTTTAGCAATGATATAACATGGTTTACTTGTTTTATTATGCTATTCAACATGTCTTGTTCCTGGTCTATGAGATCATAATCCGGTAGCTTTTTGAAGTTGTTGTAGGTTCTGAAATGCATGCCAGTGAGGTGCGCTATTATAACCCTGTTTGAGTAGCATTGAAGCGTGTCGCGTGCGGTTACTAGGTCATCGGTCAATGAGTTCACTGCATTTCCCAAGTCATCAAAGGCCAGTCTTACCGTTCTGTTTGAATCCCTTTTCGTCAAGTTATTTATACCACACATCAGTAGTATGCTTCCTTGCGTCGGGCCTTTCAGAGTTGAAATGAATCTATTTACTGACCTTGATATAGTTGCGCCGCCGGTAGCATGAACCTCTATATGATTATTGTCCATTATGTCTGGGAAAAGGTCTTTCAACCTCTTCTGTAGACGATATCCTCTAGAGTCTGTTATTATATCCAGTTTCATCTTGTTTTCTCTCATAGGGTTGTATCATCCCGGACTTCTTGGAGGAGTTTTCCTAGCGCGTTGTTACCTTTTACCGTGTCTTGTTTGATCTCTGCCTTTCTGCGGAGTGGGATTCCACAGCCGTACATCTGGTCCCCTGTCGCTTCATACAGGAAGCCGTCACATTCCCTCAGTTTTTCGAGCAGAGCTGGATTTTGGGTGAATTTGGCGACTAGGATTTTCTTCATATTTTTGGTTTTATTCACCTTCCATTCCTCTGTAATTTTGAGCTTTTTCCCTATTTGTTTGGCTTGGTAGGCATTGACACATTTTCTCAGCTGCGGGATCACGTTTGCCTGGCCTACACTGTGGGCGTGTTCGCTTACATATGCTGCTTCAGCTGATCTAAAGGTGCCGTGCTCTGTTTCGACTTTTACTTCGTATAAGTTTGATAGGAACGAGTGTTCCCCTTGGAAGGCGTACCCGTCCTGCGTTTTTGCTGTCTTAATGCTGGATAGGCGTAGATTTTCTGGTAGTAGATGTAGCTGTTTGCTGGAGTAACGTTCCCCATCTAGTACAATGCTGGCTCCTTTCACAGTGCACTTGTGGTTGGCATTTCTCGCTTCATTTGCGATTTCCCGCATATCTCTCCTAAGGCGAATTTCGTCTTGCGGTAGGTCGTCATTCAAGAATACGTTTTCATATTTCTTGTTGCCTTTCAGGTTTTTTACTTTCCCATATATTTCTCCTTTTTGGGATGGGTATCGGAGTTTCATCATGATTTGTCGTGGCCTTGCTTGTTTGTTTACATTTTCGTTTTCAGGTGGCGAGGGACCCAGTCTATAGGTGGCTTCGATATCCTCCGTGTCGAAAGATACCCCAATGGCCTCCAGTAGCTCATTGCAGTCTACGCGGACGTGATTCTTTGTTTCAGGGATCCCGCTTACCAGCATATTTAGTCTTTTCTTATCTTCTTTGAGTATTTTAATTTCCTCTCTGAGTTCTTTGATCTCTGTGTCGTGTTGCGCAATCGATTCGGTATTATCGTCCACCTGTGAAGCTATGTTTGCCACTTCACTTTTTATTTCAGTGTTTATTTCTTTTATCTCCCCCATCTGCGTCTTCAGATCGTCAAGTGCTGACTTCGAGCTTTCTTTGTGTTCTTTCAGGTTTCCCACCAACTCTTGTAGTAAGTCCCAGATCTCATCGTTTGACTTGGGTTTCTTTTTCGTCTCCGACTTCGCCGCCATCTTGGCTGCTTCCGCCGTTTTCGCGGGCTCCTGTGATTTGTTTTCTTCTTTTTTAGATAATCTAGGCGACTCTCTTACCATCGCACCTGTTCAGCTTGTTTACCGTCCACTTATACGTGCATTGACCCTTGGTTTTACTGCGATCTATCCCTTTTGACAAGTAATCCCGGTTAATTTGGCGCTCCACTATACGTAAGCGTGTTGCCAGTTACATACTGATGGTGAACCATGTCGCTTCTCCAGTACTTCTGCATCATTTAATAATCCATATAACTTATTATGTACTAATTTTTCTAGAATTTTACTTGGGAGATTAAGTAGAGAAATAGGTCTCCAGTTGTCAATTTGCTTAGTATTCCCCCCTTTCGGGATAGGGACTACTGTGGCATATTTCCACGTGGATGGAAATCTTGTTTCTTGCAATGAGGTATTACATAAATACTTAAAGTTATTTTTTAATATGTTGATACTGTCTATAACAACTTTGGTAGAAATATTTGTCAAACCACTGGATTTATGGGGATTTATATCTTTCAGTTTGTCTGTAATTTCGTTTTCCGTGAATTCTATCGAGTATTTTGATAAGGTAGGATCTGTTTCTATGTCAATGAGATTATTTCTATTTTGATTTATTTGTTGACCATTCAGATTTCCGAATAACTCAGCTCCAATCTTAGCAAAAAAATTGTTTATGTAGTCCGGGATGTTTTCATTAGGTATATTATTTCCTTGTTCTTCTAGAATACATTGATGTTTCTCTTCTGTGGGATTTATGATTTCATTGATCAAACTCCAGAATTTCTTAGGATTCTTCCGACATTCATTAAGTTTAGTTGTGCAAAAGTCACTTTTTTCTTTTTTCAATTTTCCTTTTATCTCTCTTGTTATTCTTCTAATTTCTTTTAGGAGAGTGCTTCCTTTTATGTCTTTAAACCTTCTTACTAAATCTCGTCTATGTTTAATTAGGTTCAATAAATTAGGTGACATCCAGCTCGGTTTTTTGTCTTTAAACTTTGTTCTTATTATTGGGCATATCTTATCTAAGTAGGCTTCTATTTTTTCCACCCAGTATTTCCAAAGAAAATCAACATTATTTGAGTCCAAAAAAGGTTTCCAGTTTTCCATAAGCAGGTAATTACTAAATTCGTCCCTATCATAGTGTTTATAATTTCTCCCAGTGAATTCAACAGGAATTTTTTGTCTATTTTTGTGTTTTTTGATTGCCATTATCGGGTAGTGGTCACTTAACATGTCATTTAATGGTTTAGCAGTTAAAACTTGATCACTGTTGGTATATATGTGGTCAATAATCGACCCACCAGCTGGATTCGGCCTGGTAACCTCTCTTATTAACTGTTTTAGTCCATTTACTCTTACAAAATTATTCATAATTTTAAAATCTGAACTTTGTGTTTTTTTAGTATCAACGTTTGCATCACCAATAATCCATAATTCGCGTCCAATTAGTTCATCTGAGTTTACTATTTCTGATAACTTTTCATAAAACTGTTCTGCTGGTTTGGGTGGTGGCTTATAACATGTTACTATTGCCATTTTTTTAACACAGGGCTTATCCATTAGCAGAGTCAATATTTCATAGTTTTCGCAGGTAAAATTTAGGTTTTCACAGTTAACAACATATTGGGCAAATTCATTTAAAACATAGCAACATATCCCACCCCAAGTACCTGTTTTTCTATCTAATCTGTACAATTTATATCCCTGTAGCGATACCATGCAGTCATCATAGAGTTCATGTAGGAGTGTTTCAGTTAATGAAATAAAGTGGGTTCCTCTGAAGGCCTCTAGAACTAGATCTTTTTTTGTAAACAAACTCCTGATATTTTGCCCTATGAACTTTATACCTCTTTGTTTGGTTTCGTAGAACGTCATTTTAGTTATATTTTAGTTTTCTATAGTAATTGGTCGATGAGGAAAGTGTATGAATTAGTTTTTTATAGAGTAGGAAAGTGAAGTGATGATCGACCCATATACCTTATAGGGGCAGATCCGAAAACTATTCAACCACTGAAAATATCAGTGGATTGAATAGTTTTATTTAGGTGAGATAGGAAGACAAGGAAGCGTGGCTGATGAACCTACAGTAGTGCACAGTACCCCAGACAGCACAGGCAGATGCACTTTATACAATAAACATTAATTATTATAAATATGGAGAAAACATATTATGCTGTGCTCAATGATCTTCCGATCACTCAGTTGATCTATTAGGGATGGTTTCAATGTGTTCAATATATACAATGTGAAGAAAAAAATCTGTCAAGACTTATATCTATAGCAGCAACACACAAGTGTGGATACCTTTACATAAGTATATACACTCTAGAAAAAGTAGTAATTTGGCGGTTACTAGTGGCGTACATATCTATCTTAATACAAGGTTACTCACATCCCTTAACCTGACAGTGATCCACTGATCACAGGATAGCCTCTGGTCAACCCCATTAATACAGAGAGGGGAAAACAATTATCTACCGAACACATGATGCTGAAAAGGCATTCTATTGACTACCAGAGTCAGACAGGAAAAAACAATCGTTTCAAGGGCATATATATATGTAATCACAAAAGGTGGTAATCTCTCGATTACCAGTGGTGTACAACTCCATCTGGGAGCGCTTTACTCAAATCCCATGTTATAACAGTGATCTATCGATCACAAGCCGTTCTCTGGCCATGCCCGTTATTAGAAAGAGTATAGGACAATGATCTACCGATCATACGATGATTTTGGTTTCACAGAGATCTATTAAGCACACCATAGTGATTATTGATGTAGATGTCGTCGCACATTCTTGTCTATGGCATCACTCATTACCTTTGCGATGGCTGCTTGAGTATAACTACAGGGATGTATCCCATCGTATAATTTGTCATACTGATACCTGGTTGCTTTGCCAGGAACATTTTTATGTATCTCACGACAGATGTACGGTGTTACAACTCCAGATTCCGTGTTCAGATCCCGTATGCCTACATTTATCGATTTTATTAGGCCATTCAGTCGAAACTGGTCCTGATGTGGAGTTATCAATCTGTTAGCTGCTTTTAGGTCGATACAATAAAGCGACGATATTATCACTTTACACGTTTCAGATATCACATTGACGGCCAGTTTTAAAGCTTTGTAAGAGTCCATAACATCGTCGATTAGCTCCTCGTCAGTTTTGTTTCGTATTTCAATCACCGGCGATTTCCTATAAATTTTCGTTGCATCATTCTTTTTTTCCCATCTTCTCTGAGTTAGGTCATTGGTTCCCCCAACAATATAGCACGCCTTGTAGTCGATTCCGTATTTCCCTGCATCCCTTAGTTCTCTTATCGCCTGCCTTGTTATCTTACTTATGGAACCACCAGGATAGAATAACACTGTTGTATCATTTCTCATCTGCGATATTAGATAATCCAGGCATCGGGCGCGAGAATCACCTATAACCAAGTATTTCAAGTTCACATCGGTCATTTTCACTGCATAAGTTGAAAGAAACATGTGTCGAGGTTTGGTTTGTAGCTCGTAGTGTTATGTAACAAGGCCTACTTAGCCGGCAGTGGATTGCTGGTTGATAGTAGTTCATTTCTAACCTCGCAGAGTAGGTCACCGCACCTATTTCTACCACCGATCACAGTCAACTTGACCGATTCGTCCAAGTCTACACCAGAACCCCAAAAGGAATCTTTAGTCCCCTCTACTAACATGTAGGGAAAAGTTAATTTGATGCGCTCAGCGAGATCCTGATGTTGATCGAATTTCGATTTTATCAGTTTTTTCAATAAGCACTCTTTCTTTGTTTCCCATGTTTCATTACTTTGTGGTGTGATGTTGCGACTGCGTTGTTTCGCCTCTGGACCATCTCGTGCGTTCATAATACTGAAGGCTGCATTGTAGTCATTCATAGTAAGGGCCCTACCGTATTGATACGCTTGTTCTACACAGTTGAAAGTTAGATCGGTTTGCGTAGTATCACTGACATAATTGACCCTAATTGTAGCGGGAAAAAAGTTGCTTAAATAAGCCTTTTTTCCTCCGAAAACAATACCACATGGAGCTGAGTAAACGCCGGAATCAAGGGTTTTGGACTGGTCAGGGTTAACACTCATACTTCCCTCGTTCTCTTTCTGATTGCCAGTTACAACTCCACTCAAGGAATTGTTTACAGCTTGAGTGCCTTGACCTTCTTTTGTAGTAGGCAACTGTATGCGTAGTGATTCTTGCGGTGTGGGCCATTCATTTGGTGTGCGTCCGGGGTCAGAATTTATCTCTCTTCTTTTTTCTGCAAAGGCAGATACTTGTTTGTTATCAGGTTGGTGATATATATTCTGACGCACTAATGATTCACCATTTTTTCTCTTTTTTATTAGATCTTCAGGGAGTAGGTCATCATCAATTTTTTCAATATCATTCATGGCTATTTCTGCTCCGTTTATGATTATGCTATGTTCCAGCATTGTTACAGTACTTCCGATACGTACGTGGTATCCATGGAGCATTCGCATTAGCCCGCGTTTTTTACGAATGTAGGTAGGTTCGTCCGGCATGAGGCTTATTTTACCAAGAGTCGATCGATTGGCTTTGTAGGAGTTTGACAACAGCTTATTTCTTGCATTCTTTGATGAGCAAGCAAACACACAATGTACGTACATGTACTCTTTTTTATTCCTCCTAAAAAATCTCTCCAAGCTATGATCACAATACAGATTAGAATGAAACGAATTCATGAAAGATTATCTGATTTAGATTGGTCATCATCTCCGTCCAATAAGATGACAGTGATGGTTTTAAGACTATCCAAATGTCAAATCCATCATAAATCCTTTTTTAATAGTACCTTACATTTGTATAATACATGTATTCAGTCCACAGGCCCTCCACATAGTACCTTTCTGCAATAAAACGGCCACATACACACACCAGGAATTCTATTTCTTTGGATATATTACGAGAACAATCAAGCTGTCTGCACAATTGCTCGCCGACTACTCTGTCATTTATGCCTCTTGTCATTTATCACCTACTTTGACCTTTGACATGGCGGCCATCGTTACAGCGCTTATTTAGGTGCGTGTGTAGAATGGGCACAATTCGGTAGAGCCTCAGGTCGTCATTATCACAATCATTGTAATGGCACACACGAGTCTTGGGCTCTACTCCTAAATGATGGGACTCTATGCACAGACGACCATTTATAACGGATTTAGGTGGCGTCAAAGGCGGCGAGATGTCTGTAGGGCGTGGGGAGTGGGACCTTGTAGGGGAGTGACCATATGGAGGAGTCATACACACACCTGTGAAGATATGTGATGTTTAATCACATACACCTGTCAAGATATGTGAATGCTTATAGCTACCTACGCGTCCTAGGGATAGGTCCCACACCCGTTTCAGCAGTTATTTGCAGAATAGAAGGGTGTAAAATACCTGTGACACCAATTTTCTTGAAGTATAATAATTCTGGGAGTATCGACCATCATAGCTTTTCCTAAACCTTATACAATATATTTTTACCGACCAGGTTGGAGGTGAATGATTTCCAATTAAGTATCTATTCATCAGATCTAGTAAACTGTCAAATATATTACCGAGAGGAACATACTTGAATAACGCCAGAAAAGAATCCAATCTGACAAACAGTGGATACTCAAAAGTCATTTTAGGACCGTCCCCCACCACCCGAAGCAGTGTCTACAAGGAACAATGCGTTT
Source organism: Alentia gelatinosa (assembly GCA_950022655.1). NCBI lineage: Eukaryota > Metazoa > Annelida > Polychaeta > Phyllodocida > Polynoidae > Alentia > Alentia gelatinosa. Next base: position 102,072,824 of record OX465582.1, read on the forward strand.
ACTGAGAACACTGTCAGTTGATATGCGGAGCTGGGAGAAGGGCACATATTCACATATATGTAGAACTGGCAGGGGAGACAAGAAACATGGAAGCCTAGAGGGTGTGCTGAAATGACGTGGGTAGAGAGAAAAGTAGAATTTACTAGCTCCATTATCCATACATCTGTACGTTATTACTCCTATTCAATAGAATCTGTCCTTCAGGAGTTAGGTTTCATATGGAAATGAAATCAGTATCTAGGTTCTATATAGGTTGCTGCTGATATTACCATGGGTATTATAACCGGAGTTAGGGATATTTTATAATGAATAATGAAAAATACTGCAAATACTGAAATATCATGGTGATCCAGTTACTTACCATACTTCACCAGAACATCAAATTCAACAAACCGTCTACCTCCCTACCCACTACAAATACACAAACACCTGAATACCATACGCTTTAGACTATTCTACGTTTAAATACCTTACAGAATCAATCTGGTAAACGTGACATGTCATCATGGCCGTAAGTCAAAATAAAAAATAAATTAGATCATAAGATCACATCAACCTTCTGTGGTTTAGGGGATCCCCCTACTTTCATTCAGGAGCGGTCATGCAGGGTCACGTCTCTTTGGCAATAAAACAAAAATCTGAATGTTGATCATTTCTGCATACAGCTGACGATACATCCAAACACACTTATAGTATATTCAGTTGAATTATAGTAAGCATCCTTATCACTAGAATAAACAGGTGAGACGAAGTTACGAGACAGAAATACTAGCAGAAAATACAAGCTGTACCAACAAAGATCACATACATATCCAGCGTGAGATACTGTAGAACATCCAGGTGTCAAGCTCAACTGTAAAAAGAAAAGCATGTTGACCTAAAGCTTTGTAAATAAAAGGACACGATTCACCCATAGGTACACAACGCGAAGAGGTCCTGCTCACAAACACAACAGCCACGCACTTGCAATATATTCATCGCTCTTCACTTCTGTAACTTAAGCCCCGGCTCCACTGGAGAAACGGAACCATCGCAAGTCCATAAAAGGGTAACAACAAACGGTTGAGGGTCATGTTCATGATGTGCGACAGATCCGTCGTACAGGTATGAAGTATATCCTATTGTACTTGTACAGGATCCCCTCTCCTCTGGTTGTTCAAAAGTAGAAAGGGGAAATCATTGGTAGGACGCTACCGACAACGTTTTGTCTTCATTCACTCAGACCACGACTTTATATTCTCTACAAAGATTACCAGGAGATTACCAATGGGATACACATGAGGCCACCCTGTTCCTATCACCCTTGCTCAGTCCTATATGTGGCTAATGAGGGTGGATGTGGCCCCTAAGATTCGAGGTCAACTCTCGACTGCAGAGCTGTCCCAAGGCGCTAGAAAATATTATGTAAGGAGGTCAGGGTGAAGGTCGGGGTTTGCTGCGAATGCAGTCATTGGCTACTCGGTCTACTGCATTCCTTATATGGAATTAAGGTAATGGGACAACTTCTTTTGCCTCTTACTGTTCTTAATCTACCCCGTTCCCTCCACCTCAACACCAGATGTGGATCTCTCTGCTATACTTTTTCTATTTTATTTTTAATTGGTACTGTAAAGAGGTACATAAACCGGCCTCTGCATAGCAGGTATTCTGGCCAAGTTCCTCTCGTACTTCTTACCATTTCTCTTATAACCTCTATTACCTTTAAATTTGTATTTTTATAGCTTTTTATAGTAAGTAACGTTGCGACATTTAAGTCGCATCAGTGTGGCATTCCATGGATTTTCTTGCGATGAATCCGTCGCAATTGGAGTAATAAAACATGGTTGACCGGTGTTCATGGGTCCATAAAAGATATCCGACAATCGCGTCGCACCAGTGGAGTCAGGGCCTAAAACATGTATTTATAACTTTCTTGTTTGTTGGATTCGTGATAAAGACAAACTAGGTTACACCGTATGTGTGTTGGAATTCAAAGCCCTTGCACTTAAACATATTAGTTGTTTATCAATAAAGTCCTTTTGACGTGTGATCCGCTGTAGCTGTTTCTATATCAGAACATCCCACACACCTCCATGAGGAAGAGGAATGCGAGATATTAGGAAGGATTTTTTCCAAACTGTTTATCAATAAAGTATTATATATACATACTTGCTTCTCTACTTGACCTCGAACTCTCGCAATCTAGATCTGGGTAATATTGACGATTATCTGCATAGCGTTAAGGATAATCTTATAGATCTAACACTGGTTATCATGTTTACTCCAACAGCAATACAAATATCTGTTCTAAAGGGAGACTTAGATTCTTTTTTGAAAGGGACCAAGCATATGGTTGAGCATATGATTTTCAAAATTGAATTTAAACAAACTACATATAGGATTTATGGTGGAAGATAGACTAGACTTGGCACATATATGACGGAATGCCCCCGTGGCTGTACATGTGATGTCAAAAGATATTGCAGTTGATAAAATGTTACCAGGTCACTCCTCAACCTCGATGCATGGATTGATAATGAGGACATGCTCTTGGCAGTATCCCAGCTTAGAACCAACTGGGTCCAGGATCATCAGTAAAGATTTTTGGAAAAAAACCAAACCCAGATACAATCATCAGCAAACTGATATAAAGGTCGATAGTGCTACTGAATCAACGAAAACAAAGAAAGTATTTTCATTTTGGCAAGATAAGGTGAAATCTCAATCATTGGTGACGGAATAGGGTTAGGGAATATTATAGAAGGTCGGGGAGATATTGACTGTGTAAAGAAATGCTACTAATTCGGTCAGACCATGTTTACATTGCGTGGTGGTTCGATAAAGTACATCAATAAAAAGGGAAAGTAAATACCAATTTAGATTCACCCTCATCTCCTTAGTATGAGAAAGCAAGAGGAAAAACTTCCATTGTTAGTATAATTCGTAAAATGGAGTTTGAGACCGCTGTCTCCTTGATCTATTCCACACTACAAAAGTTCATGTTTTTAGTATTGAATTAGGGGAGTTGTCCCTCTCGCCGAGATAGGAGGCTCATGTAACTCAGGCAACAAAAGAGAATCTGCATTTTGATCATCCATGCATGCAGCGACGATACGGCCAAAGAAACCTATTATAAGTCGAATTCAAAGGTGCTACAAACAAAACCAGGAAGTTTATCCCTGTCTCGCCGGGGCTGATATGCATATAAGGACCTGTAAAAAGTGCACATCAATTAGTCAAATTATTAAACTGCGTTGTCTGGGGAAAGTACGCCAACACAAAAAAACCACTGTTACATCCAGTGATTTTATGCTTCCCTCTGTGACAACAAACTACAGCTGTAATGAAATTCTCCCCTTCACGGGTCAAAGAGAGAGAGAGAATTTCAACAGAAGTAGATCAGTCCTGCCATTCTGCCAAATCTCTAAACGCACACCAACAGTGCACAGTGACACAAGACACGTGAGCCTCCCTATTGTCCTATTCATAACTGTAAGTGATAAATCTGATTTAAAAAAAAGAGAGATAGTAAAGACAACTTCTCCGAATACAAAACTTCCTTGTTCTCTGTAGGCTGATAATCATGCACATATAGAAATGTCCAATACAGTGGTATGTATCTAGCATTGGTGGCATTTTACCTTAAGGTCAATGATATGAAATGGTACGTTAGCATTGTAGGTATTTACCTTAAGGTTACTACACATATAACCACTTCTGTGGTCGAACGACTTGACTCTCACTTACCAATGCATGGTGTTTAATGACGTGTCTTGTCACATACATATTCTGGGATTTGATGATTAAATTTCTTTCTGTCCTATGTCAGCACAAAACTCTAAAGCTAACCATATTATAGTACTCGTTCATTATGGTCCAATTGTATTTTGGCTAACCCAAAGGTCAACAAGGTTTATTTTCTCCGTCACTTCTACAATCTTAGAGGATAAACACTCCTTATTTATTGCATTTTAAGTGGTCCTAAGAACACGATGTGAGATAATACTATGCCCTGTAGACACTCCAGCGATTTGGTATGATCAAGATTAACTTTCAAAAATAGCCTCCATCTAACACACAACACGCAGTTGCAATAGTTCTCCTATACACTTACATTCCACATGTGTTCGTTTGAGGTTATTACCTGGACCGACTGATAGGCTGAAATGACCTTTGAGCATATAGAATGTGCGATTGTATTTCTATTATTATCTACTTTTCACTGTTGTTTTTTCGGGACCACAGTTCTAATACGCCACAGTCCCATCTGTAAACTTTCATAGGTCTTATGATTTCCTAGGGGGGAGTATGTCCAGGGTCTCGGTACAAGAATATAGCAAAGTCTACAAGACAGCGATTCTCACCGAGCCAATTTTCGAAATAAATCAATGACATCCTTTTTGATGTACGTTACCCTCATTTATTACCCACCTGATACGGAGTCTCCATACTAAGCCTATGGAGATTACAGATCGCTACTGAGGAGGATACGGAGCTCCGTACCCTCCTAGGAGGATACGGATTTTTTAGATGAAAGTAGTCCCAAACATAACTTCTTAATTACGTTGAAATGTTTTCTAACGATCATATTTATTGCTTAAATCTAAAAATAAGTGAGTAATAAATACAATATTACCATGATTTCGATCTGAGTGGCCGTATTCTCCTTGTAGTTGACGCTACGCAATACTCATAAACTACGCGGAGAATACGGCCACTCAGATCGAAATCATGGTAATATTGTGTATATAGTCGCCCGCTTGAAATCAAAGGGGGCGGCCTAGGGCCAGGGCCGGGTGGTATGCCTTTATAGAAAATAATGCACAATTTGAGAGCTTATGAGCTACTTGAGAATTGCGAAACGGTTTTCAGATATATTATCGCCTTTGTCTTCGATACAAATCGGTATATAACACGTGCGTATCAATCAGTCATATGTATGCACCGACGCTAATAAAGCTGGAAGATTAGAATCGGTTACCGTCAATTCAATATAGTTTGGGTACAGTTTTCCCACATGCGAGTAATGGCCGATGGCATCGGGAGGGTAATAACACTGGGTTGAGGAAGTATGTACATTGAAAGGAAAATGTCACCTGTCGATGTCTTATGGACTTTTTCTAGTTAATCACTGCGGAATAGGAACACATATAGGAGGATGTGAAAGTCTAGAATGCGATGAGTTCAGTCACATATTAACACTACAATCACCGAATAAGAATGTTTTATCATATATGTTGAGCATAAAGGTTATATACCCGTATGTACCCGGTAATAAGCTTTATTATCCACCTAATACAAAGTGTCCATAGAAAACACATAGGGAGTTTGTATGTACATACCCGGAGCATACAGATATGTTGTATGCTCCGGGTGGCGCATACGGAAAAATAGTGCGTATTGAAAAATAGTCCATAACTGAAATTAGCTGATATCGACATATCACTTGTGCAGAAAAGGTGGATGATAAATACAATATAGACTGGTTTCAGATAAAAGCAGTTGTATGCTCCTCGGAGTTATACGCAATATCCTCGCACACGCTCGGATATTACTACGCGTCAACTCCTCGGAGCATACGGCCGCTTGTATCTGAAACCAGTCAATATTGTGTATTTATACTTTCGAAGTCCGCTCGTCCGCTCTTTATACTAAGTAGACCTACCAGTAGTTCCTGGATTCGTTGAGCAATGGATGGTTGGTGGGTGGGAGACGGGAAAATCAATGGATGGTTGGTGGGTGGGAGACAGGAAAATCCTATTTCCTAGCGTCAAGGTAGCAAAGCGTAGAGGATCGTGACGCAAATGAGTGTCCTCGGCTCTATGATTAATTACATAATGAAGAAAGCATTCCTCAGCCTCAGCCCAATCTCCCTTTTATGATTTATTCATGTATCCTTTACGATCCTACAACATGACAAAGGAATGCTGTGTGCAAAAACATGATGACGAAGCTAGAGAGAATATGATTTAGCACCTTGCCTTGAAGAGAAAGCAGGAAAGGTGGGCTACCGATTGGGGTAAGGGGTGTATCCGAAATGGGTTTGACCTCCTGTCACCTGTTGGTATTTGGAAAGTGGGGCATAGTCTCTCCCCCAAGAAGAACAAAGAATTTTATTCACAAACCAGATGGCACTGTCGAAGTCAGTAAGGAGATTTATGCGTTGTTGAACTTTTTTTTCATCCAAGTGCCTTCTTCTTTCTCCGCAGAACATAAATGAGTTTTATTGTTTGATTATGGCCCAATAAATAACGGTAAGTGTAGGCCCCACACAAACGTATCTCCAGGAAAACCCTGCCATTCTTCAGGAAAACATTGAACTTTTATGATATCAAACTATCTTAATTTACTTTCTCTTCACAGGATATTAATTCTAATCAGTTAACATGAATATTTTTGATACATGTTCTTTTTGTGAACGCACATAGTCTTCCTCAAATGAACAAATACACTAGAATTCGGTAAATACAGTAGTAATTGCGGAAATGAACCACAGGTATGGCAAGAAGTTTACATTACAACTCTTTGAGGTCACAGGGACACCCGAAGCTTCCATTGGCCTTATAAATCCGGGCTTCTTTGTGTGGGCCTAGAAGGAAACATTCATTCTATAGGTGACCTTTAAATGGGTGCTGGAATGTAGGGTGCGCTGTGTATAATCCTATACAAATTTTGTTTTTCCCCTCACGCGGCTTATCCATATAATGGGTTGCAACCTCGATCTGCCAATGGCCCAGTGTCACGACCGCTCAACGCCTCTGCATTGTAGCGCTCTGCTTCACCTGGATGGCGGGCGGGGTGTGTGACTGTGTTAATAGGCTTAGATAGAATGTAACAAACATCATGTAAACGTATATAATTGAGGCCTAATGCTGTGGGACTTGGAACTCAAAACGGGGCGAATTCTGAATAAAATCCTGGGGCGACACCGATTCAAGGCGATTTTTAGAGTACGGGGACATCCATAAAATATGTACGCAGAATTTCTGAAATTTCTGACTCTCCAACCCCTCCTCCCGATCTTGTACTCAATAGAACAAGGAAATAGCATACGCAAATCTTGACACCCGCCCCTCCCCCCTTCAGTGTGTACATACCTTATGGATGGCCCCTAACCAACCAGAATTATGAGCACACATTAAAAAGCTTAACTGTTAAAGCCATAGTCAAGCAGCATGGTCCACCCCATCCTCCTATAACAGAGGCATTGCGACACGTATCCTATACCTTTGATATCCTACCCAGTAAATGTAGCGTTAAAGGTCTAGCCGCAAAATGTGCTCAGTTGTTGATTGTGATTGAGTGAGGGCCGTATCAGAAGTCGGTATGTCTAGCAGCAACCAACCCCACCTCGCCCAGCCCACGGGCCACTTTGATGGAATACAGGTCACTAACACCCGCGCCACGATCACCCGGTCACATTCTCCCCTCGGCGCGACACCGACTCCGGGTAGCTTTTTTCGCCCGCTGGTACCCTCACAGACGCGGCCGCGGTGTGGTCAGTTAGACAGACTCAGATATCCCTTTTTCCCTGCTTGTACCCACACATGCAGGAACTTTACACTGTATACTGAGAATATATTATAAAACTCTATCCCATAGCTGAAATCAAATGCTGACACCATTATTCTGTATTCAATCTTCATAACTTGTCAAACAAGTTATCATTATAAGACTTTCAGAGACTCGTGGTGCTCCAGCTTTTTGTAGAATGGTGAAAGTTTTTCAATTTCTTTTTCTTTCAAATTGTAATTTTTGTATGTATATATGTTAACCCTGTTTGCTATTTGTTATTCTAATTTTTATTCCTACACTTGCTGTTCTACCACCGCCCCCCCCCCCCCCCCCCCCCCCCCCCCGCGGCCGGACTACTACAGTACGGGTACCGACTTTCACATGCCCATCGACACTTCACGCATGCCGCCTGTGGCCGGGTATAGGCGGCCGAGCTTATACGGGGGGAGAACGTGACCGGGTGATTGTGGGGCGGGTGATAGTGACGCGTAACCCTTTGATGTTTGACGAACATTCCCATGTACACGTCAGTGTTGCTGTGCAAAGAGGGGTCTGGTGAAGAATGTTTCCAGGTATACGTGCATGCGTCCGTACACCTGTGTGGGGACCTGCATGGAGGCCACATCCCACTCCCACACTCTCACAGGTAGCCCTGACATGTTCGCCCTTCCTCCTACACCTCAACCACACGGTCGGAAATCTCATTGTTGAAATAATCGCCTAACCCGCCGCTCCTTGAATCTAGGTTAAGACGGAATTAGGAAGATAAACATTCAGTATAGCACCACTCTCAGCTTATAGTCACCCCCATGTGCTGTTATATGGGGCAATTCCATTTCAGTTTTGTACTCATTGGTTGTAGCCAATCTCGTACCTAAACCACGCTTACTTTTATTTTTGCTTTTGGTAGAACTACAATATGTACCATTAGGATAGATAATAAGATTGCTGGTAAACAATTAGTCAGACAGGAAATCCACCACAAATGTACTTTTGTTATATTGTCAAGTCAGGGATATATATTGGTGTTCACCATATTGTCCAAGCTTCCAGTACTATGTCTAGGAATGTATGCAACAATCACGGTTCAAAGATTAAAGTATTTCTTGTCCACTCTTCTATACATCTATCCTAAACCATGCCAATTCAAACGGAAGGCCCAATAATCTTAGGAAATGGAGACCGGAAAACCGATAAAATGAAAGTGTTTAAAGAAAGATGGACATACTTAAAGCGTAAACGAGGATTCTATACAATAGCTTGTTTCTGTCGGTGGTGGGGAGGGGGTGGGGCCGGATAGACATTAGTTTACTCACTCTGTCCTACAAATACATTTTCACTGATGATATGTATACATGTCACGATACGTGATCCATTGTTCTACAGAATCTACAGAATTCTTCTGGCGCTACTGTTCATATAATAATCGAAACGTATAGGATTTGTGTCTCGGCGAATGATGGTCAATAACCTTTCAATAATGATCTGAGTTTCATACAGTGACATAATTAATTATTCAGAAATTTTGTTATTCAGAGTTTGTTCAACAACAGTTACATTCATCGTAGCACAGGCGACCTTAAAAAAGTCACATATTTAATAGAAACTGAACGAGAGTTAGACTTGTCAGTGTTTAAATGCCACGACGGGAAGGTTGTGTATTACTGCGCGAAACGTTAGCTGAGCGTAGTGAGGAACAGACCTAGAGGCATAAATTGCACTTTATGTCATGGCATGCCGCATGAAAGTTGCCTAGGTTATGCCTATGGACCGTTTTTATTAGGGGTAGGATAAATAACATAAAGCTTATGACGGTACAAGTGACATGACTACTCACTAATAATTATACACATTCAACATCTATGATTTCGCCTTTCATATTTTGGCCTTGTGACCTGTATCCATAATATGAGTCCTCTAATATCATTAATGATAATCATCTACACGACTCCTGTGCAAGGATTAGGCCTAACACGGGGGATACATTGGTATAAACTTGCATGTCGTAGATCTTCTGATCGAGGACCGTGGTTGCATTGCCATGGATACTCTAGCTATTGGCCTCGTCGCCAAATGACCTCATTAGTGACCTCACGTGCATCTGTACAAGTCGTTCTTACAGTAGAAAATTAGGGTAAATCCTTGACTGAAATATTGCAGGAATACATGGGTTTAACCCATATCAGTACACATCAACGCTCTATTTCCCTCAGTAATCCGTTATTGGGTCACGAGACCTAAAACCCAGGCTGTTCCCTCTAGTATTGAGAACCTGTTTATTATTCACCAATTACATATTCAGCCCATTTCAATGGAAGATGGTTATTGATGTTGTCGTATGCTGGGAAAGCGCCGGCAGCCCAATCCCCCCCCCCCCCCCTCACTTACTGTATTAGCGCCCATTGAGCCACTTAATAGAACGCCTCACGCCATCTAGCGTCATAAAGTGGCACGTGGCAAATAACTATAAACATGCTGGACTATCATTAGAATGTATATTGACCAATATAATCATGTTTGACATGATTGACATTCTAACCACAATATGTTCGGTTTAGTACAACCTAATCAGCAACATAGACACCAATTAAATATCTTGATTGCGTTTATTCACCTCTTCGGTGATTAGGCTACCCTGATTGCCTAAATTCCTAAACGCGCACACAGGCATAGCCGATCATGTTAACATGTAATTTTGGTGACTGATGTGTTTGTATGAGAACCACCATCCGTAGTTGCTGGGAACAATATTACTTAGCTTTATTACAATTTCATATTATATATTCAGGTATAACACTAAAGATAGGAAGCTACGTTTTGACCCATTTGTGAGGTTCAGAATGGTATTGGTGGATCTAGATCAGGCAGGTGCTTCATATTATAAGTGTAGGCGCAGAGGTGTGTACACACCCACACATCTGCATTCACGGTAACCGGTGCATGAGTGAAGTGTGAGTCACAATATCATACATCAAGCAAAGGACACCCTCTTTGTCACCTTGCTTACTTTATATGATCTATGTAGATTGGTCCAGTCATTATATCGGTACAAATCTGGCATATATATATATGTGTGTGTGTATATATATATATATATATATATATATATATATATATATATATATATATATATATATATATATATATATATATATATATATATTTATATAACTAGGAGCAAATAGTATTTTCATCATTAATGAATGAGCGTGCAATTATAAATGAATAACAGTTAAAAGGTTTGGGTTACATTCAGTCTATGGATAGTTTTCTGTAACCCACTTGTACTCATTCAACTTGCCATTTCTGCAACTGCCTGAGTCGAGGATCCAAACAGATCAAGCACGAGTGGGTCTTGAGGTATTTTGTTCTTATGTGGTTGGTCATCATCAGCTGGGCATGCCTCTAAGACCCTGACACACTGACATTCTGCTCCATTCCCAATATCACAGTGAATAGCACGCAGGTAGTAAAGGGAGAGGATTTTTGAAGAAAGGTCATACCTTTAGGTCATACCTTTAGGTGATGTATTTAGGGTATGCGAGCAGGTCTAAATATGCCTTTTGGACAATTCCATCACACTGAATTGTATGCATTGTTATTGTGGAAAATACTTAGTGAATTGTTGGTTTTGTCTTCTACTTTGATTCTTGTACAAAGTTTACGTTTATTGGACCCGAGAACAAAATCCTACATACTGCAGACGAAACAAAATTAGATAACGCATCCCTTGCTAATAATTAGTAGAAACCGAACGAGAGTTAGACTTGACAATGTTTATGCCACGACGGGAAGGTCGTGTATTGCTACACGAGGCGTAGCCGAGTGTAGTGAGGAGCATATCTGACCAGAGTGGCATAGGCACTGACAAGTCTAACTCGAGTTCGGTTTCGTATTTATCCTACCCCATCTATGCTTTTGTATTACTGTTAAAAAGATAAATATTGAGTCAACGACCAACAGAACTTTTTTCATAGTAGCTGACATCCTGCTCTCTGATTGGTCAATATTGTTATTACTCTAGTGGCATAAAAAACACTTTATGTCACGGCCTGCCACATAAAATTTCCCTATGTTAAGTCTATGGCGGTTTTTTATTAGGGGTAGGATAAGAGAAGGTCTGAAACTTAAACGGACTAGCTATATGCAGTCCGACTACAATTCAACTGTTGTGCAGTAAGATTTTCCACCTTACTAGTGGGGTGGCTCGACCGCACTGACGGGACTAACACGTAATGTCACACGGCCAGTATCTTTTTTTCTCTAATAGGGAATTTATTTCATCTAAACCTTTGATACCTGCACAATATTACCATGGTTTCGATCTGAGTGGCCGTATTCTCCGCGTAGTTGACGCAAAGTAAAATTCCGAGCGACAGCGAGGAGTATTGTGTAGCGTACATTACAAGGAGAATACGGCCACACAAATTGAAATCATGGTAATGTTATATTTATTTCTCACCTTTCGAATAATTATTAGGAAAAAAATCTTGTAAATACCCGGCCAGTTTCTTGGGTTGTTGCCTGCTGTGTACGTCGTATGAACTTCGCCGAGCCCTCTAGCGGATGACCGGGGAACCAGCGTAGCCGGTATCGTGCTCTCTCAACAATACCGATAGCGCATGTACAAGTCTACACTGTTAGATGAGTATAAACACAGAAAACAAAATAGCTGCCCCGGCTACTGATAGAAGTGCCATTGAAATATATACGTATATATACATAAGTTCAAATAGCTATTTACAATACACATGATACTGAGGGAGTTCCTGGACAGAAAAAAACCCAGTCGCACACATTGCATATCATCTTCTTTTTTTTTCTCAAATGGCACTACTACTCATGTCTTATCTTTTTTTAGAGCAGTTTATTTTCATTCACATTCATTGACTACAATCATAGACAGGCGTAACAATTAAGTAGGCTAAGTCCTTACAACTGATTAAATCTTTATCTGTGGCTCATTGCTCTCATTTCTTTGTTTTTTTTTGGTATATGGAGGAGTGAATAGTCTAAAATTCTAAGAAACTTAACTAGCCTCTATTCTGAGGTCGCCACCCTTAATGTCTTATCATTTTAGCATTTCCTACGCATTTAAATATGTGTATATGAATGCAGAAAAGTCGAATGCTATCTCCGAAAAACGTATCTGTTTCACTAGAACAATTAACAGTCGGGTTGTTCCCAACGCACCCACACGATGCCACCCATTTATCTTTTGTCACTCGACAATTGTTATCCGGGTAGCAATCGGTGCAATGGAGCAGTAGCTGGTTGACATATGAAGCCGTAAAATGAACACCTGAAATGGGGCGTATGGCCCCCGGCACTGGCTGACGTCCGTTGTATGCCGGCTGGCTCTACTCTACCGCACTGATAGCTCCCCAGAGGACAGACGTTCGCACCTAGACTGGCATCAGTCCCTTTATCTCACCCCTGGTACAAGTTTGGCCATAGGAATAACATTAGAAAAATATACTCAACGATCACCCTGGTAAAGTGACAATACTACGCCACGGCCGTGGCATAGTGGATTTGCTAAGTATATTTTGATTATTCGGAAGTTGTGATGTTATTTAAACAAAAGAAAGGGGTGAGATAAATCCAGAACCGCACTCGAATCGTAAAATAGACAATACTCCACTCGTTTGGCTGTGCCATAATCGTCACTTGGCTTCGCCTCGATGACGATTGCGGCCCAGCCAAACTCGTGGAGTATTGTCTATTTATACGATTCTCGATGCAGTTCTATATAAGTATCCTACCCCTCCACCCCTTCTGAGTGACACAGGATTCATGGGCCAGTCAGAGAAGGACACATGCTATAATGAATTATATTCCGATTTTCTTTAATCATTTAATGAATGTTCATAATCAAAGACTTGAGCAAGTCTAGTTCGCACCCTGCATCAAAGAAACGATGGATGATATCATGTACGCGATGATATAATATGTCACTTATATTATTTTTAAAAGCGATTGTATAAGAGATTGTACTGAAAAACTTATGTTTTTGAGAGTGACAATAAACTTAAAAGAACAAAATGCGGGCCCTTCAGTCGGGCTGTTGAACTCATCCCTTAAAGAGTCTGATGACTGCACGAAAGGGAATTAGACATAATTACGACATAATGTGATGACCATTTAGCGTTGGCCGGGCATGTTTATCTATATTGTCCCGGCCATCATCCACAATATGCATGTGCAAGTCACAGCAGAGTGTATACAAAACAGTGCTGGCTCCCATCCATCTATATTCACATGCAGTCAGTGAATTACACATATTTACCATTCCTGAGCAAATAGATGTTTTAAACCGTCATTATTTAGAAAAAAAGAAAGAAAAGAATAACATTGCTGCCAATATGTTGCTACTAAAAATGTCTTTGGAAAAATGGAGAAAAGTTGAATAGCGGACAACCAACAAAATATATTCAAATAACTTTTGCCAGGTGAATACCAGGGAGTTCCCAACGTGTCGACATGACGGTGTGTGTCATTCTTTTGTGGCCATGCACTGATAGCTGTTTCCTTGTAGTTTCCTTTGAGCTTGCTGCAAAACACTAAGAGTGACCTCATAAGACACACAAAACCAGCAATAGCAGAATGTCTTATTGTATATTTACCTGAAATAGAAAATACCCACCCACCCCCCCCAAAAAAAAGACAACAACAAAAAAAACCTAACGATTCACCATCTGTGACATTGGTAAAGGAGCAGAGGGTTAATGTTTCAGCAGAAAATATGACCCATAGACTGAATATAATCTACACCTTTTAATTATCATTTATCTATAATCCCATGCTCATTCATGATGTTTAGCAGCTCAAAATAATTACATGTCTATCCATTTCGGTCATGCGCTTGTTGACCGTAACTACTTAATGAGTTCAGTGAGTAGGATCGTCGGGTATGATTGGGTGCATGTTTGCTGACACCCTCCATAAACGTTAAGTATTTATCATGTACACGTGTATGTATGTCGCACCTCCTCGTATCATATAGGGTACAGGGCTATTGTTAGTTCATAAAGTAGTCACCAGGCGGCCGGCAGTAGTATAGGCAGATTTCACCCACAATCAGAGGACAGAACCTGTATTCCGGTTGTTTGTTCTTACGAAATTCAACTGACCTTCAAATTTTTATATGGTTCTCTTCTCTGTATAACCATTCCAGAATAGGATGATTTAAAGACAAATGTAGGTAGGTATCGCACTGCCCCCTGTGTAGACACTGGTGCTGCCATCTGGTTTCATGAAAATATTACAGCTACCCATAGACAAAAATAGATAAGCACATACCTTCTTAAGATGACCTTCCCATAGAACTTAGAATGGTGACATAGTATTTCTTAAGCATTTTTCATTTGTACATGTTCCCAAATATCATAATCCAGAATTATCTGAAGATAGCAATAGAACATCAGTGTCATTTAGCAACAAAGTCAATATATTGCAGTTTCCCATGGGCAACAATATAGTTAAGCACTACATCTTCAGATGGCCTTCCCATAGTAGTTAGCATAGTGACATACCAATTTTGTTTGCATTTTCTATTTGCTTATATATGGAACTTATATTATTATTATTTTCAAAAATCAATAGAATTTAGAAATCACCCAACTACCAGCATTTGTCTTTAAAGATTTAATCCAGGACATGATTGCTCCCACATGAAAGACTCTCTACACATATGTGAAAAAGGCTAAAATTGTGACACTGACTTATTATCACTCACGTCCTTTTGCACCTCTAGTAGTGAAGAACACCTACATGGGGGCAAAATGGCGGCACCCAGGGAACATTACCCATCTGTCCTATAAACCAGTCATCAGATTCATGTAGCAACTAATCACTGGGTACTTTTCTGTTGCTGTGTTACTGCATGAACATCTATACTTAGCAATAACTGAGTCTGTGGATAGGCAGTTTTCACGGCACCATGCAGGTTATCAGTTAGAAGTGGTGTTATCATCCACTCGAGACCAGAGTGGTTTCCGCTAGGTGGCACTGCAAAGGAATGCTTTGAGGTGTCGCTGGATTAATCGGCATCCATATTCAGGTGTCATTTTATGTAAAACTGACTGAGATTCTTTAATCAATAAACATCTATAAAGAAATGCACTTTTCAATTTTATTATCCATCGTGTACAAAGCCCCCATTGAAAATGTATGGGGACTCAGTAAACCACCACCCATTGTATAAAACCTGCCAGATACCATAACTGTGGTATACAGATTCAAAGCTGTGGTATACGGCCTCAAAACCATGGTATACGGGGAAAATAGTCCCTTTGTGCTATAGAGCAAAGAAATAGTCCCTATTGCTATACCCTTTAATATGGCAATTACTGGGTTTAATCTATTCGAAATGATGGATAATAAATACAACAAACGATGATTATGTGGATAGGCGGCTCTGTAAACCACTCGAGGTTGACGTCGTAATACACTCGCTAGCACTCGTGTATTACTACTCGTCAACCTCTCGTGGTTTACGGCCGCCTATCCACAAAACCATCGATTATTGTCTATATATACAATGAAGTTAATTGAAATCACATCAGTACATTTACTACGGAGAGAACAGCTCTCACCTCCGAAGAGTATACATCATATGTACGTGTACTAACATGTACTTTAGTAGGCTGGCCCTGGATAAATTGATATCTATTTGTGAGACTCATTCAATACAGTATATCCGAGCTGTAAACTATACACCTTTCCCATACATTAGGATACTATTAATTGTGAATATATATATCATCATATATATAGACGTCCGTTCTGTCCTAAGTAAACAGACCCACTGATGTGTGACACGGTTCCGGCATGATGATTCGGCCTCAGCCGGGAATGTATATATACATAGCAATAAGTGAATGCATGTCGCTGGAGAATCGTGATCCATATTTTACCCGCGGCGCTGATATGAAGTCGTGAGCGTCAGAAGAACTGGAACGAGACGGTGCAATTGCAGAAAACTCCACCAAGGACAGATCCATGCCATACTTTGCATGTATTTTCCTCGGAGTTATGAAATAATCATTCATCCGGGATGAAGGTGTTTTCATTCTCTTAATTGGTCCAGTGTCATGTTCCTGATACACACTCCATGAGAGGCCTGCTTGGATGTGTCGATAACTAGCGTGCCCCCATCTGCCGACCTCACCACTTCCTCCTGGTATTGACTATCTCCACCATCGCTCTATGACGATGAGAACGTCACTTCCCTGCAACACAGGCGTGTGGATAGCATACTCAGATTAATGTGAAGGACGGCCAGGATTACTATCAAGGTGGATTAACATTAACGGTCGGATCTACAGAGAATAGATTGGTCGCAGCATTCCTTTCTGATCGCTCTGTTTCATTCCACAAACCACTTGTGACGTTGGTGGTTTCATGTACGAGGTTCACACACAAGTCACCGCAAGCAAGACTCTTCACTAAACCGCCATGGCTAATCAGTTCAGGTTAGTTTTATACCAACAAATATCCATGTATGCTTCAGAGTAGTTGTATCTTATCCTTATCCTACCCCTAATAAAAAACGCCATAGGTTTAACATTGACTCAATGTATTTGACGGAGCGTTAGATAAAGTGTTATTTATGCACCGAGGTGAATAAAAAAACGGACCAATCAGGGACAAGATAACGAAAGTAGATCCGGCAGCATTGATAACTACTAACATGGATGATTACAAATATTCTCTGTATATCGGTGAGATGGGGTAGGATAAATACGAAACTGAACTCGAGTTAGCCTTGTCAATGTTCATACCACTCTGGTCAGGTCTGCTACTCACTAAACTCGGCTAACGCCTCGTGTAGTAATACACAACCTGCCCATCGTGGCATAAACATTGACAAGGCTAACTCTCGTTTAGTTTCTACTAATCATAGGGTTTATATATATAGTCGATCACTACTCACGTGGTGAAGAACACAAGCTCGGTGATATTATCATTGTGGGTTGGAGATTCATACCAACGTTTTACTATGCTGCTAGTTCATTCACAGCTACTTCATTTCTAGCACAGGTCCCCTAGTTAGGCAACATTCAGTTACATCCGGAAGATATCATTTAATAGAGGATGTAGGCACGTCTTAAACAAGCTTGGTGTAGGAATGAATGATGGTTATTGACCTATGTATATTTTGAGTGGTTATCATTTAAAGCAAAATGGCCACTTTCACCCTAGAATAGAATATGGAAACATCGGAAAAGACTTGGAATACTATTCAGCTCTGTCTCGGGACTAATAGATAACGGACAACCTTACCAGTGAGGAGTCCACATTGGAGGTATTGTCAGAGCAAATGTTTATCAACCATTTTTCACTGGTCGACTATTCGCCACCGCTCTGCAGTAGGGAACCACTGACCGACTTTTAGGGTATACCGACGCCAGATCGGTGAATGGAAACAGGCAATCAGAGAAATTTTCGCAGATTATTGTGCATAGATTATGCAATGAGGCCACCTACTTCGATAGACCTCCCGATGCATTTCAATGCACAACGTCAAAAATCATAGACTATCGGGAAATTCTTTATATTACACAAACGTCTAATTTAAGAACATCGGCGTACATTGTTATCAGTTTTTAGGTACATCGTATGGCCCATTGTAGATAATTTGGGACTCAGTGGAGACCGGACTTACTCTTTAACCGATCTATAGGACAAAGTCATGATATGTCATGATATTGATAGCTCTGCCTAGGATGGGAGACAAAGCGTTCAAACATCAAAGTCAAATTCATACTTGAATTAATCTTGCATGACTAATTAGCCTATTGACGCCATACCGTTCTATCATGTTAACACAAGGAGTTATACATAATCGGTACACTTGACCTTGTGATATGGCACGCTACCTCTCAAGTTATTTGAATGTATGTAGCTTTGTGATGCGATAATGATATCTGAGACCTTCGAGATCATAAATGGACGGGGAACCGAGCGCATCCATGGGGTTATGACCGCAGATTCCTACTTAAGTACTCAAAAAACGTCTTTGCTTTACCAGAGCACTCCCGTGGTGACAATATTTAGAGAGAACTGAATAGTATCAAAATTAAATACTCCTGGGACTTGTTTCAATAGTTTCGCGACATGTCTAGATGGCGTCTGTGACACCATACGAACAGAACAACACAAGTTGCGGCACTTAGGATAAGACAGACCCCAAACACGGTGTGTCCAGTTTCAAAGGTATTAGACACTTCCCGTAAGAATTACGTAATGAAACTTTAACGCAAGTAAGGGATACATATAACCTATAATCGTGCCAAATATGAAGAAAATTGGTCAGTCCGATCCGTTGATATTCGACATAAACTGTGACATGCATTTTGAAACCCGACAAGCTGTTGCTTGTATTGTTGGTGCCGCTGTTGATGTCTGTCTAGACTTAATGTCACAAAACTACTGAAACAGGTCCCAGGAGCCTGGATGTGCCCACTCGTCATCGAGGCATAGCCAGGTGACAATTACAAGGTATCCAAACAAGGGGATAACATTTTCAAATCCTGGCCGCTGATTTTTTAGGTACGTCATCTACAATTACTACACCACAACCATGGCATTGTATTGGCACTTTAGTTGGGTGATCGTTGCATATTACTTTTTTTTATTGTTATTCCTCTGGCAAAACTTGTATCGGGGGGGGGGGGGGGGGAGATAATGTTTGATACTATGTCTATGGACACAGAGATATCAGTATAACAGGGAAGTCAGTTGGGGTCATGAAAAAAGGAAATATTTTTCATATGGAATTTACTGCCTCAGAAAGACTGGGACATGGAATGGGGATGTGGTCTGTGGGGAGCTTTGAACCATTGTGTATTGGCGTGAATAAGGCTCAATATACTTAAGAACTTTGTCAAAACAATTATAAGCTGAAAATGAAAACAAGGATTTCCGAAGAAAATCTGCCACCTCTGGGATCAGATTCCCGGGACTCTTAAGGGAGAACATGATGGTGGTAGGCTTTGGAAAGCCACTCCTCTACTTATAGAACTAGATAAATGTGTACATGTATGTGGCATGGTGTCGCGAGAAAAATAGACTTTCCTTCTGAGTGTTGGTATCTCGCCGTCAGTCAAAAAAGCTGCGCGACAAGTAGGCCAAACTCAATAAACATAGCTTTTTAAGGTAAAACGGATCCAGTTCAGAAGACACACCATGTCGACTAGAACGTGTACGTCATCTCTGAGCTGAATAATTAATGAGCACATGCACCCACCAACCCTTTCTGACAAGACTAGTAGTGTGGAGTACAATTCTAAGTGATTTACTTCACGGGACCCACAGCAGTACTGATGCTAACAAGGGCAAACACTGACATTATGACGAGAACAATAGAAAAACAGACAACGTTACTGTGTGATGTTGTGACGTCACGTCACGTGCTTGACGCTGATGACGACAGTCTGGCGGTGGAACAACTGGACGCCAGACGGTGTCAGGGAAACGTGCAGAGTCCAGGGTTTGTGGCAAGAACAATAACAATCCACATTCACCACATTTAACGTTATATTGTTTTAACTAAACTATGTCACCTAGGTACACCGGTCTGTGCTAGGCTGACTCATACACCCAGACACTATCAAAGCCGTGGTTGAAAGTTTCTTGGTGTTTGTACCTTGGTGTATCAGAAGTGCAAATTGACGTAACCACCTCTATAAACCTTTTCATAAATTTCTATTCCGGTTCACGTCTCGTACATAAGGCACCTACATAACCCATTTCAGCGTCTTATTTCCACACCGTTTGGTACTTAAGAGGAAACGTTTTATATATAAAATGTTAGGGGCGTAGGAAGATCCTGAAGGTGTCGGAACCCAGCAATTACCCTTTGCTGGGCCAGTGTTTGGCACGATGTATTTTCCATCATTGAAACCCCATCCTAGCCAATAATTACAGTACAATTATTTATTACCAACCTATTACGAACTCTCCACAGAAAATGTATAAGGCGCCTGTAATTCGCTATCCGGAGATTCTGACATATCAGAATCTCCGGAAGAATAGTCCCATCCATAATGAGGTAAAATCATCATGTATTTCGAAATAAGTTTCTTGAATGTTCATTCAATATTAATCATGTCATGATAATCTAATTTATAATCAGGAATCACTGGCGTATATCATTTTTCATTCTAAAACATGGAAAAATAGCGAATTACTTAACTGGCATAATTCTACACCGAATAACAACCTTGCTTGACAGTCTTGTGGCATTATGAAACTACATAAACTGTTTATTGCAATAGATTCATTATAAATCATGTAGGTAGAAAATAAATACGACAATGACTTATTTTGTGTATGAGTGCCTGTAATCTCGCGTCAACTACTCGGAGATTATGGGCACTCATACACAAAACCAGGCATTATTGTGTATAAAGTTGGGCTCCGGCAAGGCCCTGTTCCGTATATTCCGATGCTTATCTGGCGTCAGTATGATTCAGCTTCGGTCATTGTGAGAAAGCCTCCTCCATTGACTACTTCATATTGGGTCTGGGTGCAATACAGGTGTTGCCGTTCAGCGCCACCTAATGGCCCACTGTCTGGTTACGCGGCCGCTCGGACAAACACCGCGAGTCCAGCGGTTTCCATATAGAGACAAACAGCAATCACACCTAAAGTGTGAATGCTGGGTGTGATTGCAGGAGTGTTGTTTTTGGACAAATTAAATTGCTGGAACAAACTAGAGTATTGTATCAACGAGTCTGAGCTGTCTAAACTTTATAGTTGATAATTGTTTTGGTTTAAACTTGGAGAAAGTTAAGCATGTTATAGCTAGGCCTGCCAATGTATTAGTGTGCATACAGTTTGGATATACCTGTGTTATCTAAGCTATATCTAAAATATTATTGAGTTGATATGCATGTATGACACATCAAATCAGAGCTGTAATACCATAGAATGCAGTGCAATCACTTTTATCTCTATGGGAATAATGGACATGGGTATTATAAATGTATCACTTTCATACATTCAGTAATCCAATGCTAAAGTATACGTTGCCAGGGGTATGTTTGGCTGCATTGTTTGGCTGCATGCATTGCGTAACCACGCAGATAACGTGCGACACCGACCTATGGAAAAAGGCCTATTACGTGTGGACACCTTGCTCAATGGGCGTTTAATAGGCCTACTCCTGGGTTTCGTAGGGTGGCCCGCGTCTACGTGGTCCGTACCCTCTCCCTAGTGCCCCCCTCCCATCGCCACTACCACTAGTACTACTAGTAACGGGGCTGTTCAGAAATGACGTCATGCTAATTTTTACCCTCCCTGCCCTTTTTCCATATTTTGTCATCCAACCCTTCTCATGCTTAGTCATGGAGACTGGACACTGAAACCCCACCCATCCCCCAGGGGACAACTGTAGTTTTATAGTATTTGCAAGATGGCCGTCTCCATAACACAATAACTAGCTGCCCTTTTAGTACTATTGGTGCCCTCATGAACGAGGTACTCCGACTTCCTGTGATTATTTGCGCGTTATCAACCTACTAGGTGATACACATACGCATATATTCTAACTGATCAGTTAGGTACGATCAATATTCAATAATGTGGGGGTGAGCTCTTGAAGGGTTTTCCGGATGGGAGGTGCTTAAGGGAAAGGAAAGTAAAACGTGTGTGTACCGGAAGATGGTGGATCCGTCCTGACCTTTTGGACTAGATTTTAATCTCTGACAGGATGCAATCGATATAGTCAACCGTTCACGGAAGTATTAGTTGACACAGGTGCGCGTATGTAGGCAACCTAACCACCTACTGAAACCAAGCTCATTTATGACTGGAAATCCACATTGTGTGTCTCATGCAGATACGATTTAAACGATCATCAACTCACTGAAAGAAGAGACTCTAAATCATGGACTAAATGAGAAGTATGGAAAGGTCAATCATACGACGAATCACTCCAAGGTAAAATACAGAGAAACTAGGGCAGTCACAAAGGCTAGATATCACTATCAGCTAGGACTGATAGCAGTGTTATTCTCCAGAGTACGACGAACAACTTTGAGTACAACTTTGCTTCGCATATAACTTGTCTACCTACGACTTGTGTATATACCTTGTTGTTCATATTTACTTAATCTCTGGAAACAGGTACAGCAATCACAATAATATGAAGGGGGTTATGTATTTTCTAAAAAAAGAAATAGATTTTCTATGTGCCACGTAGACGTGGAAATGTCAATACTTATGTTTTCGATTTTTTCATATATTCCTTTTTTTAATCTATTGAGTACAAGATTAAGAGGGGGTAAAGGGGGAAAGGGGAGTCAAATTTAACAGAATCTTTGCCTCCATATCTTAAGGATGGCCCCCATCTGTCAGGAAGAGTCAGTGCTTGCTTAAAGGGTGTGTTCCACCGATCAAACATTGGGAACCTTAATTGCCACGATTCCTGATTTTATTATTTTTAATCGAGCTTGGTTCCCTTTTATTTCTCCTAGGAGGAATATTTCCATTTTCTCTTGTGATTATACATACAGCGTTGATACATGTGCCTTTCCAACAACGCTTGATAAGAACAGGCAGCAATAGATAACGTTTTGATTTTGAATGAACAGTCTTTTGTGCGACCATTCATTTTATTGCTCAAATTCATGAAGATTTTCCTACCTCTATGGTCTATTTCTTGATCTCTTAATTAGAGAAAAAGTTTTTGAACCTTACATTGTTGTACAAGGGTATTGTACATCGACCTGATCAACGAGAGCTCGTTGACTTGCTTGTTATCAATGCACTCACACCATAAGATCGATGAAAATCGGTGATAGATGTCTTCTGGGCTTGACACACACAGTTTGATACCTGTTATCTCTTGTTGATATCTACAGAATGCTCAAGAAAGATCGACAGTTGTCCCCACCACCAAGAGACTACAATTCAGACCATAGTTATCGTAAGTCTTCTTTTTATATGCACATCTATCAACAGTTTGTGTAGCGAGGCTACTCATCCAATATAGTGAAGTGGAGACAGAAAACGGGAAAATCACTGACTAGTCATTCATATACCAGTGTTTCTCAGTGACAATCTCACATACCCAATTGTAAAGATCCTAAATTTGTCTGTTGATATCCGTTTATAGTTTTTTTTAATATTCAGCAATTGCAAACTCTCACAAGCGAGTTTTTCAGTTACAATATGTTCCAGCTGCCAATACAATTTCCAGTAACATAGACACGTTAATGTCTAATCAAAAGCTGTTACATCTACAACCTTTTCAGGTGGCTAAAGTGTGCAATACACAAGTCTCAGGTACATTAGTCCCTGCAACATGTGCACTTCACACTTTTCCCCCAGTCTCAATTTTCCTCTGCTACACAAATCTCATGGCAGGATGCTGTTCTCTAGCTTTTTCACGTCTCAAGGAAAAATGGTAGATTGGACTCACGTGGAACATAGTCTAAGATAAAGTCTATTGGGCAGGATACATTTTCACCAATGCAAGGACTCCTCCTGTCTTAGCACCCACCTTAACACTCAAGTATCCTTGAAATGCATGTGCCTTCTGCAGTACATGATTGGGGGAAGTAAAAAACACGTGATCCTGCTTGCTGGCTTCCTGTTGGGTACATTTGTCGCAACAAAATGCCAATTCTTCACACCCCTCAGCTCAAAGGTACCCAGGATGAGTGTTCACAAGAGGAAGGTCCCCACTTCAGTGACAATCTACCCTGTCCTAAGGGACGTTGTCTAAGACTGTGTACCAGGTGTTCCTTGCATGTGAATCCAAATGGTAATTTTTCCTCAAACCTGAAAAAAAGCCCACAATGACACCTTACCATGAGATTTTTGTATCACAGGAGAATTGTCTTAGACTTGGGAAAATGTGTAAAGTATACCCATCTCAGGCACATTAGTCCCTACGTGTGACTCCCACTTTAAGCAATTGTATACTAGCTTTAACTACTTGCCCATAGCTGCCATTCTTTTGTTTCACTGTGAAATAACACTGACGCATACTATTGCATGAAACATCCCTTTAAAATATGTAAAACACTTTTGGTTGTAGAAGACGGAGGATGGTCGGACACAGAGTTCGTGAGTATCCCCATGAATATTATTCTTATTATATGTTATCAATTATGACTCGACCTTGTTAGCGTAGGTCTGGCCAACAGTTTTTTTGTTAAAGGTCATCACTTCATGTGTAGGTCATTAGGTTATGGAGTAAGATATAGAAGGTACCGCGTATCCATAATCATGCAGCAAACTGTACCTCTCTATTGCTTTATCTATGGCCATTAAAAAATTTCCTGTCAAAGCTCACAAACACTATCCTTTGAATGACATTGCTGTTCCCTTTTGCCACTCTTTTGGGAAACTTATTATCATTATTATATTGTTCATGGACTGTAATACACTTTGCATGTATTGGTATTGGCTCTGACGTGGGGTTGTGAAAATATTTCGGCTGATCGTCTCTTTTTGAACAATGACATCATTCATTTCTTTTATGAAAACAGATTCTTAGACAAAGTAGATGTGATTAAGGATTAAGGACGGACCTCTTTTTCATGTATTATATATTTGTATATGTTAAGCTTGCTCCATATCGGTTTAAGTGGGAATCGCGTTGCACCGCGTTGCATCGAATGCACAGTACAAAATCACAACCAATACCAGGCTCATAATTGCAGAGGGGCCAATTTAATCCGTCATGAACTTGTTTTTTATAGATATATTATCTAGAAATCATAAGATACACTATCATTTACCTATCCATGGCCTTTTAATTTTTTTAGGATGACGAAGAAGAAATGGAGGAATACGCAGACCCTCATGATCCCGCCGCCCACTGGGGTGAGTGTCAGTTGAACTGTATAGAGCTGTGAAAAATATTTCTCTTCTTACAATCTACTACACTGTAAATACAGTTATATAAAATCTCTACTTGTATACATACCGCAGTAGATAAGTTCTGATATTGTACCTATGTCAGTTCCCTGTAAATTGTCTATAAAGACCAATTCCCTATGAAATAAATAACCTTTATGACAACATATTTTGGTATCAATACTTCCTTTCGACCCCGGTGTAACATATCTATCGTTTCATGTAACCCTAGATTTAACTCCTGATGCCTCATTGTGTCCAGCTTGTATTTGTTTGGTCATTAGCAACTGCAGTTGTTTGATATTGGTATAGTTGTTCATCACAATTCAAAACTCCAAATAATAAATTCAGGTATATGTATCCCAACTCTTCTTTGGAAATAGTTTATGCGTATATGTTTTGTGTACACGAGTTTGGATGCGCCGTAATCGTCTACGATTCGTGTATTGCTCTGAATTTATCTCACTCCTTTCATGGACATGGTACACATTGCCTACACAAATCCAGTTTGGAAGGTTTAAATTTTCAAGTTGTTGTCTTCCTTACCTTCTCAAATCCTGGCTGCTGATTCGCCAGTCACTAATGATATCATCTCCATTCATTCTGCCACGACCATGACGTAGTATTCTCACTTTACGTGGGTGACCATTGTGTATAACGTTTTGATATTATTCATAAAACTAAACTTGTATCAGGGTTGAGATAGATACAAATCTATATTAACTATATTCTGTGTTTTGCTCCTGTCTATAGCCACAACGGCAAGCAACAGAGTGATAGATGAGGAATATCTAAACACCTCTGGGTCTATTGAGGGGTATTACCTAACCCCTCCCATCGAGGTCCCAGGTCGGTTTGAAACCAATTCTAGAAAATAAGAAAGTTGAAATAAGAACCCCCAACCCATCCTCAAACCTACCAGAACCCCACCTTAACCTGCCCTGGCTGTGGAGGCTTCAGAGTTGAATGCTGTACTAAATGATCACCATAAATTCTCTTGCTGTTCCCTGTAAATCTTATATGGTAAGGACAATATTACAGGATGGCATGGACATATGCGCTTTTGACTAATAATCCAGGGGTAGAACAGATCTCCAATTGATTGCAAAACCATTTGATCACAACTAAAGCTGTATACTCTCTCCCTGGATGATTTCAAACAACATGTACAGGAAATATTTGCTTAATAAGATAGATGATTCTAAATACTTTCACAAAGATGCTAAACATCGCTGACTATACAAGAGTAGTCTTTTCCGTCTACATACAATTGGACACTAGTGGACAAATTATTTTACTCATTGATGAATATAATTTGGAGTGATTTCTCTGCTTCTATATTACCTTTATATAGCGCGATTTCTCGGCAATAAGACTATTAGTATCAAAGATGAAGTTGAATCTTTGATCTAGGGATCGCTTCTATTCGTATTTTTATGAGTCATGGTCTGTAAATATCCCACACATAGTCTTCATGACCACCGGATTCGGCGTCGCTTTAGTAACGAATTAGGGGTGTTTCTATGCCTTATCTCTCCCCGGTATTTTTCTCCATAGGCTTAACATTAGGAACTCGTACTCCACGGCCGTGAGGTTCGTGCACCCAATACTCAATGGCTAATTTGGTGATTCATTTCATCAATAAATAGTGTTTTACGGGGTGAGATAAAATCAGAAACCCACGAGATGAAAATAACTTGGTCTGCACTCCACCTCGTTTGACCACAGAGTAATTCACTCAGCTTCGCTTCGTGAATTACTATGCAGTCAAACTCGGTGAAGTACGGACCAAGCTATTTCCATCTCGTGGGTTTCCTTCTAAATACTGGAACTGCATCGAGATCCGTAGCCACTGAAAATATGCCATCAGTTTTGGAAGCAGAGTAATCTCACAGGACAAAGCCGTGTGAGCTTACCCAATATGAATGACGTATTGTCAGTGGTCTTGTCTCGTGTGCGGTTCAGGTTTGAACTCACCCCTGTCACTGACTAATTGGCTACGTTCGTGAAGCTATCCCCCATTGAGTATTTATGTACTGTACTGCATGGGCGTTGAGTACCAATTCCCAATTTGAAGACTATGAGAAAAAAACAATGTCAGGGGTGAGATAAAAAACTGTCTTACCAATGTTACATATATTACACATATTTAACATGCCATTCTACTTCAGATACAAGCCCACCGCTACCCCCGTCAAACCGACCTGTGCAACTAGGCATGCAACCACACAGACCTCTGCCGCTCCCGCCGCGACATGTAAGTGTATTATACACCTATGGCCGAATGTCTATAAAATACTACCCGCTGATAGGGGAGCAGTATAAAGAATGTTCGGTCCCACATAGACGTAGTGGATAGACTGTGAATTGATGATTTAGTAATTGAATAAAGTTTCGTTATTTCGTGTTTTTACGTATATGGTAAGAAACCGTAGTGACTGAGCTGCAGGGATTTCGTTCTCTGCCTCCGGCGTCGAGACGTATTTTGTGTAATACAAAGGACCTCGAACGGCCATCTCTTCGAGCTCAGTAACCACGTTTTCCCGTCGCACTGCTGGTGTTATCTCACACTTTTGTATTGAAATCCTCAAAACTAATATTTCGTCCTCAGAACTTCTCTGGAATTTCAATGGAAGTATGGATTTTCTCATTCCTGGCATATTTCGTATGAAGCACCATTTTCAGAGATTTATTTCATTTCCTTTTAAGGAGCAAGAGGAATATCTAGACCCAACATCCTGCAGGCGTGGATCTGACAGAGCCCCGCCATTACCGCCCAGTAATCGACCACCTGTCAGGGGTCCCACCAATGGCCTCACACCTCCCCGTGATACAAGTGAGTACAGCTGTGTGTGAAAAACAGGGTTGATCTGCCTCTTGTGTCATATAGCTTGGTGATGATATTCATTCATGAAAGTGAAATTGTGATAAACAAGAATAGAAGAAGGGATAATATGCAATATCGACGGAACGCATAGGTAGCCACATACCATGAGGGATAAGCACATGCTTTCTACTTTATTTTAGGTTTATTGGGAGATGGTATAGTAATAGCATAGACTCCAAACTACACGAGGCAATAGCTTCAACTAATACTGAAAGGGCGTGCCTATTTATATATAATGCCCACCAATCAATGATTTCTATGATTGGGTCAATAAAATTGTACAATCAGATTGGCTCCTTTTTTTCGTTTTTTTATAACGATACTGAAAAGGAGTAACGGGCCCAATTGCTCAGCAATCTATTTTGATGACCATGCCATGAATATCAAACTTCACATTTGTACAATATAGAGTAAATTACCTCGGTCAACCGAGAGATTACCCCCATTAATATATATTCTAATTCGACTGAGCACTTAAGATTTATACATCGGGAAGCTTCATACAATGAAATGATTAATCCATGGGTGGGGGGAGAAGAAAATTGGTCTTCAACAAGACCCCTGCAATTGGTGTCGTGACCAAGAGCATGCGCTCGAGGTCGAGAGCTATTAATAAGGTGGTGTTCACTAAAAGGCCCATTTCTATTGGCCGATGAAAACGGCAGATATTTTATAAGCTACCCAGAAAGTTTTCGGTGGTGCCACAGACTGTGCGTCGGTATCGGAAGATCGGTGAGGATAGTAGATTTAACTGAGTGACGAATTTTTCACTTATTGGTGGGTGCTGCCACATTGCATAATCTAAGCTGAAAAAGTTGTGGCTCATTTCACGACTTGGGTCGTTTCCATTGACCGATTTTGGGTCAGCAGTGCCAAAAGTCTGTTGGTGGTTCCTGATAGTAGATCGGTCATGGGGAATTGGCCAATGGAAACGGGCCTATAGCTTAATTGCTCTGAAGGAGGGGAAGGAAGTCTGTTGCAAAGGTCGACTGTGTATGTCATAATTAAGCAGCGTGGGTAGTCAAGATTCAGTCAAGTCTTTCTTTTGATCCAATGTAGCCCAGGCTCAAAGTCCATAGCGAAGACTAATTTAATTTCTTGATTTCACCTAGCATTCTAATAGGCTCTATGCCTTATAGCCTGCAAATACTGTCAGAATATTCCTATTCATTAAAAAATAGAATAACCGATGTACACTGTTATCTCACATGAACTCTTTTAGGTTTTATTCAAAGCATCATTTTGTTCTTAACATCACAACACTTACTTACACTATATCATGTTAACTTAGACAAGGTAAAGGTGGATGGTACTAGATTGAACCATGTACATACCGATGGACGATAATGGAGGAATAAGGATGAATAGTACATACTATAGTGCAGACTATTTCCTCTAGAACACTGTACCAAGGTGGCCGGTAGATCATAAGAAACGCACGCATTTCATTAGGGGTTTTATCGTTTCAGGGTCGGCAAACGACAACATATCTGGTATTTTCAAATTCCTTGGTAAATACCGATTAGAATTACACAATTCTTTTTATTAACATCCTTCTCTCATATTCTTTCACCAACAAAAATGTAGAATTGCAATAACCCTATGGATATCTTAGTTAGGGACTTAAGCTAGCATATCTGGAGACATTATCATTTCAATCTCGGTTGTAAAAACGAAACGATACTTATCATTACTGTTCATCAGTACAGGGCTTCTAAACTATGGAAGTTGATGGTAACTCGCAAAGCATCTAGCTTTGGCTCAGTAGGAGATATAGAAATCGAAAAATCGAGCAGTTATTCATTGATATATCTATATTTTACACAACGTTTCTGTCTCTTGTTTTGAAAATGTTGAAATTAAAATGATTGTCAAGTCCCAATAATTACAATTATTCGAATCAAGAGATAGAGGCTGAATTGGAAAGCTGTTTGAATAGAATAATAGGAAAGTAGACACTAAATTATAAGTTCTAAAGAGCGTGCATTGTAGGGTTAAAATTACGTCATATTACCGGGAGGGGTTAGAGCAGTAACGCGGTAACGGGGTAACGGTAACGCGGTAACAGGGTTGGAATGGTATCAACACAGTATCTCTATCGCCTAAAGGCCCGGGCCCACTGGTGCGATGCGATTGTCGCACATGTTTTATAGCCCCATAAACGCCCCCTCGGCGGGGTTTATGACCCCTATTGTGATTGATTCATCGCACTCAATCGCAAGAAAAGTCCAGGGTATGCCCCACTGATGCGATGGAATCGTCGCATCACTTCTGACACAACCTATGTATATAGGGCTAGGTGTAGAACTTAATTTCTAATATTTATAAGGTACTCACATCTAATTATAATTATATCGATTCTCAACACTCACGTTTTGAAGGTATCAGAATAACACCTAGGCCATAGCCACTGCCTGCTGTTTTCACAGCTTTCACACCTCCTGACAACACTTGTGCTTAAGATTGGCCACAGTAAATCCCATGTACCAGTGGTAGGTGTAACCAACGAACACTCTTTGGTGTAACCTAGTTTACCTGAGGATACAGGGACTGTATACGAATACAATAGGATATTCTCCCTGTCTGTGCGATGCATCCGTTGCACATCATGAACATTTCAAGATGTGCGATGCGATGAATCCATCGCGTCGCACACGATCGCACACGCGCGCAAGCCCGGCCCCACAGGAGCGATTGTGACCATTGCCCGGCCTTTATGACTTTTTATGGACTTGCGACAATCACATCGCACCAGTGGGGCCGGGCCTTAATAGTTACAAAGAATACAGAAGCTGAAAACAAACTTACACAATTTTGCACACCCCGAAACATTAGTTACTCCACTAAAAGACATGTATGTATATATATGAGCAGGAACAATACTAACCCAACAATTTTCTTATGGGGGAGGTTTTAATGGTATACATGCGTTTCATCTTGATTAAACTAATGTGTCATAGTCTCACGGTAGCCGCCTAGTGCTCAAGCACCCGACATACTTATTAAAATCAAGGTGAAAGGGACCATTCACATATTTGGCCAGGGGACAGGCACCTAACTGGTCTCAACTTCGCTTATCCTTTTTCAACTAATGCTTGGATGAACGGGGATTTTAATTTAAAGCACATATTCTTTAGATGCAGACAAATATGAATTCAACCACGTATACAAAGTCACATGGTTTAATGTCTATACAAATCCATGATATTAGATTGTGAATATATGTTTAGAGTAGCCGCGAATAATGAATATGATACTCATTAAAGTAGGAAGACAGAATTTGAGTGTAAGTCATACTGAAGTTCTTATCAGATAATACGTAACATAGCAGCGGGCACACTACTCAGATCAAAAGTCATTTAACTTTGTATCATTTTCTCGGAGGACTATCATTCAATGGCTTAAAGACAAATGCTGGTAGTCGGGTGATTTCTAAATTCTATTGAGATTTGCAAATAACTCCGGATAGTATAAGTTCTATATATCAGCAAATAGAAAATGCAAAAAAAATGGCATGTCACCATGCTAACTTCTATTGGAGGGCCATCTGAAAATGGTGTTTAACTATTGGTGTCTATGGGAAAATGCAATATTTTGACTTTGTTGCTAAATGACACTGATGTTCTATTGCTATCTTCAAATAATTCTGGATTATGATAGTTGGGAACATGTACAAATGAGAAATGCTAAAAAAATACTATGTCACCATGCTAATTTCTATGGGAAGGCCATCTGAAGAAGGTATGTGCTTATCTATTGGTGTCTATGAGAAACTGCTATATTTTCATGGCCCCAGATGGCAGCACCAGTGTTAAACCAGGGGGCGTTTCGATACCTACCCGCATTTGTCTTTAAGGTTGCCTGTAATTCCTCTAGATCTCCGTTAATATATCTGGGCAATAGAATTGCAAATCAACCTGATGGGTGTAGTTAATATTATAGATATGGCTCAAGTGTAAATGGAAGTATATCTATGAATGTCTCGTGATATAATAGAGTCAGTGAACAATGTGTAAGGCGTGTATGGATGATGGTATGTGTAGTGTACAGTGCACAACACCAATAATATCGCATGCACAAACGTATTGAAATCCGCAATGTGGTAAATGATAAATAATATATTCTTACGTCTTTTCTCACTAGATGATCAGCCGCCACCCGAGGCAAGTATATTTCAATTTTGATATTAATTTTAATTCTCTATAAAGATTTATCATATCACTATTGTAGAAACTTGTAGCATTGATGGAAACATGACTCTTAATTGTAAATAGTATTACAAGCAAATCCATGGATATGTACATAAGAAATTATGTAATAAAATCTGCAACTTATGGTTGATGATGCCAAATACTTTATGTTATTATTTATTTCTAATTTTAACGCTGACTCTATAACATGAAGGTCTGCTAACAATATAAAACCATTTTGTCAATAACTGGGAAGCCGTTGTATATCAATATTTGTTTCCTATCTTGTAGGACGATGGAGAAAATTATGAAGTGGTGGATACTGAATTCGGTGAGTGGTTGCTTTATTTAGATTAATAAACAACACTCCTCCATTGTGGATGTGTCGTAATCGTCATTGAGGCTAAGCCGAGTGATGATTACGATGCATCCAAACAAGTGGAGTTTAAAAAAAAAATTGATTATGATACAATACACCATTATGTATTTCCTTATAGATATACAGTAAAACCCCGCGTAAGCGGACACCCTCCGTTCCGGGCCAAAGTGTCCGCTTACGCGGGGTGTCCGCTTACGCGGGGTTTTCAAGTTTCCTCCAGTCCAATATAAATGTGTTATATACCGATATGTAGGGCAGACAGAGGCGATAATAGATCTGAAATCCATTTTCTGATATCTTATTTGGGTCCGAAGTTATTAAACCTTGAATTACAAAATCTATTTTCTATGAATATACTAATAAACACTGAAAAAAAGACAGATTAATCTATTTTGGTTAGGGTGTCCGTTGGATGTGGCCGCTTACACGGGGTTATAGACCTTTTCGTACCGAAATAACTGTCCGCTTACGCGGGGTGTCCGCTTACGCGGGGTGCCCGCTTACACGGGGTTAAAATAAACTTCTAATAGAGGGAAAAATTTCCGTTCCGAGCAAAAGTGCCCGCTTACGCGGGGTGTCCGTTAGGCGGGGTTCTACTGTACATGTATAAACTCTACTTGTGTATATTCTCAGAATCACCAGCACCAGCACCAGTTCTCCCGCCCACCACCCGGAGGAATATGCAGCTGCCTCCGACACCCCCGGGCTCCCGGGGCCGGGCGCCGCCACCGACTCCCCCGAAGCCCCCTCTGCCGAAAGGGCGGGTGGACACGATAGGCATCCCCAGGGAACACGCTCCGCCACCGCCGCCTAAGCCGCTGAGGTCAGTCGGGCCCTCGTCACCCCCGGCACTGCCACTGTTACCAACCTCGACATCCCCAAGCTGGCTCAAGGGGGGTGTGAAACTGCCGCAGCTCACAGGTGGGTTCAGAAGGGTCTTTAGAGATATCCTCTCCCCCCCCCCCCCCATAATCATTCATTTTCAAGGAAAATACTTCCAGTTTAATAAGTCCGATAACATGCTCATGTATGATGTCAGGTTTCCTTTCTTTCCGTGGAAATCCATTTTTCATATTCAGTATATGTAATTTCTTGTCCTTGTGCCAATGAAGGATTATATTGAATTTGCCTCATTTGCGCTAATAAAACAGTGGTTTGAACCTCCCCAAAGGCCCTCAGCCCTCAGCCATGGCCGACAAAGACATATCATCTAGGTTTTCCCCAGTCTCTTTGAGGCAGAGGAATCTACATGAAAATGTTTCCCCTTTATTTCCCTGACTCCATCTGACATCCCTGTTAGATAATGAGATAGAAAGCGGCCACGCTTACAACACCGATATGTCTACATGAATTACATTGGGTTCTGTAACTGTTATATACAGTTTACAATATCCAGAATATAATGTCGGTTCATACTTTATTTTGTAGGAAATGAGAGTGGTGAGTGTGTTCATGTCTACAAAATAATCTGCAAAATCAAAATGCTTAGATGCAAATTTCCCTGTGCAAAGTATTGCATGCATCATGATTATGGAAAGGTTATAGTTTGCATGCACCCACCGACATATTTGTTATGCTTTGAGAAGTATATGATCAGCATGGCCCCGCATATTATATGTCTTGATATTTATATATTTACAAAAGGATATATCTTTGTATATATTCCTGTATGCATATGTTTATGCATGCAGATACTTGCATATGTATATAAACTTATCTATGCGTATGCATAAGTGAGTCTATGTATAATTGTACATTTCAACTTAAATGTTCGTATAGCGTAAGAATACTTGTAAGTTCATGCATGTTTTAGGCATAAATATTGCTGCATATGACTGGAATTAGGTATATGTATCGGAAGAATGAATTTATTGTGTGTATATATGTATGTATAAGTCATCTTGGTGTGGTAATATGCACGTATGCAGATACCTTAGTATTAAGTCCACCTAATTAATGAATCATGAATATACACTATTATCCATTGCCTTTTGTTGAAATAGATCAATTCAGGGTCCAGACCGTTTAACATTATAGGGAGGGGTGATTATACATTTTTGATTTTAGAGCAAATCCTAATCAAAGCATAAATTTATCATAGCTAGGAAACACAACGATTCTATCCTCCAGGCCCTGGATACAACCAATGCCCAAATCAGGGATGGCAGTTTTCCTTTTTTTTCATGGAAACCCTTGTTTTCATTTCTAGTTTATTATTATAATTTTTTTTTTCATGTATGAAAACAGTCGTTTAAACCTCCCACATACCCTCAACCCTATTCCATAGCCAACATTAATGTTTTCCCATGTTTTCTCAGTCTTTCTGAGACAGTAAATTCCACATGAAAAATATTTCCACGTATTTTCCGGACCCAAACTAAGATTCCTGTTAAATGATTATACCATCGACATTCCAATCTACCGATCGATGATATAAAGACAGTATATAGTTTTAGGTAGTAAATGAGCAAGTTCTTCTTGGTTAAGATATTCTAGTGTACCATATGTGTGGTATAATGTGTGATGGTGCATTTAGTTTCTGCACGTGATTGCAGTATTGTAGAAGGCACTTTCAGAAGTCCATCATCAAAATATCAAATATTAAAATTATTAATTGGCCACACTGTATTGACTTGTTTATATAGTATAACATATTCCGAATGAACGTGAGAATGAAATACGTATGCACATGCTAGCGATTTGTCTTGTTCTTGTCTGGTGAGATAGATACCTGCTTGATAATACCCCTGGTAAAGGAAAATCATATGTGACATTTCTTATCCTTAAAGATATTGAATCTATTATCTTCAGTGGTTTAATACCGTCAAAGGGAATAAATACCCCACTTGATATCACCCTGCACTATTCACTATAAACGAGAAGTAGTATATCTATATTACATTACCGCCAATCTTTTAAAGGTAGAATAAAAGAAATGATGGTGGACATTAACAGAAATGTCTTATATGTCATTTGGCGTCTATGCTGTGATGTCGTTATTTATCTGTTCTTCTTGTTAGAGTTAAGGGCATCTTCATGGAAGATCATCAGACAATTTTGGTGAATGATTATTGTAAATAATACCTTCTTTACAAATTAAAAAAAAGATTCGGTTCTGTTTCTCGTTCCCAGTAAGCGAAATCCCCAACCTGAGGCCAGTCGGCCTACGTATGCAACCGAAGACTTCGCCGACATCTCCTGAACGGTCACATATTGCTCCACAAATGCCGCCTCCCCAGCCATGGTCTTCACAGATTAACCTCCGACCCGTCACTCCAAAGAAGCCTCAAAACCGGTCCGTGCCGCCGAAGCCGCCTCTCGCAGCCACTCCAGACATGGTAATAGACACATAGTTCAAAGTACAGAGATTGCAGTTTTCCTTGTGAAAAACAAAGAGATAATAAATTGGGCCTCATTCACACCAATAAACAGTGGTTCGCATCTCCCCACACCAACACCCTTGCCCCTTTCTATGGCCAAGAACGATGTGTTTTCCCTGTTTTCTGAGTCATCTGAGGCTGTAAATTCTATATGACATAGATGACAGTTTTCCTTTTTTCCAAGGAACATGCTAGTGAGCATGCATATAATACGAGAAATACGAAATCTTGATACTTAAGAACCCAAAATCCATATTACATAACTGTACAATTTTGGAATATGTTGAACAGTCTGATACAAATGGCTGAAACCGTTGATAGTTTTCAAACCAAGATTAAGGTTGGACGACATGAAGTATTAAAATGGTAACTATGACATATGAGGTTCAGTAGAATCGGATTGAGTTCATTTGAAGTTATTATAGTGAGTATATAGGGCAAGTGAGTAATAAGGTAAAACTTATAATCTACTAGTTACGTATGAGAAAGGAAGGAGTATGACTGGTTCTTATGTCCATATATTTGTGCTTCGTTGATGCCTCGAAAGAACGTCATTGAACGACAATTGTTGCCGTAAATGTATAATGAATAAATGAACATATTAAATTTGGACAAAAAATCGGAGCATCTGCTTTACTGATACAGGTCCTAGACTAAAGTTAACTGTTTCAAAATTTGAAAAAGAAATTATCCTGAGTAGGGTTGAACGGCATTCAATGTACAGTGTTGTCTGTCAGTGTTCAATGCTCTGGTACAAATGATATGTTCAATGGATAATATTCCGAAACTGATAAATATGAATGGCCAAGATTGAGTTTGGAACTGCTTGATAATTCCCCTTGTAAAGGAAAATCTTAAGTGACATTTCCTATCCTTAAATATATTGAATCTATTATATTCCCTGATTTAATACTATCAGAGGGAATAATACCGTACGTGATAGATTCTTTCTATGAAGAAGAATTGTGATATCACCCTGCGCTATTATAGAGGAAACCTATGAAAATTTACAGTTAGAGCTCGTATCCCATCGAGTTTGAATAGCGTAGTAAGTCACACGGCGAAGACGTGTGAATTATGTAGCAATTCGAAAGAGCTCTGTACATAAACTTGAATTGGTTTCTAAATCTATCTCACCCCTCACATTTACTAATTGTTTAACATTTATGACATAATCCCCCCATAGAGTTTTTTTCTGAATATTCCATAAGCATAGCGTACGAGTTTCTAATGTTA
The DNA here is from genome assembly GCA_950022655.1 of Alentia gelatinosa. Classification (NCBI taxonomy): domain Eukaryota; kingdom Metazoa; phylum Annelida; class Polychaeta; order Phyllodocida; family Polynoidae; genus Alentia; species Alentia gelatinosa. Next base: position 102,110,267 of record OX465582.1, read on the forward strand.
AGTCTATGGGGAAAACTACCAGGGGTGAAATAGGTATCTAATCGATATTTGAAGTGTATTCTAAGTGTCGACACGGCAGCTTGACTGATGAGTAATTTTCACGTTACAGGATGGCCTCAATTCATACTACTGGTTCCACGGCTCTATATCACGAGAGACAGTTAACGAGCGCCTCAACTCGTTAGGACAGGTATGCTTCTCCTGTATTTTCAGGTCTTTATTTTTGATTATCCATGCGAAATAAACAGTTTTTTTACTACTTTGTATCTGCCTCGACTTCATATCCGTCCTTTAGATCTTTGAAAATATGAGAAAATGTCTATAACCACTCATGTGTCTGAGCACATTTCATGTTTCAAGAGAGAACCTGGGGCCCGTTTAATAATCTAAGATCGCACATGAAGACATGTTTCTGTAACTCGTACGAGGGTTATCGTTTAATGATATTTAATTCTGTTCATTAAGACAGTATTAGCCGGCCATAAAGGTTATCCATAAGTATTGAATAAAGTTGACCCACATCGTCCCTGGGTCACTATCGCATACAGGAAAAGGTGTACATGTACGATCCTAGACTATTAAACGGGCCCCTGGTTACTGATCCTGTAGGGATGGCCGTTCGAGGTCTTTTTCCCCATAAAAAATGTCCTGACGAAGGGACGTATTTCATAGGACAAAAGGCCGAGAATGGCACACCTATATATATACGTCTCAGTCACTACGTATTTTAGTATCATACACCTAGATATCATGAAAAAGCCATTTTATGTACTTCTGAAGTCCGCCCGAATATTCACTAAGGGATCAGTGCGCCTGAACGGTATATACTGTAAATACGCACCGTTTCGCCATATAATGTAAAAATACCATAAGGAACACTGTTCCGTACGAAAAAAATAAATACGGAACACTTCCGTAAACGTTTATTAAAATATTATTTGTTAAGCCAAATGAAATTAATGATTTTTCTTAATTTCGGGTATATAGTAAATATAGAACAACCTACCATGCTTGTACAAGCCACAAAACTCGATGACAATTTACGGTTTATACGGAACTCGGCGTAAACACCTCGTTCCGTAGGAATAATTAATCATCAACTCATTTTGTAGCTTGTTCAGCATGGTCAGGACGTTCTATATAAATACTGCACCCCAGCAGAGGGTAGCATCTCATAGACATTCGGCCATAGGTCTATAGTGATACCACTCTCCCCCCAGATCTTTTGTGGCGCTAGCGCTGGCTTAATCTCTGCCCCAACCCAGTGACGTCATACGCTGGTTCTCAGGGTGGATAGCAAGGGCAGGGGGAACCAGCCAACATTTCAGATTCAAAACAAGGCATCTGTTAAAACTTATGAAACTTGAACAACTCATATATTTGGAGTTGGGAAATATAGGAATTGTTAAATGAGCTCCAGAGACAGTCCCATTGTTTTTTTGTTTTTTTTCAACTTTAAACCACTTTATAATCTGAATCCACAGTTGATGATACTGCCTATTCAAGTGAGCACATGTGACATGTTGACAAACAAAACCCTGCAACACATGAGGTGCCTTCCACTGAAGAAAATAATCCCTATGACTATGTCTAATTTGATATAACAAATAATTGAAATGAGTGTATATTATTATCATATAAATATGTTCATTTCTATCTATAAGTAGAACACAAAATACCCCCCAAAACCCTCAGATTTTAGGATATTTCAAAAACTGGCGTAGGGGCCAGATTTGAGCCCAAACAGGCAGGTTGGGGCAGAGATATAAGCGGTCACAGGAAGTAGGGTGAAAGATCTCTGCTGGGAGAGTGTAGTGATACACATTATTATAAATACTAACTATGACCAATAACCTTTTTTATTTCTTATTTCAAAAAGAGACAGCACAATCACCCTTCAGTGGGCGTTCTTCCTTGATTCGAAGCAAGATAGTCATGCTATATAGAATGACGCTGTCAATAGGGTCGCTACTCGACCAATATAAATGAGATGACTCCATTCCTCCACTCGACCCTGCTTGGTTATAGGCGGGAATAAATGCTACTGATATAGATCCGACTCTAATGAATGTCTCTATTTCCAGGACGGTGCTTACTTGGTGAGAAAGAGCTCGAAAGGCGGCGAGTCAATCCCCTACACGTTGTCCTTACTTTACATGAAGAAAGTATGGAATCTTCACATCAGACGGCGAGCCAACGACCAGACCTACGCCATAGGAATGTACAAAGAGAATGAAAAGGTGAGAAGATCCTTCATCCCAACCATGGTATTTTCGTCCCATAGGCTTAACATTGGGGTCTCGTTCTCGATGCCCGTACGAGTATTGCAGTCCGTTCTCCATGGTCTATATCCTGTGTATTAGAGGGTGCGTCCACCAACCACGACAAGGCTACGACAAGAGCAGACAAGAAAGTTCCAATCGGTGCCTTGTCGCAGCATTGTCGTGAGGAGGGGAGTTGTCGTGAGCCCTTGTCGCAGCCTGTCAGGAAGTGCACGCTCCACCTAAATATTCTATCGACAACCTCCCGACACGCCACGACACGCCACGACACGGCTCCAAAATCGAACATGTTCGATTTTGTCGTAACCTTGTCGGAAGGCCCCCGACAGGTCCCCGACAAGCTTTATGTCAAAGGCTGTCGTGGCCTTGTCGTAGCCTCTTGTCGGGAACTGTGGTCCACCAACCACGACAAGGCTACGACAAGGCTTCCAATCGTAGAGCTGTCGTGGACCTTGTCGGAAAGCCATTGTCGTAGCCTTGTCGTGGTTGGTGGACGCCCCCTCTTATACATCCTGTTTGTGTGCAAAGGGGGTCGTCTACCAACCACGACAACGCTACGACAAAGGGTCCCCGACAGGGTTCACGATTTACCTACAATTAGAGGCCTTGTCGTGGTTGGTGGGCCCCAGTTCCCGACAAGAGTCTACCACAAGGCCACAACAAGGCCACGATTGGGCTGCGATTGGAAGCTTGTCGGGAGCCTTCCGACCAGGCTTTGACTACATCGAACATGTTCGATTATTCCTACGACTGGACCCTTGTTGTAGAGTGGCATGGTTTCCTCGATATCACTGTCATAGTGTGTCGGGACCATGGACATCTTTTTACGGGACCCACCAATGTCTACGACATGCCCCGACAACGTTGTCGCAGAGCCCCCCTTCTCACGACAAGGCTGCGACAAGGCGCCGATTGGAATTTTCTTGTCTGCTCTTGTAGCCTTGTTGTGGTTGGTGGACGCCCGCCTTAAAGGAGTGAGATAAATACAGAAAACAACTCGTTTTGGTCATAGTCGTTGTTCTTCAACTCGTTTGAATGCTACGCGATATTCACTCGGCTGTCGCCTCATTCCTATCACTCGGTATCGAACTCGTGGAGAACAATGACTTTGACCAACACTTGTTGGTTTCTTCTTTATTCCTACATATACATATATATATATTTGAATATATACTCGATATATATACTCCACTTGGTGTCTAATTCCTTCACTACCTCTCTAGATTAGTCATTGCCATTGCGTTTTGTCTTTACAGTGCGTTCTGATATTATCTAAGGTGACAAATTACGTTGTATAACCATGATCTTCTCTCTATTTTTGCAGACTTTCCTGAGCGTCCCTGAATTGGTGGAGTACCATATAGAGAAATATATCATCCTTGCTGGATCCAGAGGTGGTGAAACCACACTGACTGAAAGTCCCAGTAAATACTGAGGGAGTGGCATAGTGAGTCATTCCTAGTTGCTCATCGGTTTCAAACCCTTTCGAGCAGTTCATTTTCACAAACCGGTTTTCGTCCTCTGATATATCTCTGGAGGAGATATGTGCCCCCTCATCGAGGATCTTATAAATCTAGCCAGTCTGGAAGGTCGTAAATTGGAAGATATATCCCCCGTTATCTGGTGACCATCCTGTTATCTGGTGACTTGAATATCTACAATGTGTATTTTTTTCTACCTCCCTTTTCGAGACGTACAGTGGATAGATGTATAGAATACGTGTAACTACTGAAGCATCTACTTCGAGGTATCACCAATGCAAGTGGCTATGAGTTTATTGAGGCTGCCTTGCCTGTATCAAGGCTTGGGTCTACGTTAGCATCTCTCAGACAAGTCCTACAAACTGTGATATAACGATCACGTTGGCTGTTATCATGAATGAGATGCAAGCTGCAAGCAAGGAGCATGTAATCGGTATTTGATGTCTTCTATGCCCGCCATACTATAGAGAAACCAAACAAGAGTTAGTCGTGTTGTTGTTTATCGCACGACGGCAATATCGTGTATTACTGCGCGAGGCGAAGCCGAGAGCAGTAATACGCGATCTTGCCGGAGTGCGATGAACAATAACACGACTAACTCGAATTTGGTTTAGAATTTATCCTACCCCACCCATCTTAATTACCTCTACATTAACAAATGACGTCATTTGTCAAGTGTATCCCACTAGAGCAATATTTTTCATTTTTCTGAACTCCAGACCGAATACAGTGACCCAATGTTAAGCCTATGGAGTTTTTTATTAGGGGTAGGATAAAGGGCACTGGCGCTGGAGAACAATATATTACTACTGCAATGTACATAGGTTTGTAAATAGATTAATCTATACCTTGATGGTGTGAATATATGAGGTATTATGCTGGCAAACCTGCTGGCAGCTTACCACTTGCTTTCCCTTTAACAGGCAAAAGAATTTTACTGGCTATGTCAGATGTAGAATGCCGTATGCTCCTGTCATGGAACATAGAAACTGCCTATGATTTTCTCCTCTTTAGAATACAAAATTAACCTAGATTATTTATTGACAGAACAGCATTCCTATTCATGGATGCCCTTCGTTTTTAGTAAATACTGCGTTATTTTCTGGGCGTGCCCACTGACTTATGATACAATATAAGTATAATTTTAAATCTAATCTGATAGCATACTAACTGCAGCTTAGATACAATTAGGTTTGGTCATTAATATATGTCGAGAAGGATGCTAACATAAAAGTTTCCAAGTAGCCGCCCTAGTAGCAACTACTCCCAAGGGTGCTAAAATGATTGAGTAGCGTCGCACTTACTATATTGAGAACTCTTGTAACACATATTGGATCTCAATATGAGAGAGAGATTTTAATAACACGGAACATACGCCCACAGACCAACAGGTATATGCACTGAACAGTAACCTGAGATAAATTATATATAATTAATATATGTGCTTAATACGACAGGATGAAGGACAGATGGAAATGGAAACTTTCGAAGCCAAGTTTGTAGTATCTATTATAGACAAATAGTTTCTAAATAAACTATTATGAATATCATAAACATTAACCTGCAACGTGCGATTGGTTGACTCACACCCAAATGGCTTGATAATGCCGTGTATGATCTTAAGGCAGTTAAGGCAGACACACATTACACACTTCAGCACAAAATATAGTAGTGAATGTCACTCCGATTTGAGAAAAAATACCGCACACATTTCAATAATATTGAATATGAAAAGCTGAGTAGAGTAATGCTCAATATATTTTTTTAGTTGTGACGTTATTGTGTAACTACCAAAGCAGCTACCAAATCAAATAGCTCAACTCCGACACAAAAATATGAAGTTGCCTATCTTCATTGCGGGCGCAGTTTCAATACGTTATCATATAAGACAACATTTGGGACAATTACGTGAACCTGTCTATGTACTGTGTCGATGTATCGTATCTTTCATGAGTTCTAATTTCAGTATAATCATATATGCCATACCCATGAGATAATCAAGACAATGATTTAAACGCAGTAAATCCGTTAACATTATTATTGTACATAATTCCTGATAGGATACACCTGTATGAAGCTACTGTGACCGTGTTTACGTTCATCCTAATCTATAAACAATTACATCTTATGTGTGATATCATCAAGAGGTATGTTGCCTTTAATTATATTTTATAGAGAGGTAGAACATTCAGCCTGTAGATGTCCAGTTGGCAACGTATTACTTGGCAGTTCTGTGACAGGATAGTCCCATGACGGTATTTAATACTTGTTATACTATACGACGTCTTCAATCAAACTACCAGGGACCTATATTAATGTGATATGGATATAACTCCACAGCTGAATGTATGACGTACTTAGTGAAACCACGGAACTTTCTGATGCTTCCTGAATAGGCTAAATCCGTATACGTGTACATAGTGTCATGGAAGCAAACGGAAATGGAATAGATATTTGCTTTTTATGTTCTACAAAGCTAATACCGTTAACTCAATAGCTTGTATATAGGTCGCGTATTCACAGTGGAACGATAGACTCTCAATGTTTGTAATATACTCCATTATCATTCATAAGATGCTACCTACATTGTTCATATGCTAAATGCACTTGTGTTCAGTATTTGTAATAAATATGTTAAAAAACACGTTTGTTTTTATGTGTCCATTGCTATTACATCCCTCTGAAACAAAAATAAGGGTTCATATACCCTTTGACATAGGAACAGGGTCATTTGACGGTGACACCAAAAGATTTGCTGAAGTAAAATAGTGGAAGCGTCGCAACCACAATCTCTTTGACCCACAGTCCAACGGCTGTTGTAAATTTAATTGAATTTAAATTAGAATTTAAACATAGATTTAATGATAGTGTTTAGACGAGGCGTATCGAATTCCAACACCTTCTCCCACCGCTTGCGACTACGTTAGATTTAATGTTAACACCACGGCATCCCACCACTTCCAGTAGTATTCCCGATATCAATTCATTAGTCTAAATATTGATGTTAACTACCACATCTCACCGCTACTCTTTCCTCAAAGGAATATACTATTTGTTCATTGCATCCGACGATTTGCTTTACACTAGTGTACATCTGTCTAAAGCGCATGTTCCACCAACCAGGCAAAAACGTGGTACACCAACCACACGGCATTTGTCAGCAAACCTGTCCTCGATGAGGAATCAGCCTGTTTGGTGGAACAGACTGCCAGTGGTTCCAGCAGGTGCAGGGTTTTGATTGCTGGGTGAATTCAACGCATATTGCAGTTTGTTGGCAGGTTTCCTTAAAGCTTGTGATCCACCAAGAGTGAGTTAGGGCCGGACGATGACCATATGGAGGAATTGTGGACGTCGGCCGCCCAAATCGTTCGTCGGCTCAGATCGCCTTGAACAATCTGCTTGGTGGATCAACAAATCGGCTGAGATCAGCTGGACCCGCCCATTGAAAACACTGTCGCCCGCACCCGTGTGGTCGTTGCCTCTGGCCGACCGGCTGTGTAAAAACCAGCCAGCCGGCCGGCCGCCGCTGGCCATCTCTGAGCATCGATTTGGTGGATCACGCACTTTAGGTTGCTGAACCTTTGCTGGGGTTTGCTGAGGCACCGGGCCACTGACCGGCTGAAATAGTTGTTCCACGCTGTTCCAGCAACTAGGTTTTGAACCCAGCATCTCACCCTGTGTACATATTCTTGCTGGCCTGGTGGAATTTCTTCCAGATGACAAAAACTGAACCTTTATTATTTGTTGCTGGCTGGAACTGTACGGACAACTGAGGTTTGATGAGAGTACGGCACCTGCCGCAAACCTTGCCGGGACCTGTGTTGAGGGTACGCCATCAACATGAACGGTCGACACCAGCGATGCACTCACCCGCGAGCAGGGACAAAATATTCAGACAATTTGGATACTCTGGGCAGAATTTTAGCACCAGAGCATCCATACACATTCATTACCTCAAGGCTTATCTTTCTTTACCTTCATTGTTCGGTTAACCGCAGTATTCCGCAAATATGTAATGAACTGTCAGCTCTCCCATACGAACCCAACATGGCGGCACACTGCTTTGCGGGTTTTGTGCAGACTGAGCGGTGCAGTGTGTGGAGGAGTGTTGGAGGCACCCCTATCAGATGAGCGGAGAACTGGCTTACTGTGTTAATGTGGCCAACATCCACCAGACGGCGGCACTGTTCCCTCTCAGCTGAGCTCTAAGCTGAGTTCCCACCTGGTGCGTGGTCTTTGTGTGCGGGTCCAGTCTGGCCATTGGCCAGCTAGAATAGGTGGTCGGTGGAAGAGCACGGTAATCTGGAGCATTAAAAGCATAAACACCCATGAATGGCATGAATGGAATAGTTCTGTGCGCCCAAATTGTACTTTGAATGGCAATTACATGTAATTAATTACTCATTAATCTAAAACATTTCAATCTAAAACATGTAGGCCTACATCCCAGTGTTGACGAAGAAGTATGGCCATTGAAATTGCTCAACATTTTTTTTTTATAGTTTATTATTTATTTTGGAGGATAACGGTAAGCTTTAATATGCCTATGTCCACGTTGCTCCAGGGCTGGAATCACATGCACAAAAGAGATCCTACTGATAGAGCAGCGATAGTAGGGGGGAATCATCAAAACACAGTTTTTCTTAAGCGAGATACATAGAAATGAAGCTATTTCGAAAACTTTTAACATCAGGCCAAGATCAAAATTACAAATAACAGCGCAAATGAGCTGCTTCACAATCGATCAATCAGAAAAGCTGGTGCAATCACCAGAAATAGGTTCATAGTATACTAGACATAGGGATTGATTAGGGAGGAAAACATATAACTCCATTTAGAGAGCTGGCACTGAACATATAATTATAGACAAATGGTTAATTAGCTGTTTATAGTTAGATATAAACAGATAATATAGATGATATATACAACATAGATATCAAGAGACAATACATACAGAGATTGATTATCATATTACTACATACAGGTATGTGTGCGAATATCAATCAAATACGACCTATTCACGGGGGTGTAGTATTCTCCGACTACGGCCAACTATGGTGCGCTTTCTCCCACTGCAATATTTTATTGTGCGTCTAGCCTAGTCTCTGCTATTCGATAAGCGTGCGTAATCGACGTCATCACGACCAAATTCAACATGGCGGGCGCCGTTGAATCACAACTTTAAACTCATGATACAGGCCCCCTATTATGACTACAAGTGCGTACTGACCTAATATCGAGGTATATAATGTATAGCGGTCGCCTAAAACAGTTTAAATTACGCAAATATGCAAAATCGATCGATAGTAAGAACACGCCACTTGCTCTGGTCCGCAACGGGCGACGCACAGACAGGCGCATGCACGAAGATAAACCTCACTCTCCAAATCATAGTCGCACGCCGACTTCCGCGGCTTCGAACCAGCATGCGTCTAGGACAACGACTCGGACAGTGAGGTTAATTTAAATATCTTCGCGCATGCGCAACGGGCACCTCCTTAGCAACTTCCGGTTAATAGCAGACAGTGTCAACTTGGAGGGGTTGTGACTCGACGACTCGATACATGGCGTTTTCTGATCGAGTTGAGGTATGTAATAACTAGGAGCTAATGTTATTTCCATTTACAGTGGAAGAGCGCGGTATACCTAAATTACTTCATGAAATAAAAGTAAGAGAATATCATAAGAAATTATCTATTTGAGTCAACTGTATTCAATTGAGAATCAAGTATCAAGAATGTTTCAAGAAACCTAGAGAATTAATTTGATAGTTGTTCTCAAGTGTAATGAACAGGATTACTTAATGAAGTTTATTTCTGGTATTAAAATAAGTGTATACATCCTAATGCATTGAAAGTGTCTCTGAATCAAGTCCTATATGGGTCTGATTATAACAGGTTCAATAACTTGGTCAGTGGATGAAGGTAAGGAGTGTCTGTGTGAGAATGGGGGAGAGGTGCTAATATGGAGTGACAGGGTTGAGAGTCATGTGCCTACCCTTCCACCAACCTCATACCTCCTAACTGGGTCTGTGTTTTTTTAAGAGCATAGTGAATGGTTTGTCCCATCAGATGTGGAAGTTCCAATACTATACAGACAGGAGTGTCCCATCAGATTGAAATGTGCATGCATTGTAAATTGGTAGGAGAGCAGTGAGCTGGAACAAACAGGCTCTTGAGTGTAGCTAGTTGGTCAGTAAAGTAGATGGAATGGTTGTGGGAGGGGAGGGTGTGAGGGCTATGTAGAGTGGCATGACTGTAAAGTGGTTTCAGGTCCAGTGTGTTATACCTAAATCTTCATCTGTCCCTGTCCGTTAGTAAATATGTCTATTTGTCTTTGTTTATGTCTGTTTTCTGTCTCCAGCTGTCTGCTTCTCTGTCTGTCTTCCTGACACTATCCCTGTCTATATACTGTATATATAACTCTCTCTGTTCATATCTCTGTGTCTGTCCCTATCTGTCCATATGTATATCATACTATATCTTTGTCTCTGTCCCTGTTGGTTGCATGTATGTTTGACTATTTGTCTTTGTATGTGTCTTTCTGCATCTTTGTCTCATTGTTTCTGTCCCTATCTGTATATGTTTGACTCTGTGTCTGTTTACCTGTCCCTGTGGGAGTCTCCCTTCTGTCTCTGTTATCATCTGCATCATTATCTGTCTCTCTCTGTCTCCCTTTCTGTCTTCATGAAAATCGATTATCAAAGGTTTCAGCAAGTCTTTGGTCAAGTCCCAGGAGCAAGGCTTGATGACAGGGTTGAAGGGAGTAAACCTGACTCGAACCTGAACTTTACTGGTAATCGTACGTTTGTAATCGGTGTGTTGTGATGGGAAACAACTTAACTCTATGATATGCGTTGTGGGTAGGACTAGTCCATCCTCCCGAAGTTGCAAGATTGGTTTGTAGTTTTTGTATACAGAAAAGGTATACACTATGTAAAAAGACGGATGAATGTAAACATATTTCAAGCTGAATTTTGCAGTAAAGGAAATATTGAAGAAAAGAAAAAAAGTGACTGGAAGCGGCCGCATTTAGTACGTACACACGCCATAGGCGGCGCAACCGTTTTGTGAGTAGTTCCACGATTTGACACCAGATAGTACTGCCGTAATACATACCCAATGTGTTGGGAGGTCTATCGGCATGTACTGGTGTGTACCAGTGTTGGATGGCCCGGGGCCTTATTCTAAGTATTTTAGTAAGATGATTGAAATATTTAATGATTGGTAAGAGTATAAGGGTTGGATATTTAAAAGTTTTTCAAATGAGGTGCTTACTCTTATGATGTTTTTACCCTGGGGCACTCTGATATAATGTGAGCCTGAATTGACAAAAAGTTTCAGATCACTAAGATCATGTTCAAGATAGGCTTGTCATAATTGTTTAGGATTCGGGTTAGTCTGGCACATAAGAGATCCTACTGTGTAGTAATTCGGGTGGACCTGCACATGCAAGTGTTACGGGGTCATCTGGATTACATAACTCGGATTGTATATATATTAATTTTGAACAACAGCAGAATTGGCTCTCTTGCCGAGTCAGGAAAATATATACGTTGGCCCTTTTATTAATATCTAACAAATTAAACAATGAAATGATAAATAAAAAAAAGATTGTGATCGTACCTGGAGACCCGAACACAATGGCGGCTGCGGAGCATGTGAATGCCTGCCAAACATGTAGCCTGTACCATGTGATCTCATAAATATTCATGTTTTCTTAGTCCTGTGTCTCCAGTAATATATATCCATATAATAATACAGGTGATATAATTATACATGCCATATATTAATTATGAACAACAGCGGAATTGGCTCTCTTGCCGAGTCAGGAAAATATATACGTCAGCCAAATCCCCGGCCAAGAGATACAATTTTTCTAGAAATATTTGAGGCTGTTGGAGACCTTGCTGTCTCTTAGAATTACAGTTTCTAGAGACTCATTTAAATACAGTAATACTGCAAGACTCCTCCAGTAACCTCTGGACTTGATGTCCACGAGATTAATACCTAATGAGTGTAAATACGAGGCTCCCCCACGCCTAAGGCTATGGGAGGTCACACCTTTGATGGAGAGGTGTGAACAAACATTTTTAAGTTTGTCCAAAAACACCTGATATGTAAGGGGTATGATTTTCCCTTTTTTGTAGTAACTAAAAAAGTAATCTGAACCTTTTAGTGGGACATGTGCCAATAAAAGTTGTAAATAAGTGTAGGCACAGAATATAGATCCCTTTGCCATAGCTATGGGGACTCTCAAAGTGCGTTCCCTATACTGTATAGTTTTTGATGAACGAATTAGAATTAAAACTCCCCAATCGAAAAATTCAAGGTCTTTGACCCGGAGTGTGTGGGGAGATAAGGTGTAGTGTGATTTTCTCAAAAGGGCTCGAAAAGCCACCACAACTGCACCCCAAAAACATAAATCAAAGCTATCTGAAAGGTCCAAAAGGTTAAAAATTCCCCTCAAATCAGATGGGGATAAGGGCATGGCTTGGGCAGGACTATGCCCAACCGCACGTTTAGCGCCCTTTAAAGTCTGGGTGATAGGAAATTCTTTCGGATCCACATGATCAAAACCTTGTACATTATGGAGTAACCATAATGCACTCAAATAGTTTTGTATGGATACATACGATAAATGGTTTGTCATGTATGCAATGTAATTACAAATTTGGCTAATGGTAGCTGGCAAAGGGTTAAAACCAAATAAACCACAAAACCTGAAATAGTGATTCCATTGCGACTTTCTAGTCCGCATAGTGTTGTCTGCATAGGCCATAGACTGTAGCTTTGTTGTCCTGGTCTATAGGGCCTCCAAGGATCACTGTGCCATCTACTACACAAAAAAGAAACAGAAAGACACCTATCAGACTAAGCAGTACCAGGGTAGATCTTATAAAAAGTATAATAAACAAGCCATGAGTGAACAGCTAGCAGTAATTGATTGGACGGTACTACATGAAAAAGGTGACCCCGAAGAGGCGTGGAATTTCATGCTTGATAACATAGTAAAAATATTGGATAAGTTATGACCTGTTAGACAACACCAGATAAGGCATAAAGACGAGCCCTGGATTAACGATGAGATTATCGATGCAATCATTGAGAAAGACAGAGCATGGCGTAATGCCCAGAACACAAAACTGGATCTTGACTGGATCGAGGCTAAACGTTTGCGAAATCGCACCAAACAACTGATAATGCACGCTAAACGTGACTATATACAGCAACACATGGGTGATGACTGCAACAAGTTTTGGCACAAAATCCAAAAATTACTGCCTACCAAACAGGCCTACACCACTATTAACCTAACTGACGAGAGCAGTGGGAACGATGTTGAGGAGAACGGGACAGCAAATTACATAAATAATTTCTTCAGTAGTGTCGGAGCAAAACTAGCTGAAAACTTTGATGAGGAGTGGGTTGACGACAACGTTAAAGTTCCACAACAAATGCAAAACTTTGATATCTCCCTGGAGGATGTGGAAAGAGTGATTAAAGACATTGATATATCTAAATCCAGTTCAATTGAGGGTGTATCCACCAAGGTATTGAAAGATAGTTTCGAATTTCTAAAACTGGAGTTACTTTATATCTTCAACTTAACACTCGCAACTAGTAGTTTCCCCAACTCATGGAAGTGTGCTACAGTTATCCCTCTACCTAAAGCCAACTTCAAGCATGAGGTGGGAAACCTCCGTCCCATATCACTTTTACCCCTTCCAGGCAAACTACTTGAAAAAATAATACACAAATATATCTCCAAATATCTCGAAAGTAACAACCTATTAAATCCTAACCAAGGAGGCTTCCGTAAACAACACTCTACAATAATGACCACCGCTGACCTAACAGATGACATCTCTAAACATATTAATAATAAACAACTAACACTTACCACTTTTATAGACTTTGCTAAAGCTTTCGACACTGTCTCCCATGAAATACTTATGAACAAAATAAGCAGCCTAGGCATTAACAACAACCTCAAACCATGGATCCTAAATTATCTTACTAATAGAACTCAAAGAACTAGAGCCAATAACTGTCTTTCGGAAACTAACAATATCACACATGGCGTACCACAAGGTTCCACACTAGGGCCCCTACTCTTCCTGATCTTTGTAAATAACATAAACCATAAACTTAAATACTGTCAGATAAAACTATACGCCGATGACGCTGTCATCTACTTAGGAGGCGACAACATATATGACATCTACACCAAGGTACAGTATGACCTGAGTGTCATAGAGCAATGGTGCATGAACAATAGATTAACAATAAATGCCAAGAAAACAAAGTCAATGGTTTTTGGCCCGAGGCAAAAGCTAAACCAGAATTTGGTGCATGTACCTAATCTCTATCTATCTGGGCAACAACTAGAAAAGGTAAACAAGTTTAATTACCTAGGTATCACGCTAGAGTCAACGTTGGTTTTCCATAAACACTTAAATAACATGATCAGTAGAGCATCTCATAAGCTGCGTATGCTCTCGTTCATTCGGAAATATATATCAAGAACACAAGCAATCGCTATCTACAAGACAAAGGTACTACCCTACCTTGAGTATGGAGGTACTATCATTCATGAAACAAACAGTGCGTTACTAACTAAGTTACAGAGATGCCAGAATAAAGGTTTACGTGTCTGCTATAATGCTAGACATGGTGTACCAACCAACTTATTGCATAAAACATTCAAAATCAATTATCTGCATGAAAGAAGGCAAACCCAACTACTAAAAACAGCTTTTGTAAGAGCTCAAGATCCCTCTCACTTGACTAATGTAAATAAAAATACTAGACTAAATGATGGTCCAGTGTTAAAGGTATGCCCACGTATCCACACGACAAAATACAAAACTTCCGTTGTGTATAAAACAGCTCAACTATGGAACGCACAAACAGCTTCATTTAGGAAAATCAGTGACGCTGAAACACTTAACAAGACCCTTAAACACAAAATGTTGAGAAATTTATATAACTACTAATTACTACAATCAATACTAGGGCATACATGTCCCTGCAAATTTTCCCCATATAATGAGACATTAAGACTACTTAAGGTACCAGCCCTGTAACTACATGGCAAAATTGTTGTACATACGTTGATCTTTTTGGGCTTCTCGAATTACCTAGTATAAGTATATAATTATCTCATATGTGACATTATCTCCTATGGTATATCTAAGTTAGACACGATGGGGTGGGGATGGGCTACGGGGCGACTCCTTGGGACTGACCTGGAGAACATCACGATGTATTCTACTTCCTAGATTAAGTAAGATAAGCCATAACATCCTGTAAGCCTATTTCTTAGGCATTTGATGGCAAGTTAAAATCGCTACGCTGGAGCGGCTGGAAGATAGGGCTATTTCTTAGCCCTAAGCCCTACTCCAGGATAAATAAAAACCTAAAAAAAAAAAAAAAAAAAAGGACATTCCTGCAACAATGGGATAGATCCCAGTATAATTGATTGTTTGCAAGGGAAGCAACAGAGTAATAATGGACTCTTGACAAGAAATCAGCTACAATATTATTTACACCTGGTATATAATCCACAGCACGACAAATTTGTGAACAAAAGAAAGCCAAAGGAGCACTCTTAACATATCCATAGTTTCTTTGCATCTGCTTCTGCCAGTAGATACCATTATTTTTACTGACATGTTGTCTGTAAAAAATAGAACATGTTGGCCAGAAAGAGATGGGCCCCAAAGTCTCGCTGCCACTAGTAGTGGCCAAAGTTCTTTGGAATTGATTGAGCCTGAAATGTCATCAAAGGATGGGGCTTTCACATAATGTACACAACCAGTTTTCTGGGGATCCCAAGAACCCCAGAAATAATCGGTATAATCCGTTCAGTAGCCTCCAAAACTTTGGCCTGAGGCATCGGTATATACACAAACATTGATACTGGATACCTTTATGATCTTTCCTGTGCCATTGAAAATGGTAGAAAAGGCTATCCACCATTTGATGTCAGCCTTGAACTCCGAAGTTAGTCTAGTTCTGTCTGAACTGTTAACCAGATTATTACAAAGGTTAATAACTCGTCTGCTAAATGTTCGACCACCTCTGATTATTGTTGAGCAATGTGCCAACAATCCAGCTAGTTTTTGGAGTTCCAATTTTGTAGTTGACTTTTGTGAGGAAATTTTCTTCAAATTATTTTGAAGATTGGCGAGTTTGTCAGCCGGAAGTGTCAGTGTCATTTCCTCAATGTCAATTATGATACCTGGATATCTACAAACAGTAGATGGAAATACCATCTTTGAATCCTTAACCTTAAATCCTAAACCTACAATGGTTTTGACCAATTGTTTTAGGGCTTGTTGACAAGAATCTACTGATGGGGAAATACAAATGAAATCATATATATAATTGATAACACAGAAAAATTCAAAAGAGTCTGTTAATTCACGAACAATAAAATCCCCAATCTGTGTGAAAATAAATGGGGCACACTTCAACCCAAAACACATACAACAATCCAAAAACATTTCCAATCCTCCAACTAAGTCCCATTGAAATCCCTGGTATTTTATGTGGCCAGGAAAAATATTAACAGATCTGTATGCTTGAGAAATATCCACAACTGACATGTAATCTCCTTGATTTAAATTTTCACCCACAGTATCAAGGTTTTTGTAGGAGAAATCCTGACAGGTAGTGTCCATACAGGTATTTATAATTTTTCCTAGGGGGCGTTTGCAGTCTGTTATTGGTCTGAATCCACCATCTGCTTTTGCAACCACTCCCAGGGATTTCTCCTACAAGCTGGGGTTGTTTTTGCCTTGACAATTTTTTGTTCTGATAATTCTTTATCTATCAAGTCTGACATTTTATCACAAACTGGTTTTTGATAGATGCTATCATAATTGGTACAGGTATAGGGATCGATAGTTACGTTGTCAACAATGGGAAACCCATACACTACTCCGAGTAGAACGTATATGTCCGATATACATAGCGATTGTAACATGAAATCAGAGCAAAACATGGTTTAAGTTGTGAGGAAATGTCTCCCACGTAATGAGAACACGTACAAACCTGATCAAAACAACTTGAACCCGCTTGGAACCGATCTCCGGTTGCCCGAACTACAAGCGACACGACGTCGCCGCCATCTTGAAAAACTACTGGACACGAAGAAGAGCCGCAGTGAATGCGGTTTGACATGTCTTGTTGTAGTAATTCTTCGAATAGAGCTAAAACAATTCTATCTTTGTCAGAATAATTCCCGGTATTTGAATTGCAGCAACAATTAACAGGGTTTGACAAACCTACATTAGAATTCGAATTAATCTCTAACTTACGTTCTGGTATTAACTGCGGAGGACCATCATGGCCGGATTTGCTGTAGTTTACAGTCGATTTGGCGAGTTCTGCACCAATTTCAGTCATTTTAACGGCCAGATGGTGTACAAACTGGTTAGTTATGGCAGTGTGACAAGTTTCAGCGCTAGATGGCTGATTATGAGTTGTATTTTCCCTGAAAACACTCTCCGAAGCTGTGTCGGTGACATCAACATCCGGGTTATCATTACAAAGACAGGCGTCAGCAGGGACAACAAGACACAAATTACCAGAACAATTTTTCACCAATACTATTACTCGTACAGTCTCTGCGGCAATCCGGTGATACAAATGCATTGACCGGAGTTAAAGGAAGATTTCTACCTGACGGTTCTGATTGTCAATCCTTGTCTTGTCGCTTGACATTACTGTATAAACTTTGCTTGTGGTCCTCGCCGTGGCACAAGTAGCAAACATAGAGTTTGGAGCACTTTTTGGGATTGTTACAATATTTATAGTTGTAATACCAACATACTGATCCTTTACCTCGGTCTTTTTCTGCCGCACTTGACGCTTTGGATTTGGACTTCGATTTTGACGCGTTGATGGTGCCCTCGACGCCCAAGTGTCTGTGTATCGCCTCAGTCGAGCCGTAGGAGAACGCTCGTCATCCCTGCAAGTTGGCTTGTTGCCGCACCTCAGCATCGTAGGCTACAATTGATTCCGTGGAGTATACCCTAGTTGCTGCCAATACGAAGCGTAGATGGTCCAGCATTCCGGATGTCTGGGCTCCGGCTCAGTACGCTGCCAAGATGAGAGCCACCAATGCACTGACGAGCGCGGCAAACGTTACTGGTCGTTTCTCCCCCTCCCGTAAGTACGGGCGAAGGCTGAAGCGGTGTTTGGAGGATTTTGATCGGAGGGGTTTCACCCTGGATTTACCTTTGATTGTCCTCCTGTTGCCGGAATTCGAAGAGTCGGAGGACGAGTCTGACGTCTCGTCGCTGGAAGATCGGTGCCCGGATTTCTGGTCCTGCTTCCTCACCCGTACGGAGAGGTGCTGTACTGAGGAGGTGAGAGCCGCCATCATGGAGTGGACTTCGGTCGATTGCCGCTCCTGATTTCTGAGGAATCGTTTAAAAAACGTTTCCCCTACGTCGGATTCGTCACCTGTGGCGGATTCGCTACTTTCCTCGGTAAGTTCCTCGATTTTCTTTGTTTTTGGTCGAGAACTTAGCGGCTCATCGATGCCCCCTGTTGCCGCTGAGAGTTTGGTTTCCTCTGACATCTCGGCGTCGCTCTGGTCCTTTCTTACCATCCAGCATTTCCGTCCCCTGGGCGCTATATGCTTTTGGCGACAGTTAGAACACTTTGATACAGACATCGATTCCCCGGCGTTTGTGTGGAGGGATCACTGTAACAAGGCTGGTGATCGCGGTATCCAATAAAGATTGTGATTGTACCTGGAGACCCGAACACAATGGCAGCTGGGGAGCATGTGAATGCCCGCCAAAACATGTAGCCTGTACCATGGATCTCATAAAAATTCATGTTTTCTTAGTCCTGTGTCTCCAGTAATATATATCCATATAATAATACAGGTGATATAATTATACATGCCATAACAAGGGTTCAAAGTGGGTCAACAGGCATTTTTGCATGTTCTCTCTGAGAAGAGTGAATCCTTGGATCCTAACATTGCTAGATTATCCAAACCCTCTTGGTGGTTAGGTGAGTCCAGTACTCCAGTATCTGGATTAGCCCCCCTGACTTTACTTGGCTCGCCTATGCCAAGGTACTGTACTTTGTAAGTGATCTAAGCAGGATCGGGAAGTTGTTATAAACATCCATTGTTTATTAATCTTGTGGGGTCTGGTTTTGTGTGACTAGGTTTGTCTATACATTCTGAAAATATTGAACCAACCTCTGCAATAGTGCATAGGGGGGGCATATCACTGGGAAGGGAGTATACAATCCATCCAAGGATAGGCAGTCCTCCATAAGGCCACAGCCGGCAACCACTACAATTGTAATGCAATGGACATATATGATTTTCAAATAAGGCAATATTTTTCATCATTATCTTCCACCCCTACAGACAAACAACAATGGTGAGGCAGGCTGGGAATAAATACTTATTAATATAGAGTTAATATTTATTTGTAAAATACATATATTTGGTAATATAGATAAAAAAGGAAACTACCGAAAGTAGTTATTGTTTGATATCAAGATATATAAGAATGAGGGTGATGGTGGGTGGGAAATAAATGAGCTGTGATAACTGTGCTGGTATTGTATGGCGGTGTTTCAAGGTGGTGCGCAGGGACAATGTATGGTGAGTGTAGTGATGGTGGTACACGATGTTGCCCACAGGGGGCGACAATGACCACCCCTCTCCTATATAGGAGATGGGTTTACGATTCTCAGTGTCAGACACTGCCTGAGATTGGTAATGTTGTGCCCCAATGATAGACCAGTAATAGTGGAACCCTTAACTATAGTGTAAGCAACCGTAAAACCATTTTCATTACCAAGAAAAAGAATATATTATCAAGCAGACCTTGGGCAGATCATGTAAAAACTATGACCCAGACACATTAAAAAAATTTCCTGGTTGGTCAAGATTGGTGAGCCTATTATAACTGTAAAAACCCCAATGTGTGCTGGTCAACCATATAGGACAGAGTCGAATATCCCCTTCATGATATGTGTCCACTGAGGAAACT
Organism: Alentia gelatinosa; assembly: GCA_950022655.1. Lineage (NCBI taxonomy): Eukaryota > Metazoa > Annelida > Polychaeta > Phyllodocida > Polynoidae > Alentia > Alentia gelatinosa. Next base: position 102,130,066 of record OX465582.1, read on the forward strand.
ACAGATAAAACATAAGAACACTCCCTGGATGAATCACGATTTACTAGAACAGATTCATGATAAAGAAAACGGATGGAGGAGATCTTTAAATACTGCCGAAGATGCTGAGCGCGCAAAAATATCTAAGTTATAGCGTCAAGAAAAAACTTTATCTTTAGGATAATATAGATGCAGACCACAACCAATTATGGGGAAAAATGAAAAATATCATACGGGATGCTAGCTCCACATCAGAAATAATACTGGTAGATTAGGAAAGGATTGAACAGGTGGAATCAAAGGATGTGCCAGGCTTTATCAACAACTACTTCACCACAATAGGTGACAAGTTAGCAGCTAGTTTTTAAAAATTCTTTTATAAGCAGTTTTTATTTCCATAAAACAAACAAGTTACCAGGAGGAAATCTGTCTTCCAACTCTCAGCAAGTACATGTATGTAATTAACTCACAGTGAAAGCCTTTACAATTCAAATTCACTCCTTCAGTCTCATTATACTTCCAGTTATTAGCGAAGTTCATTAATATGATGCTGCTTAGAATTTTTTTGGGGAAAACTAGTTCCCTTCTATATGTGAAATGAAAAGAGGGTGTTCATTCTCCAAGATCACGGTAGTGTGTTCATATCGGAATGTTATCCATGCTAGACCGGCCCAAAGACCAGGCTTTAAAACATTGCAAAAAATCACCCTTCGAAAAATAAAAAAGTGAAAGGACAGATATGTGACAGGACATCAATGAACATCACCCTACTACACAATGGACAATAACAGTAAAACCTAACAGCAATAATAATACAATACAACGTTTAGACTAACATGATATTCAAAAAGAGCACCACTGCAGAGTATGAGGGCAGCTCCACAACACGAAAAGGGGCTAATGAGAAGACATTGGATCATGCATAGACATGATTGAGGTACCCCGGGCCACATACCAATCCTCTTATCAAAGCTCTTCAACCATAAATTGGACTATTTTTCATGGGATCATCCCGTCGCCGGAGGCTCATTGGCTCCCCTTCCAAAACACCTTCCTGAAGCTTTATTTCCCCTTCCGCACAATTCACATCATCAAATTCATAATTCCCTCCCACTTTGAAAATTTGTTCCCTTTTCCCAAAAGCCCAGAAATGTGCTTTTCGACACACAAACTGTTCCGGAGTTCTCTGCTCCAGTTATAAACCGAAAAGTGATTATTGTAGAACAATCTGTGTCTATAAATATAATAATTTGCATGCAGACAAACAAAATGCAATACCTCCGCTCTCCTGCCCTTATAGCAGGAACCAATTACCAATCCCACTGGATCCCTGGAGAGATCAATGGTAACACATCTTTTTAACCAGTTCCTTACTTGATTCCAAAAGATCAAAACTTTGGGGCATTCCACCAGAAAATGCAGGATGGAATCAGTTTTATCACAATATGAGCCCTCGTCCGACAAAAGAATCTTTTTCTTAAAAAGGTACTGGTTTGTCGGAACTATGTTGTGGACTATCTTGAAGAAAAAGGACTGGAGCTTGGTCTCCCTTGTGGCTCGGCAAGCATTCCCGTACACATTTGTCCATTCCTTGATTGAGAAACTAAAATGTTCAGCTCTTGCTTCCCAAAACCTCATTCCCGGGGAAGTGACCTTCTCTCTACCTAATAAGAACCCATAAATTTTGTTGTTGTTACAGGACATAATGTTGAAGGCACCCTCACCATGATCCGACAGCAAGAGGCAGTTTTGAAATTATCTTAGCAGCTAGTTTTAAAGATAACTGTAATGATGATATACAGGAAACCCAAGATCAACAAGATGAAGTAGTCTTTACAGAAGTGGAAATCACTGATGTTGTAAAAGACATAATATGCGCAAGTCCTCAGCGATAGACTTTTATCTGTAGCCTAGTGTTCTATGGTCTTTAAGCCTCTTCACTGTAGTGGTGGTAATGCTGAGCAGCCTGGAGATGTTGACGCCACACTGTCCAGGTTCCAAGTGAGTCCAAATGGTTGGGCCTAAACTACTCTCTTGAGTGAGGACCTGTTAGGAAGCACCCTATGCTATTCTTAATACATACATCACAGCATATAAAGAATTGATTAAAAAGTCTCACACAAGATATACCTACTATCCCAAATTCACAAATTCTTAACAACGACCCAAGCCATCAAAATCTACAAAGCAAAAGTGCTACCCTACTTTGAATATTGAGACATTTTTGCTCACAACTGTAACACACTTCAAACAGAAAAACGTCAATGCACCCAGAACAGAGCACTTAAAATATAACCAATACAAACTACATACTGCATGCACAATGAATAAGTTTAATGAAAGAAGAGGGGCGCATCTATGGGCCATCCGCTAGTGGTAGCATGGTGGTTGACGAGGCTCCTCCGAAAATCCCTTCAAAATACTATCTAGCAAACGACTACACGTTTAAAAAAGACACTGCTGTACTCAACACAGAGCACCAGAAACATGACGAAAGGAAAACCGGAGACCCGGCTGTAGTTCTTCTTATATTGCTTAGATTTGTCAGGACTAGTTCTAAGAATAAGAACCTGTGTGAACGATAATTGAAGCACATGCGATCTGTTTTATTCAGGTCTCACAACACAGAATACGTTATCTGTTACATCTCCCTTCTTTAGGAAGTGTTGCCTTGTGAGATAGTGGGTCTTTGATATGCAGTCTCATAGGAATATCAAGATAGGTCTTTCGGTTGATACAAACAGATATCAATTATGTTAGATGGTGAATGCTTCAATAAGGCCTTTGTTTAAAAGTCACTAACATACTGGTGATAAACACTAACTCTACACAACTGAAATGCAATGCTATAAAATTTAGCACCGATAATCAAGACTAGACATAGTCACTAAAACGGCTCGGTTTCTTCATGGGACGGTCACTTTGCATCCCACACAAATCAATATTAGACATAGTTATCAAAATGGCTCGGTTTCTTCACGGGACGCCCACTTCACATCCTCTGGGTAGAGTCTGTTAGTACAGGCTCTGAGGAAGCCACCAACTCAGACGGCTCTAACTCCGAAGGTGGAGGCTCAGTAGACCTCACATCTGCGTGTCGTTGGGGCTTCACTTCCACCATGGCGTAGTCATCTGACGGTGGGATGAGCAGGGGTGGGTGCTCAGCAGACTTCCTCAAGTGTCTGCGGTTATGACGGAGCAACCCCTGCTCAGTCTGGATGGTGTATGACCTGGGCTGGTCGCACTTGTCAGCCACAATGGCTGGCTCCCATACACTTCCTCGCTGCACCCGCACCACATCACCGGGGTGAAGCTGCTTGAGGGATGTGGCATGCTGGTCATAGTACGACTTCTGGCGCTGCTGTCTCTTCTTGAGGGCCTCATGTGCTTCCACCACCCTGGGGCGTAAGAGCACGTCACTTGTTGGTATTTTGGACCGCAGGGTTCAGCTCATAAGAAGTTGTGCTGGTGAGTATATAAGACCCATCAGTGGTGTATTCCGGTATTCTAGCAGTGCTAAATATGGGTCACGGCCATCCTCGTCTGCTTTCTTGAAGAAGTTTTTCAGTGTCTGTACAAATCTCTCTGCCTGCCCGTTTGACTGGGCATATCCTGGGCTTGAGGTGGTAACTTTGATGCCCCACTCACTTGCAAAATTCCGGAACTCGGGGCTACCAAAGGGCATGTTGTCACTCACCACTTCCTCTGGTATTCCGAAGCGGGTGCACACGCTCTTGGTATGTGTCACAATTGTTTTTGCCGTCTTATCTGGGAGCTGTGAGAATTCGGGGTACTTTGAGAAATAGTCAACGATAACAAGGAAATCCTGGCCATGGAATGTCATAATATCCATAGCGATCTTGCGCCATACACCATCAATTATCTTGTGCGGGATTATTGGCTCCATTTGCTGACTTCGCTGGTATTTCATGCAAACTGAGCATCTTTGCACAACCTGCTCAATGTCACTGCCCATGCCGGGCCAATATAAAACAGTTCTTGCACGGGCCTTACATTTCTCTGTTCCAAGGTGGCTTTCATGGATAAGGGCGAGCATCTGTTGACGCAGCTGCATGGGAACTACCACGCGCTCCCTCAGAAAGATGATGTCCTCAGCTACATGCAGCTCATCCCTGATATTCCAATAAGCGCGGACTTCAACTGGAATGCTCTTGATTGATTTTGGCCACCCATCCAATATAAGGCACTTAACCTGATGGAGAGTTGGGTCCTTGTCTGTGGCCTCATGGATTTTGTCCATCTTTGCTGCACTCACAGTGGTATTCTCGATGAGGCTATGTACCACTCTAGTCATTTCGTCGTCTATGGACATATCAGGCTGTCCTTTGATGTATGCACGAGACAGTGTGTCGGCCAGGTACATGTACTTCCCGGGCACATATGAGACAACCAGATCATATGGCTGGATAGTTAACATGAGTCTCTGTAGTCTTAGTGGAGCCTTGCACATGGGTTTCTTGAGAATGCTCTCAACGGGCTTGTGATCGGTCTGCATACGTATGTCTGGTTTACCATAAATGTATTGGTGAAACTTCTTGGTAGCAAAGGAGATTGCCAGCATCTCCTTCTCTATTTGTGCATAGTTTTCTTCTGCTGAAGTCATGGAGCGAGATGCATAGGCCACTGGATCACCATCCTGTAGGAGGCATGCTCCTAGGCCAGATTGTGATGCATCGGCCTGAATAGTCACTGGCTTTGTCACGTCATAGAATGCCAGAACTGGCTCACTTGTAAGAATGTCTTGTAGCTTACGCATTGCAGCATCATGCTCATAGGTCCAGTTCCATTCAGTGTCCTGCTTGTGTAGAGCTCGGAGAGGGGCTGTGATGGTGGATTCGTTTGGAATATACTGAGCCAGGTACTTCACCATGCCCAGTAGGCGTTGAAGAGAGGGCACGTCTGTCGGTGTAGGCATGCCGACAATTGCCTCAATTTTCTTCGGGTCTGGCTTAAGTCCTTGCGATGAGACCAGGTTGCCCATGTACTCAACCTCATTGACTTTGAACTGGACTTTTGAGAAGTTGAATTTCACACCTTTGTCCCTTGCTCGCTCAAAGACCTTGTGCAAAATCAAGTCATGCTCCTGCTCGGAAGCTGCTGCAATAATAAGGTCATCAGCTATGACATGAACTCCACTGATGTCACCAAATGTATCTTCATTGCGTTTTTGCACAATTTCGCTTGCTGAAGAGATGCCGAAAGGCATGCGCAAGAACCGCTTCCGTCCCCATGGAGTGTTGAATGTGCAATAGTATGATGCCTGGTCGCTGAGTTTAACATGCCAATAACCATCTTTCATGTCTACTACTGTGAAGATAGTCTTGCCTGCTAAATGGGCCTGTACATCTGCGGGAGTCGGGATATTATATCTTTCACGTTTGATTGCCTCGTTTAATGGCCTTGGATCGAGACACACCCGCAGCGAGACATTCTTTTTTTCAATGATCACTAGATTACTGACCCACTCTGTGGGCCTGTCCACATCTGCAATGATGCCTCGCTGCGTTAAATCTGCAAGTGTCTTTTTAAGCTTTGGTTGCGTTGCATAGGGAATTCTGCGTGGCTGCTGGATTGTGCCCTGTGCTTTTTCATTTAGCTGCATATCATACTCTTTGTCGTACTGACCTACTCCCCTAAAGACATCTGCATACTCTTTTTCTACATGGTCTTTTGTTAAGTTGAAATGCTTTGGCTCACATGTACGAATATTCACACGCTTTACAAGATGCAGCTGCTCACACGCTTCATGTCCCAGAATTGGCGTGTCTGCTTTGTCAGTAACATAGAATTTGAAATTGCCACTCTGACCTGTATGTGCTGATGATTTAAGCACCACTGTGCCTCTCGGGTATATATGATAGTTGCCGACTGCGTTCAAAATGGTCTTGGTGCTTTTTATATTTACGTTCTGCATTTTACGTACAACTGATTCGGTCAATACATTTGCTTCTGCTCCAGTGTCCAGTTTGCAGCACACCAGTTCACCTCCAATAGTCACAGTCTCATACCACTTATTAGCATCACTGTCACGCTTTTGCTCGGCTACTGCACCCACATATAATGAACCAACAAAAAGATAATCACTATCTTCATACTCAGTGCCCTCGGATTCTTCCTGTTCCTCCTGCTCGAGGACATGCACCTTCTTTCTGACAAAGCTACCATCACGGCATACACTGGCGAAGTGGTTGAGGCGACTGCATTTGTTACAGGTATTACCATATGCTGGGCATTTACGTGGGGGATGCCTACCACCACAATACTCACAATCTTTGCCTTGAGTCCTGTGCGCTTTACCATCCTTATGCTGAGGCTGGAACCTATAGCTTCTGTCCCCTGAACCCTGCTGCTTGAAGTTTGATGGTTTGCCATTAAAATTTTGCCTACTCCTGCCCAGGGTGTGCACATCATGGCTTTTCTGCGTCTCACCTGTCATAGTTTTTAACTGGACTTTGCTTGCCTCTGCTGCATGACAAATATCTAATGCCTTGCTTAATGTCAGATCTGCCTCACGAAGTAGCCTTTCCTTGACTTGTGTGTCAGCTACCCCAAACACAATCCTATCTCTGAGATTTTTGTCCTTTTGATCCCCATACTCACAGCTTCCCAGCAATATTCTGAGATCATTTACCCATTGGTCAATTGATTCACCCTCACGCTGATTACGTTGCCAGAATTTATATCTCTCAAACACCTCATTTTTCCTTGGTTCACAATACTCTCTGAACTTCTTTAGCACTGCCTTGTAGTCATCTGCCTTATCCCCTTCATTGTCACTAAACACAAAGTTACTGTGAATATCCTGTGCCTCTGGACCAGCACAGTGAAGCAAAATAGCTATCCTAGTCTTTGCTCCTTTTTTCACCAACTCAGCTGCTTCATAATACACATTGAACTGATGTTCCTACCTTCTCCACTGTTCAGCTACATTGCCTGAAGTAAAGCTGACATTGGGTGGGGGCTTGAAAACTTCCATGTTCACTGCTTACCACTGGCCTGGTTTTACTGACAGACTGCTGCTGGCATCACCAAACATAGCCATAGCCAAACACTGCCCATCACGGCCCTCATCGTGTCTCCCAAAACCCTGTTGGCCACTATTGTTGGCTTGTCTGTTGATCGATGTCTCACGCCGGCCAGCCCGAAATGACACTGTTCTGCTGATCCACCAAAGAGGCCGGCCAGCCGACCATCATATTTTGAGAGCCAGCCCAACATAACTTAGATATCCATGTAAAAGGAGGAAGTGATTAGATTGAACCAAATTAAGTTGAACAGGGGATGCTTATCTGTGCAAATAACTGAACATTCCAGTTATACATTCAGCTATTGATAAAAGGAAATATTTCGTAGCATATGTCGTGATCTATCCATATTTGTCACTATCTGTGGTTTGAAATGGTAGAAATGAGCTCCTTAGAAGGTTTATAGTAGCATTCTTAGATTCCCGTGATCAAAAACCTACTTTTAGACACCAAGATCATCCAAATTCATCAAAGTGGTGAGATTCTGTGGTAAAATAACCCCTGGTGGCCATCTTGGAAAAATGGGCATCATTTTGAAAACTTTCCAAAAGATTATTTTTGCCGAGTTGTATCACCATTTGAAACATTATATCAGTTGTCTAAAGTTAATTAAAGGACTTGAATATTCTTGATTAGGCCATCTGCAGGTGCTGATTTATAAAGTGACATAAGGCCCCGCACCCACTTACTACGATTTTGCTTCCGACACGCCCCGATAGCCCTTCCGACAGGCTTCCAACATAAAATCGAACGTTGTGTCGGAAGCGTGTGAATTATTGCAGGAGTGGAGGCCGGCTTCCGACAAGCGTTCCGACACGCCCCGACACGCCCCGGCATGGCTTCCGACATGCTCCGACATGGGTGCCGTGTCGTAGGCCTTGCGACACGCTTCCGACATTTCCAACATGTTGGAAATGTCGGAAGCGTGTCGCAAGGCCTACGACACGGCGCCCGTGTCGGAGAGTGTCGGGGCATGTCGGAACGTGTCGGAACGCTATCGTAGCGTTCATCAGTAGTGGAGGCAGGCTTCCGATAATGGTTACGACACCGTACGACACCGTTCCGACATATTAACACTGCCGCCTATGGGAGCAATGGTAATTCAATGGGCTTTTATATTTTCCTCTATATCTCCGTTAATACTTTGAAAATTTCGACAAAATGTCGGTTACATATTAATCACGATGTACCCTTTTCGTAACCCAAGAGTTTTAAAATATTTGATAATAGAATATATAAGAATTCTAAAAAGTTCAATTTCATTTAGTAAAACCCATGCCACCTTCAAACTTGACCAGACTATAGTATATGTATGATACTCCATATTAAGTTTTTAAAAATCATAGGTTACTCTCATCATTTTTGAAAGAATTGAGGAAAACTGTATCCTGTTGTAGCCCATGTCGTAGCCCGTGTCGGCGCCGTGGTTTCCTTTTTTTTCCGCCAAAAACCGTTACGACACGCTCCGACACGCTCCGACATGCTCCGACACTCTCCGACAAGAGTGCTACGATTGCGCTACCACAGAGAAATTCTGTGTCGGAGTGTGTCGGAACGCTTGTCGTAGCATGTCGTAACTAGTGGGTGCGGGGCCTTAAAATGATGTTGGACACCTAAATTTTCTTAAGGATCCCCAGAATTAGAAACATCCTCCCTCTGTGGTATGCTTTATTATCTTTATTTTCCTTCTGGAGATTTATTTTTATTTTCCTTATGGAGATTTAAGAAATATTTAGTTGGTTTATCCCCATAAATCCAATATCTTTTTAGTGAGTTATTAATCATTTAAAACAGTGAGTGGGAAATTAGGCCTAGTGTTTTGATGGGCGTGCGGATGAACAACATTATTGGTGTTGTTTTACAGAAAGGCCGCCCACCACCATCTACGCCTCTCGGGCGCTTTATTTGGCTAGAGCTCGTGACCCACACTGCTACTCGATGGCAGCACCACTATCGTGAGGTAGCACCACTGTAGTGAGATGCACGCTTAGAGAGGGAGTAACCCGCCTGGTCTCATACTCTCCAAGCACAGATCCTGCACCTCGTTTTTTACAAGCCCAATCTACGGGGAGAGTGGACCAGACCACAGCCTGCTTGCTTTACACTGCACTCAGGACAACTTAGTCTAACGTGTGGGAGCATATATTCCCTCGACCACCCCTCAAAGCCCGGTGAGTATTGGCACATTCACTGCCTTTAGGTTGTGCTAGTTTTAAGTTCAGGGAATGGAGCATAGTACGTGCGAGTCTCTAAGCTCAGGGAATGGAGCATGGTACGATCAGGCCTGCCTCTGTGGATATCGATCTATACTATCTTCAACACGCTGACTGAACCCAAGCTTCAGATGAGCATGTGAATAGCTTTCCTTATTCAATCGAACACCAGCTGGGGCGAGTGCATACAAATACTCATACGCATAACCCATTACATACAGGTCGTATAGGAATGGTAGCTGCTGCAAATAGTCTTATTTCTTAGAAGAAAACCCACGAGATGAAAATAACTAAGGTCAAACGATGTGGAGTACACACCAAGTTATTTTCATGGAGTGGGTTTCTGATTTTATCTCACCCCAGATATTTTTTAACATATTTACTTAACATTGGAAACTCGTATCTAACACCCATTAGATATTTAGTAAAAATATCCAATGGGGGGTAATGTCACCAATTTTAGCCCATTAGTCAATATTAAGGGTGAGATAAATTCAGAAACCCATTCAAGTTTAGGGTCAGAGCTCAAATAAATGCCTCGGTCCGTATAAACGGTAAATTAGCATCTCGTTCTGTTACTTGTACAGCATGGTCAGGACGTTCTATATAAGTATTTTATTATATCGCTTGCTTCACATAGACGTCAGGGATTCGTAGCTGCTACTATATATAATCATGATATGATAAAGGTAAAATTATATTCACCCCCTCATCTCCCAGAGGCAGGGCAGGTTAAAACGGGCTAGATATAATACTATGGAGAAACCAAACAAGAGTTAGTCGTGTTGTTGTTTATCGCACGATGGCACTCTGGGGGAACACTGAAACACACACCGCGTAGAGACGACCTTTTGACACAGATCTGGCCCCTGATAGGTCGGCTGCACCCGTCAGTCAAACCCCGTCTGTAGATAAAATTCTAACTGAATATTTATTCTCTACTTATCCAAACGGGACAACATACACATGGGAACAATTCATTTATCTAATGTTAAATCCTAAGTTATAGTAAATGATTTTGTAATTGTACCCCCCCTACCCCACCCCACTCCGCCCATATATAATATGTGCGAAAGTTCGAAGTTTGATGGTCATATTAATACATTCGATTTAAAACTATCCACTTGTTCAAACTGCTTGATATTCATATAGGAACTAAGCTCGGAGAGTGGAGATCCTTTGCATATGTATATCCCCCTTCATTTATCTAATATTAAAACCTTATCGGGAATTATTCTGTGAATGTTGTCTTTGCATTGCGGCCAAGGGAGGGGGTTGCGGAATTTGATAATAACACATACATGCCATGCTTGACAGGCCTTTTCCCCCCCTTACAGCTTACAAAGAACTTATTTATATAAGTTCAACCACGCGTCCGCACAGATTGACCAGCAAGAATATAATGCCTAGTAATGAACCTTTATACAAAGGTCGTGTGCGTTAAGTACCAGTTAGAGGTGGTCTGCATTGACCATAACATATCCCAATTCATAAACACAATTATCCTTTACTAAGGCAGACACAACATTTAGCCATTGTTATTGTTAATGTATCATAAAAGGGAGGGTGTAATAACCAACGTTTTCCCCCTGGTTCAAGGTACGTGTCAGGATGTCAGCCGCTGAGATGGATGGGAACATCTTCACCACGATTCCGCCACAAATATCACATGGCAAGCCCGGCCAACTCACCGAAGCACAACTCAAGCAGTTCTTCGATGAGGTAATTTATCATAATCATAGTTTTTTAAAATTATGATATATGACTGTAATGAAATCAACGTATGTAGGAGCGGTTGCCAGTGGCACATAAAACATCATAGAATTAATAATGCAGAAGGAGCCTGCAACGTACATTTTTTGTTTTCCAAAGCTTGTGTATAATATACTCACGGAATTGATAAGGCTTGGTAAAAACCTTTAGATGCTAGAGACTAGACATATTCATATAGTACAGTATCGCAGGTATCTGTGTCATGTCTGTCCTGTCTCTTCTGTAGTTGTCCTGACCTGTCCTAGGATTCAAAACATTTTTGTATTCAGGGAAAGACAGACTGTCTCTTAAAGTGTTATGTATCGTAACTGTCTTGATATAGAGGCACTGGCAATGTTGAGAAACAGTGAACAAGGTTTCACTTGTTTTGCCACATCCCAAGTGTGTATCTCTTATTGGCTCTGTGCCATTACCGGACTTAACAATATTAATCTTTAAAACCGGTTATCTATCATGCCTTAGGGATGTCGCACCGCATAGCCCCAACTCTTCGAGAATATAGGGTCAGTTACTCAGAAGATTAGCCTGAATAATACAACTTCAATTCATCCACCCGTATATTTGTCACATAGAACTTTCCAATCAGTTTCTCAATCTATACACTAATCTCTGGGAATAGAACTTGTTTATAATCTTCAATAAACAAAAAACAGAAATCCCTTAAATTGACTCGTTTTCTGTTGCTGGCACCCGTCTACTATATGTTGACCAATCACTGTAGAACTCCTGATCATGTGGTTTTAGTCTAGTGTAATGATGGATAAATATACTGCTAAGAGGTGGTTATTACAGGGAGACTGCATTTCAGAATGATCAAGAATGAGATTCTTAGTTTTGGGACATGGATAGTCAAAGACCTAAGCTTCATCTTGCATCTGCAACGGACGTTCAGAAGTGGGTTCAGTTCCTTTCACATTAGCTCCCTAATGTCACCTATTGGCTGCTGTGACCCTTGTGACAACAGCAGACATATATACTCAAGACTAGTCCAATCTATATAGCAGTTAAACAAGTCATGGGAGAACTGTGACACAGGCATCAGTAGCCACATAACCAAATTATTACACAAATTTTGTCTAATTCTATGAAATGCCATGTTGTATTGACAGCATTCTGCTTGTACCTCAACAGGGCTTCATGATAGTGGAAGATTTCTTTGACAAGACACTGTTGGACCTCGTGAAGAAGGATATCGAGCTTATGGTCGATCGACTGGCTCACCAGCTCTATGAGGCAGGCAAGGTGAAAAGTACGTATTTATCAATTTGATCATCTTTGTTTTATTTTCCTAGATTAGAAAAGAAAATGGTTGTTCAGAGCAACGTTTTATTTCATTTTATTTAATGAACAGAATACACATTGTATCAGTGCATGAAGTTTCGTAAGTATTCTCCCACATTTCTTAATCTTTTAATAGTGAAAGATAATCTCCCTTACCACTATCAGAATACCTAACTGGATTGCCAATGACTCAAACCAAACCAAACAAACACATATATTTACACCCCCAAATAGATAGCAGACCAACCCTTTGGCAAAAGCTCATGTTACCTAGAATAATTTTAGTTGATCAAAGAAAAATTAGAAATCTTTTACATATACATACCACTATATTAAGCTTTAGTTGAGGGGAACCCGCCCTCGTTCATCAAGTGGAGATTTAAACAAAATTTTAAAATTGTGTATTTAGATTGATTTGTCTTTATGCTAGGTGTGTTGTGATCTTTGCCATACATCCTTCACCCAGTATAAAACGTAACAGTCTTTAAGGCATACTTCATTAGTCAGTCCGGAACGTAGTTGGAAGTCCTCATAATCTACACCGTAGCATTACAGATACTTTGTAGTATTTCATGATAATTATTGATAAATTCATACACAATATCTTGTAGGTCTTTACGAAGATGTAGGCTTTTACCAGCGACTATCAAAACTTGACGCCGATTTTCCTGGTGCTAACATAATTCTCCACAAGACCGGGAAACTGCCTTCTGTAAGTAAATTCCCATGTTTGATGGACCAATACCTGTCAACTGTGTTGAAATACTCCATCTCTGTCTATAAATGTCGAAATTAGTGGTTAACTTTAACAAAAAAAGTAAACAAACATATATAAGTATTGTTATATAAATATTCACCGGAAGATAGGGCCATGAAAACCGACCCAATTATAGGGGCTGAGGTCCAGGCCTCTTTCCTGAGTTTATCAAGGACAAAAATGTACCAAAGAAGATATAACCAATGCTACTGACTCAATAAAGAAACTTGAAAGAAGAGAAGCTAAGGTCCGGCTTTGATTGGCCCTACCTTTACACATTTCACAAAGTACATAATGAGGAATAGAGTGAAAGATTTTGCTGTGTAGCAGAAAGATTACACAGTATTCCTTTCCTTTCCCCTTTCTGCTAATGTAAATCTGGAAAACATCCACATTCAATCATTCTTAAAAGTCTACTTTCTTAGTCTGGACCACATATCGGCTACTTTTCACAATAATTTTTTTTGTATAAAAAACAGTCTGAGTTTACATGTAGAATCCTTTAGTACCGGGATGTTACTTGGACGATCATGAGACTTTTGCTTAAGCGGCATTGCATCTTGGCAAAGACGCCAAAACATAGCTCTTCCAATTGGCATGTTGCCTATACTGCTGTAGATTATATATACAATATCATATAGACCAGGAATACAGTGTACGTAGGTATCAGAGCCATAAAAGAAAAAAATCAGACAAGTAGACAACATCGACAACCCTTCTGTAATTTCCGTATAGTTATGTATTTTCACAACATCCATACTATTGTCTAGCCATTGTACCAATATGGATTGACAACATTAACCTGATTCACATACCATGTGTAGTATCACACATGAGGAGATCTATTAATGTACCTCAAAATTTCCAATAATATTCATCCTATTTCTTTATACAAAAGTTTACAAGGCATTATGGCGTAATGGCAGACCAATAAGTGCAATACTGGCGAATCATACCTAATATTCATTCCTCATTAACCCTTTAAGGACGCATGATGCCTGGAGGCATCACCGCACTAATGACGCATGATGCCTGGAGGCATCACTACACTAAAGACGCATGATGCTTTGAGGCATCATTGTTCCAATATCAACAAAAATGTTTTAACAAAGAAATAATAGAGCACTATTCATGAAATCTTCAGAACATGTAGATATAACATCATTTATAGTATTTCTATTCAAAAGAAATAAAATATTATGATTATGTATAAAATTTCATGATTACAAACTTGAATTATTAGTTTTAACCAACATGCACCCGTCCTCTAGCCAGACAAACTGCCGCCAGTATCTATCCTTATGGGAGTAGCTGGGCCCCTGGCAGCCGTCCTTAAAGGGTTAATTAGAATGAATCATCATCATCCAAGTCTGTGCTTTGTTGCAGTCGTTCCGACGCCTGTGGTCGGACGAGCGGCTGCTGAACGTGGCGGAGCAGGTTCTGGGCACGGCGGACATCGTGGGGAACCCTGTCTGGAACCTCCGCTGCAAGACGCCCAACAACGAAGCCACCATTGTCCCATGGCACCAAGGTATTAAGAGAAAACATGGTTACTGAGCCCGTAGAGGTATTTCGTAGCATTTTATTGGTTTATGAGAAAAAAAGCCAAGAATGGTATTCCTACGGCTCAGTCAGTACATTACTTTGTCATTATATACCTAAACATAATATAAAAAAAACCCCGCCATTTAAGGTACTTCCGAACTACACTACGGGTACAGTTCGTCCAAACATTCGATACGAGCTCAGTGCGACCGAACATTGATAAAAATTCACCCTTAGAAGCGGACCGTAGTATTCTATAGATGTTCGGTCATAGGTATACGATGAGAATCCGTTTCATTCACAGATACGAGGTTGCAGGTTACAGAAGGAATTCCCCTCTGGCATTCGTGTTTATTGTTTTTCTTTTCCTTCTTTGTACTGTATTCTGGGTCATGTTACCTCTAATTTACTGTGTGAATAGAGAGACTGGTTAGGGGCTATTCATTATTTACGGCGGGGGGGGGGGGGGGTGGGGTATTGGAGGGGAGGGGATTTATATGAGGGGATTTGCCTTGGGGGCAATTTATTTAGAGGTATTTGCCTAGGTGGGGGGGGGGGGATTTCATTTCGCAGTATTTGCCGAGGGGGGGGGGGGGTCAATTTCAATGATATACGTTTTTATTATTCTCCAACATAAGAGGTTCTAGAACTGTGTTTTTTGAGTAATCTATACAATTTAGAGGCCAATAGTGTCTGATCTCTTCTAGCAGAATTAAGAAATTTATATATATATATAAGTATGGTGATTGTGGTAGAGAAGATAATAAGTGAGGTACATGTCTGTCAGGACATCCCCGGAAAACAACAAAACCTGCATTCTGCCCATGTAACTGGTATCAGAACCAGTGACTTTCTAATCTTTGTAACACCTTCTATGGCATTTTCTGTGATAATTATGGGTATTTGCCCACAGCTACACATGTTTATAGTACACAGACCAACAACATATGAGGAAAGATAGTCCCACTGACATTGTGTGGTCACTGTTTGCAGGGATCTTGCAAAAACTGGTTTAATCATTAAATCAGTGGGCAGTATTGGTTTGATTGTGAATCATAACAAAAGCTAGGTGAACACTCACCTACCATCTGTAATAGACCACATTCATGTGATGGCATTCTACCTGCCAAGACAAGGCTTTTCCTGTGCTCTGGTGCCAAATATTGGGATATCCTTTCTTGGGTGTGGCAATCGTTGATCCCAAAAATGCCTGCAGAATATTTAACTGTATTTTGACATTGTAAAAGTTGCATCAATGCAAAACATTCTCTGGATTGAGCTCATCAGAATTATCATACTGTCAAATTATCAAAGACCAACTTGATATAGTTATTGGGATTGGAGTGAAAGGTTGGCATCAATGTTTTGAAAGTAAAAATGAGTTTCGCTTTAGTCTTGGATTTTTGTGAGACTGGCATACCTCCCACTGGTAATGAGGGTCCCCTAGTCTCATTGGTATGATCTTATACACATTCCCATGGGAAAAGTCCCTGCACCAGTGACTAAGTATCCTGCACTGGGTGCTAGCCACAGGCACTTGAGTCTCAAGCAAGGCATTCACATTGTGAAAGGGAGCATGTCTGAGACTATGTACCAGGTGTGTCCTTCTATATGAATCCGATCCACCATTTCCTTTCAAGAATGGGAAAACTCAATTTCAGTATTCTGCTCTGAGATTTTTGGAGAGGGAAAATTATCGGAGACTGGAGAAAAGATGTAAAGTACACCAGTCACGAGTACATGAGTCTCTCCATTTGAGTCACACTTTACTGAAAACTTAAGTTATTAGAAAGCAGCAGACTTGCTAAGCCACAATGTGAAAGTGGTGCCTTGCAGAGTTTTGTATGGTTGATACCAAAACAGTAGGGAACTATTGATAATGATGTCATAACTAGTATTCATAATCTTTTAAA
Organism: Alentia gelatinosa; assembly: GCA_950022655.1. Lineage (NCBI taxonomy): Eukaryota > Metazoa > Annelida > Polychaeta > Phyllodocida > Polynoidae > Alentia > Alentia gelatinosa. Next base: position 102,146,573 of record OX465582.1, read on the forward strand.
AACTTCAAATATATGAAAAAAACCATGACTATTTTCTGCAGAAGGAAACTGCAATGATTTTAGAGTATGTTTGTTGTGCATGAATATGCTAAGACTATCAAAGGCAATACCGCTGTTAAGAGATTGTTCCATGACCTTTTGTGGTGCTGCTCCACTGTATTAGTATCTATACTCAGCTCAATGGTCAATGTCAGGTGATTGCTGTGTAATGTAGCTTAGCACATAAAGTTTTCTTTTTGGTGCCTCCACTGTCTCAATAGAATACCCCCTTAAGATAGGTTTCAGAGCAGCAGGTACATAAGCTCCCATGCCAGCATGTCCTGACAGGCTAAGGGATCACTTTATGGATGGTGAACATCTAATCCTATAATTGTTTGCAGTCATTGCTCCTAAACCATCATTTCTCAAGGGCCAGATAGCTGTGTATGAGAGGATTTAATTATAGAAGTTTAAAATTTGTATGCCAGAATTCACCTGGCTTTATTTACGAAGAAAGAATCAATTTAAGGGGGGGGGGGGTATTTTGAGGTATTTCCGAGGGAGGGGGGGGGGGGCATTTCATATGGAGGTAATTCCGAGGGGGGGGGGGGGGATTAATTTTGGAGGATTCGCCAAGCAAAACCCACACCCTCCTGCCATAAATAATCAACACTCCCTTAGACTGACTCCATCTATATCTAAATAATGGCCATAATCAATGACTTGAGCAAGTCTATGTCTGATTCTTCTTAAGGTCAAAATTTCGTGAAAAGAATATGTATCAACAAACATAATTGCTGTGAATGAATAATGTGTTCGACAATGTTTCTAACTGGATATCTTAAGATCTGGATGTAAAATCTAGAGATGAAACAACAAACATCGAGCTGATCTACCACTTTAGAAAATATGACTGCATATGTCAAGTTTGTGTTTTCTCTTCATAGACACTGCATACATGGACTACGATGATTGTAAAAAGATGATCTTTTCCTCCTGGATCCCACTCCTGGATACAAATGAAACCAACGGCGGGATGGAGGTAATAAAGCTGAAATAACTAGAATGTCTAAAATCTACCAGCTACCCAGTTATAGATACATACATATACATACATACATTAAAGCGGGTCGGCAGCACACTGGATAACATTAAGATCCGTACGTACTGGGCAAGGTGGTGAACCCCGCCAAGTCGGCCCAACAAAATGTCCCAAAATTGCCAAATTAATGTAAATTAAGGTATATAATAATACGGAAACAGGCATACTGTGTCTGTACGTGATAAATACTTGGTAAAATTGACGATAAAATGAACCTCTGCCTTCGGCATGGGTTCGTTTTATCGTCAATTTTACCAAGTATTTATCACGTACAGACACAGTAACTCTGTTTCTGTATAATATTTCTAATCATAGTGTACCGGGAGGTCTATCGTGGTGAATCTATGGCCGTGTGGGCAAGGTTTTAAACTATGAGATATGAGTAATACAATTTCGCAGCTGGTTGCTCTGTACTAACACTTCTCATAGGAATTAGATATAAGCCATGCAAGATTGGAGTAATGTGTTTTGTATTTGAGACTATATTGTATCTCCTTTTTAGACTGCATCATACATTTTAGCTTGTATTAGAATGCTAGTACTTGTGTTTCTGTGCCGCCCGGTCCCTGTTTTATGTGGTTGTGGTTAACTACGGCAGATGCTGCGGGGCGGACATCGTACTAACCGGGTCGGTAAACATACGTGCTGCTACGGCGGGACCTGGTACGTCATGCTTGACGAAGCAGAGATGATGGCGAACTTTGGTGAGAATTTCTTGTTCATTGTACTATCTTTCCTTTTAACCAGAGATGGCTGTTTGCCTATTTTCAGTTTTATTTTACTTAATTATTATTTTCATGTGTAAAATAGAGCGAGAATAGATTGGGCCTCAGTCAAACCAATGAACAGTGGTTCCGACCTCCCCACACACTACAGCCCCATTCCTTGGCCAATGACTATGTGTTTTCCATGTTTTCTCTATAAGGCAGTAATTCCACTGGTACAATATTTACGCCTTTTTCATGACTCCAACTGATATCCCTGTTTATTGGGGTCGGTGTTACCAGACCCCGCTCTTCCATCGTTCCCTTATGATCTTTAACGTATTTGTATTGGTGATACATATAATATTGATAAGAATTGATACAATATTTACACGGAGTAATGTATATATGAGGTCAGTATACAGTTTGATGGGGATTTGAAAGTTCACAGTTCAGTACTGTATGATATACTCCTGTGTCCATACTATAAGGGAAGAGCGTACATGTATACAGTACGCTCAATCCACACAGCTAGAGGACAGGCTTGTCTTTCTCACCCATTTATCACATTGCTGGAGGTCACATTCTACCATGGTATATGGGTACATATGCATGAGTGGCTTGTATATGTAATGAGTAGTATGGCTCAAGGAAGGAGGAGGAGAACAAAGGATTAATCACTAACATTCCTTAGTCATGAGTCCTAACTTCCTTGTACCTGTCCAATGTATATGCATGGTTCCAGTAATGTAGTCTTTCCTTTCAGGAACATAATTGACACAAAAGGCATACCTTTTATCCTTTCAAAGTAATGTATTTGAATGTACGTGAAATGTCTATAACTCTAATTAGGGAAAGTTTCACCTAGTAATTCTCACATGTAAAGCAAACAAGAAAATGCTGCGGGGTATATAATAGGACCAAGAGAAAGGGCGATAGCTATTTCCTCTCCCTGTAGGAGTCACACGGCTGTTAACATTATTTGAAGTTGTGAAGTCGTCTCAAACAAAGTTTTGGAGATTCTCCACAAATGACCATTATACATTAAATAATATGTATCTTGTCCATGACATTGAATCATTCATCCAAAATACCTTGTTATTGCACCATATGGGACTCCATCCGAAATCGTAGATAAGCCACAGTGTGTACATGATCGGCACTGAATCAGATCAGGGCAGCCTTCAGCCTTATTGATAGCTATAGACACAGCTAGGTTCGTGGCTGTCGGATATCACGTAGTCTGGAGATAAGAATTCTGCCCGGCGCCCACTTCCAGTTTGATATTATCGGCTCCAATATATAAACCACTAGCAGCGTGGCAGACTCTTAACTCAGGCAATTCTTATCGCCATGCATATCATCCTGAATATATTCGTCCAGATTGGCACATTACAGTAGACAATGTAAACTCTATAAGAGTGTACTCGTTTGATAAGGCGATGCCGCTACTTACACAGAGGAGACTGTACAACACGTTTCCAAATTACTAACTGGCATTTATTTCTCCTTGGTACATTTTACACCTTTTTCTCTTACGAGGGATGCTTCTAGTAGTACATATTTCTGCAATCTTAGATAGTATAACATAATAGATGGAAACTATGTCCCGGTGGGAATAAGTCAAAGTTATGAGGTAAGGCTTGCAAAAATTACTGCCCGCGGCTACGCCTTGGGCAGTAATTTTTGCAAGCCTTACCGAGTAACTTTGACTTATTTCCACTGGTACATGGTTTCCCTATTCCTATATACCTTCAATTGTCGGCTAATATCGATAAAAACCAAAAGTCTCTGAACGTCAACCTGGGCAGTAAATGTCAACCTGGGCAGTAAACGTCAACCTTGGCGGTAAACAATAGTTATTCCACCCCCAGCAGCATTAAGTAATCATAGGTTGTTCGCTCATTATTATATACATAGGTATATAGGAATAGGGGGGTTATATTGATATTATCAAGTTATTCATGCCTCATTACCCCTCATCCCTGATGAACGAAGAAGAAGGCCGGAGTGGGCTAATAAAGTGAGCTGAAGGGGCGTGTCCCCGAGTCCCGAGAGAATTCGTTGGAATACCTCCATCGGCACGGGGGGCTTTACGTTGGGGACGTATCGTTTGTTCCTTTTCATGGCCTCAGGGGGGGCGCGTTTCATCCGGTAGTCCTGGGTCGGGGTCACGTCCCCGCCTGTCAGCCGTAGATGTGCCCGTACATGGGAGAGGTGGTTGGCCACGGTCGCCGGTAAGGGGACGTGGTCCGCGACGTATTCTAGGTAGGCCGTCACGAAACTCACGCTCGGGGCCTCTGGGTCCGCCCCCATAGGCGATAAAGGTGCTGACGGCTGATTGCTGGTTGGCGACCGTGCTGGGGGCACGAGCCTCAAATTGGCGGACAGATGCCCTCGCCTGGAGTGAGAGCAGCGCCGGATCTGCAGAAGATCCGGAGGTTGGGAACATAAGATGCAGGGGTACATGGTATCACGGGATACAGGCGATGCATTGAAACGAATGAAGCAGCTTTATCATAATCGTTATTTGAAAGGTGGGCCCTGCTGAGAGCGTCCGCGACCGTGTTCTGCGCCCCGGGCACGTGAGTGTATACGAGGTCCAACTCCATCCGTGCCTGGATCATCCAGGCCTGCCGGGCACATTCAGCGAGGATGCTTTTCCGAGCGTGTCCCGAGGTCAATGCCTGCACCTCGATCGGTGATGAAGGTATTGAGGGCATAGATCGTATTTACGGCCTCGAGTTCTGATATACACTCTACGGGGTCATTAACGGGGCACACCTGACCAGAGTAGGAATATTACCGTCGGTCCCGCCCACGCCCGAGAGGCACACGTCCACCGTGATGCATCTCGTGGGGGGGCCTCGTGGTATGAGGGCGTGGCCGTTTCAACCCTCGGCAAAGCGCAGGAACCAGTCGAGGTCTTGCCGCATATCAGAATTGATGTTGAGATAATGCCCAGTCATCCCTCGTAGTGCCTCGAGAAGCTTGCTGACGAATGCCCGAGCCGGGCGTATACACTTCGCCACGTGCAGTACCTACCCGAGGACTGACTGGAGCTGTCTCTTGGTCAGGGATCTTTTCTTTGCAACGGCCGCCACGTGTGCCCAGACATCGTGAAGCTTGGCCTCGGGTATCAACAGGGTCATAGTGCGGGCGTCAATATTAATGCCCAGCCACGTGACCGTCTGACTTGGTGCCTGCGCCTTGTCCCGGGCCTCGGGGAGACCTAGTTCCGCGAATAGGGCGCGGACCATTGCAAAATCACGTTCGGCCATAGTCTCGTCCCTGGAGAGGATGATGAGGTCGTCCAGGTACATGGCGGCCGTGATACCTTTCATCTCGAGAATCCCTACAATCGTATCCGCCACGCACTGCATATGGTACGAGGAGGCACGGGCACCAAACGGCATGGCCGTATCACAGTAGTGCCCGCCCTCCCACATGATGCATAACAGGGGCCAATCCAGCGGATCACAGCGAAAGTTCTTGTATGCGCAAGATGCATCAATGGATGACATAAAGGAGGTATTACCTGCTGAGACGAGTTTCTGACGAAGCCATCGACCGTGGGGAGCCCGTGTTCTCGTTCCAGCCCGTAGACCGGGTTTTTGATCACAAACGAGTTGACACTGTGCTCCTTCGGGAATGTCATATCCGTTATGACTCGGCGTGCGTCGCTTCCTCGTTTCTCACGTGTCATGAGGGGAGACATGTGAGACCAGGGGGTGAATGGAGGGTCCTTGAAGGGTCCCAGCATGTTAGAGAAGGTACATATTAAGCACATAATTCGTCCCGGAGGACGGTCTTACATTATGGCGTGAATTCGTACAAGCATCAGTGTAAAGAGTGTCAAACAATAATACAGGCCATATGAGTATACAGAGTTGCCTTGCAGTTTCATTCAGCCTTCTTCCTGGTGTAAGTCTGGTGTTGCCCTAAGGGCCTTTTTAAACGAGCATTTACTACCAATGCTTTTCAGCGATTCATCCTGCTTATTCCATAGGGTCTCGCCTCTGTGGATTGGCGAGTTTTTATAGAATTCACTTAGTGGTCTACGCTTTTTGAACAGCTTCTTGTTGTCAGAGCGAAGTATTCTACCTGTTTCCTGTACCTCTAATATCTCTCCTGTTAAGTATTGACGCCAGTATTCTCTTCGCATATAACCTAGAAGAAGTCCGTCCCTCCTGCGTGAAAGCAGGACCACCCCAGTGAGACTGTGTAGCTCTTCGACAGCGTGTGTCATCCCATAATCTCTCAGGCATATTCGGAGTGACTTATTTTGTAACCTCTGAAGTTTATCCAACCAAGTTTTGTTCGCACCACCTAAAAAAATTGCAGAGTAATCAATCCCGGGCAGTATTGCCTGTTTATAAAATCTAACTGCCACCTGACGTGACATATAGTGGCGGATTTTGTTAAAAACAAAAATCTTCTGATTACACTTTTAATTAAATTTCTGGACTGCCCTTCAAAGCTCAAAGCAGCGTCGACTTCGACTCCTAGATATGTGTATGTGTATACTCTGTCCAGTTTCCTAAGACTGGCAAACACTTCCACATTTTGAATCCTTTTTATTTTATTTGGAGGGCCAAACAAACATATTTTAGTCTTTGCCTTGTTCAGCATTAAATAATTATCCTCGCTCCAGTTCACGAATTCATCCATGGATTCTTGCAGCTTTTCAATTACTTTATCTTGATTTATATTAGAACAGTAAATTACAATATCCTCTCCTTGTCGATGAACTTTTGGACCTGCTCGGGGTAGCTCGTGGCACTAGGATGGTTAGGAATGCCTCGGGTATTGCTAGCCGGCCCGAGGTAGCCGAGGGGGAAGCCGTAGCGAATAAACCCAAGGAGTTCCTCCTTGCCCTCCATCCCCGAGAGGTATCGTTCCCATGCGTCGGGGCGGAGGTCTGAGAGGAGCTCTATCCAAGCGCCCAGGGCGTTAGGCAGGCCTGTGTCCCTCACGGTCCGGAAATCCGGAGTGTTTAATCCGGCGTGGACTTGTGCCTCCGTCGGCGCGGTAACACTTACACTGTCCACGCCGGGAGTATCGTCGGGTATGGTGTCCACGCTGCAGGAGATAGCGGGGGCCTGTACCTTCGGGGGTTTGGCACTTTTGTTGATGTTTTGGTCCCCCTGTCCACGTGTTGGGGTGCCCACGTGATCCGTGACGTCACGTGCTGGTGGCGGCTCGGGCACAGCTGCCACAGCTGCCGGGAGCCGGGGTATCCCTGTTTCGCGCCTCGCTCAGTCGCGGGGCGCGTCCGGCCTGTTTTTTTAATCCTGTGTTGTTGGAACGTATCCGGCCTGTTGGGGTGTCGGCCGAGCACCGCTTTGAAGAGGGTATCCGGCTTGGGGCATCCGGCGTGGTGTTGGTACAGGGGCAGGCGCGGTGTGCTCGTACCCGTGCCCGTACGTAAGCTTCCTGTTGCAGGCGTGTACGGAGTGCCCGCATTGCCCGCCCACCGAATCGCAGAAGCTACACACGTGCAGCCACAGGATACCCCCATACTTGTGACCGTTGCGGTGGCTGCACCCCTTCTCTGTGTTGTAGTCCCTGCAGGGGGCCTCCCACCCACGTGAACGTCCGGTGTCAGCTTTCTGGTGTGTAGGTCCGGTGGCCGTCATGGCGAGCTGTACCCATTCCTCCTGGATACGCCTGTAGTCCGCCTAGTACAAACGGCCAGACTCAATAGGTCAAACATGTAATTCCACCACCGTCGAACTGCGGCCCACGGCCGTGCCTGAGCGTCGACGGAGACCTGCTGGAGGTGGCGGAACATGTGCTCCCGGTCCTCAGAACGCACGGCTCAGTCGTCTCCCAGCAGACACAGAAAACAACTTATACATTCCAGTGGTGCGAGGGAGGACCGTAACTCGAGTTTCTGGTGGAGTGTGTACACCCCATCACGATCAATAAACATGTAGGGTTTTGCAGTTAATCTACGGGTGCTGAGGTCAGATAGCAATGACTGCTTACCCGTGGTATGGTCGTGCCTCATGGTTTCCCTCTCAAACTCGTGTTGTAGATATTCATCTGGCGCGTAGTTGTCCCGTAGTTGACGCGGGGGTGGTAGCACACGCTCCCACTGCTTGCGGGCCCAGTCCCTCGTCCTAGACGCTGCCAATGCCCGTGAGCCGGTCGCCCTCGAGCCTGGACGGGAAATCTGCATGATGGCGTCGAGGACGCCGTCCATATTGTCGGACATTTTGCTGAAGCCTGTCTCGAGGGCCCTAATCCGTGAAGACCGTATGCTGGTTCCCTGCTGGGATACGGAGTCCACGTGGTCTTCAGGCTGCTGCTGCTGGCGCACGGTTACCTCCGAGTCTGTAGAGTCCTCTGCCCGTGAATGCGTTGCTTCAGGCCGTGAGGCGGTCGCACTTCGCATAGTTGGTCCGCTCATACTTGTACGATATAATTTTCCCAACACCAGAAAATATTGTCTCCCTTTGTACACGGTCACCGATATTCGGGGAATATGGAGACCGGAGGTACGTAGAGGGAGATGCCAAAGAACTGGAGAGTAGAAAAATGTACGTCTGTAGGAGTGCAGAGCGAAGTGTGAGACTGAGCTGAGTGCACCGCCTATAAGACACCGAAATTTGTTCCCGATTCATCCCGACCATCGGCTCGGTGAGAGTCGGGAATAAAATGTCGGTGTCTTATACCTATAAGACGCTGACATGTAGACTCTTCCCGACCACACCTCCGAGCGGTGCATGGGGATAGCGACAGGTGGCGCATGGGAGCGCTGAGTGGTGAGGTGCGTCACCAGGGGGGGCAATGACCACCCCTGACCAAAGGCCATGAGTCACCCATTATAATTGATAATTAAATGCTCTCATGTTTCTCTTTTATGGTTGTCTTGTTTTGTTAGATATATAATCATTTATTGAGCTTTGGATCACATGTGATCTTCCATCAGTGAAAATTTTACTTTCTTATTACACGTATGGTACTCCTGTAAGGGGATTTACCTTATGAGCCTTGAATAACTTTGGTTATATTTTTTGTTGTTGCTAAACTCTCCTTCCTTTTAAGAGTAATTAATTGCTTATTCTCTAATTAAGCCTATAAGACACCGAAATTTGTTCCCGATTCATCCCGACCATCGGCTCGGTGAGAGTCGGGAATAAAATGTCGGTGTCTTATACCTATAAGACGCTGACATGTAGACTCTTCCCGACCACACCTCCTCCTTTTATAACCTCGTAAATTACCCGGGATAAGATCAAAGAGAGCCGCCGTGAGCCGAGCCGGGGTGAGCCACGGGCCGCTGGTGTGGAATCATAGAAATTAATTAAAAGTTTAATAACTTCGGATTCAATTAAGATATCGGGAAACTGTTTTCATGTTTATAATCGCCTCTGTCTCCCCTACAAATCGGTATAAAGGGACTTCTAAATCGGACTAGGGGATAGGTAGCATCGCTATTCAAATGGCCAACTCAGAATCGGTAACAATCGGTGAAAGTGCGTACACCGAAATCTTAAGGTTGGGGACAGTCGGTCATATCTGACATGGTAGTAATGCCCGACGCGTCGGGAAAAGCAATAAAATCGGGTCGGTGAAGTGCGTACACCGACCCGATTGATGCAGATTGTCACAGACCCGACGGATCCGTCGGGGAGAGGTATAATCGGGCACAGCGGTCGGGTCGGTGTCTTATAGGCTTAAATTCTATAACATGACGATAGAGGACTAGCGTCAGGTGTGTCAAGATGTAGCCCATGGGAGTTCTGAGGCCATAGCTGGTGTAATCAGAGCATGAAGCTCGTGCAAGTAGGCCAAGTAGGACACATTTGAGACATTTGCTGCCGGGTTCTAACCGAGTTTATAATAACTGTAAGGGGCCGTCCATAAATTATGTCATACTTAAGGGCAGGGTTTACAGACTTCCACTATTTGGTGTGATTTCAACATTTTCGCCCAGGCCCAGGCCAGGTCATTCACTTTTTCAGCTAATTTAGAAACTACAGACACATATCATTAACAAAGAATCCTCATGTATTCAACCTTCCATAAACGTCCAGCTGTTCACCCTTGTTCCTGTTGGTTCTCAATGCCCTACTACATAAGTCACACCAAGCACCAGTTCAGAAAGCTCCAGTCTGTTCCCGGGGGTCATTTTTCGATTGGGGGGGGGGGGGGGGAGACTGTTAGTGGACCAATGTGGCAAAAAAAGACTGTTGGTGGACCAATGTGGCAAAACGTTCATTTGTCATGGGGGGATACCATGTCAAATTTGTCCACTATCACTCTCATAGGATATGTAATATTTAAGGATTTATAGTAAAGATATATGGAGGCTTGATTGATGGCTATAATGATGAAAATTACTGAGACCTTTCTTATATCATTATTAATAAATATATTGACTTCTACATTGGAAATATAAATAGGTTAGTCTATACAGGTATACAGGTATGCAGTTCATGCAAAATATACCCTGTAATAGTCTATTCTCTTGGTATTTCTATCGGGGGGGGGGGGGACTTTTTTTGGTGGGTGGGGTTGTATGTTGTTTTCTTCTATCATTTCCAAGGGGGCTAACTGATTTTTTTTGTGAGGTGGGGGTGGGGACTATATTTGGTGTAGTGGGCCCCTCATTTTCTGGTTTCCATGGGGGGGGGGGGGGGGGGGTGGAGAGAACATCTCCCAATGGGTTGGGAGTGTTTTAATATTTCAGGGTTACAAGGGGTCCATTTTCTTTTAATTTATAGATCTTTGTATCTATGTGGACTAACTTTTACATTTTTTTTCAAGGGGGTGGGCCTACATTGTAAAAAAATACATGGGGGTGAGGCCAACTTCTTTTGGCATTACCCAGTTAACAGAGAGTGGAAATTACCACATTCCTAAGAAAAAGCCAGATCAGCAATATCAGTTTAACCCCTATCCTCCACTACTATAACCCTTGCTCACATCAAATCTTGGCAGGTAAATTATATCTAAATATCTCTTGTTTTCAGAATCATGTAGTTGGCCTCAAGTTATGTTCATGTTAGGCACAGATTTGTTCAATGGATGGGTCCATTTGGCACCCAAAGTGTGCCAAAATGCACTATTTTACACTATTTCAATGAAATGTCCCCTGTGGGAGTATACCTTGGCCAACCTAGCTTCGTGCTCACAAACGTCACACACTCCTGTAACCTGCAAGGTATAGACCGCACCCTTTTTGTTCTACCCCAACTGTAAACCCTGAGGGGGGTGGGGGTGGGATAAATTGAAAAGTGTGACACAGCCTAAAAATCCCAGGGTGTTGTTAAGAGATGTGTAACAGTACACGCATCACCTACTTCCAAGACTTTAGAGACAACTTTCCAAGACATTAGAGAGGCAACTTTGACCATGCTGGAAAGGTGTTGGGAAAAGTATGATAATAAGTGGTTATGGATGGATATAATCAAACAGCTAAGGAACAAGGCAGCCAAATAGAAGAATGTCCAGACCAAGGAAAGTCAGTACATGTGCTACAAGTGGTTAAATGTAACAGCAGAGAGTGCTGTTATACTTGGAAGAGTTCCCTGTTTCTGATCAATGAGGACAGGTTTCTGCCAGGAATACAAGATGCCTATTGTCACATTTTCACCTGATGATTTTGGCTGATTATGGCATCAAGCACCACCCACTGACTATTTGACACTTTTGTGTAGATGATTCTCAGGTAGAATAGCAGATGACAATTTCAGGTCAATCATTTCCCTATAGATACATCTTAGATTCCGAAGGATGTTGTCAGAAAAGTTCATCTCTACATATTTCACTTAGCTTTGCTTCATGAATTACTCTGCAATCAAACTTGGTGGAGTACAGACCAGGTTCTTTTCATCTTGTGAGTTTTCTTTTAATAATGATGTAATTGATACCGATACTAGAACTAGACAGGGAAGCAAAATCACTCTTAAAGTAAAGAAAGCCTGTTATGATCAATTTATGACATCACCTGTATATAAAGGTATGTTACTATGGAACCAGTTACCCCATGAAATACAATCCATAGTAGAAACAAAAATTTCAAACAGGTTATCAAAAAGTATCCAGATCTAAACTATGATATTCAATGTGATAGGGATTTTCCCTTCTGTCATAAGATGAGGGTGATGATACATATCTGGTCCCCTGTGCTTTTTGCTAAGAAATACTCATAAGGGTGCATAGCACACTTCAATTGCTGTCCTATACATGTATTGTCCTATTAACGCCCTGTCATGTGAACATATCTGTGTTCTGTGTTACTTATCAAACATGTAAATATCAATGCATAAGCCCCCTTTATATTGATTATTAGTATTGGTTGAAAACTCTGAGATAGGATTCAACAAACCATGTCTAACTGTCTAGTATATGAATTATCTACCAACTGGCTACATTGAAGAACACCTAATGTGGGCAAATGTTACCTTTTCATCTCAATAATTAAAAATTGAAAAGATTTTCTCCCTAACATTAAGCAATGTGGCACCACCTGATGATATTTTAGCTAGCAAATAAATGTATCTGGATACATTTAACTAGTGGCAGACTACAGGATCACATTCTCAATTCTTCAGTGGTTACCTCCTATGAAAAAGAAGGCCTTTCCCTCAGTGATGATGAATTCTACCATAATCCTATTCACACATACAGGAACCCCACCAGTTTGTCTTTTGGAAATATATACTCAGCTGTAGCTTAGGAAGGGATTATCTTCAGGTTTCTCTGTGAGATAGAAATTGTGCTCCCTCAGCCAATGAGGTAAATACTGAGCAATCATCAGGTGGAAATGGTCTGTTATGGGGTTGATGATTATGTACAAGGATAAATCCCCAAATACACAACTTTTATATAGTGCCCATTTCGTGGGCAGGTTGAACTCATAAATGTGTTTAATCATATACATGGAGGAGGAAGATGTGGAGTACCACAGTGAGGAAGATGTTGATTATGGTAGTAATTCGCCAGAGCAGACTAGTCCAGATTAGGTTTATGCTTGATCAAAGGTTCAGCACTGCATATGATTGGTAGGTCTAAAATGATAATTACTACAGTAAAGTATGGTTAAGTATCAATGGCTTTTCAGTGATCTAGGAGAACAGGAGTTTTGCCTCATGTAATATCTCCCTCTAAATTAATGGTTTGTTACAGTAGCTTTGTCAAAGGGGCCTGTTGAATAATTTAGGCGCATACATGAAGACTCTTTTCTGTACACAAATGAGACCCAGGGATGATGTAAGTCAACTTTATTCAACACTTATGGATGACCTTCTATGAATAGGACTATCTTAGCGAACGAACCTGAATATTATTGAAAGATAACCCTCGTTTGAGGTCTTTTTATACCCTGTACATTTATAGGCATAAGTTATTTAACAGACCCCTGTATCTAAGCCTACTGCAATATTGAAATTACCTTAAAAGTAAAACAGCTCTAACCTGATGGGGTGTTCTTTTGCAGAACGGGACCCTGCCGTAGACGGAGTGAAATGTACTGTGCCTTATGGGAGTACCGTCTTCTTTAATAACATGATCCCGCACCGAAGGTGAGGGTTCATATACATTTCTGCTGTTTGTCTGCCGCTGAACGAGTCACTAGATCTATGTGGCATTTATCAAAGGCAAGTTTTCAAATGCACCTGAAGATTCAGGAACTACAGATATGTAGTATCATACACCTGTATGCAATGTTTGATTGCACGTTCAGTAAACTAACTGGGCGTTTACTCTGTGTATAGGTACGAATTCACGGACTGCTAAGTATTTTCGTTTCCGCGAGTGAGTAACAATTCACAGATCGAACACCTGTTCTGTTTTCCCTTTATTTCATACCTTGACATATCTAAATCAAATCGCCTTTAAGTCTGATTTGGGCATGCAGAGCCGGTCCGTATAACCGCATACGTCACAGTAGGCCTTATTTGAGTTTTACGATAGTGGGAGGAGAGTTCAGTAAGTATAAGAACAATGTTCACAGGTGTTAATACACCTATATAGGTGTTAATAAACCTATATACAACCTCTTCGAAGATATGCAAACTGAAATGTGTAAATATGATGCACTTCTAAATGTTTAATATAGAGCAGAAGGGTATATTTATGTGTTGATGCTAGGTTGTATATACGCCCTCCAGAGGTTACTAGACTCCCAATCATCGCCCAGGGTAAATACAAGTTCCGCTCGCGACTGGGTGAGCACACCACGACCACATGAACCACAGTTCTCCCATTAATATTTGAATAACCTGAATATAATTTCGGATTTATGAGTAGAAATAGCTGTAATTTCCATTTCTGACATCGGATTTCCCTTTTGAAGATTTATAAAAACCGATAAACTGCGTTAATTTCGGGTTACGGTTCAAGGTTCATCACCATACTACGTCGGTAACCAGCGCACACCGGGACCTGTAAACAGACTGAATTCTGGGATACCTCAATAGGGTCTATGACCCAAAAGGTTACTAGAAAGTAATAAGAATTGGAGCGCAATCATTGAGAGAGGTACTATGATCCTGCTAGTTAGTAGAGAGACGATCGCTTGCTGCTTCTGTGAACATCTGTGGCTGCACGTCAGTCCTATACCTAATAACCTATGCTCAGTGTATCATAAATATAGGGGACAGAGCCATTGTTAGTTCACGAAGCAGTCACTAGGTGGTCGGGGGACAAACCTGGCTCTTTGTTCTTACAAAATTAAACTGCCTTTCAATATTTTACCATGGTTCCCTTGACTCTCTACACCCATCCTAAAGTAGGATGAATAGACCAGCTCCGCATGGCCAAACTCTACTCTACATATGAAGGTGTACAATAAAGGGAAAACCTGGCATGTCATCTTTGAATTATAACTCACTCTCAGACTAGTCAATACTTGCCCCTCTCGCCTAACGGCGTCGGGGCAAGCATTTGCCAGTCTGTTATTTCTTAACAATTGTTGGATTTCCACTCTCAAAATGTGGTCTTTTTAATAATTACATGTGTTGTTATACATTTGGTTCACTTCAATCTAAAAGGAACTCTACTTTCTTGTTTAGTTTGCCGAACACTTCGAATGACGTTCGATGGGCGTTTGACCTTCGTTTTAACCGCAAGGATGTTTCGCCCGGTTTCTGGGGCCTCAAGGACGGAGTACAACTAAGGTCATCCACCGACCCCAAATTTCCTATTGACTGGGAATCATTTGAGTCCGTCGACCGCACGTCGAAACAGTTCGAGGCCCTTGAGCAGGTGAGCTGATGTGTCTCTATTACAAGTGATAGTATAATTATATATAAATATCAATTAATATGGTGTCTACCAAAATACTCCAAAGAAACTAGACTAGGTTTTTAAAAATGATTCTACCAGTTTTTTGTTTCCTTTTATTACAATCGGAAAATAGGATCAAACTAAATTTGCCACTGACCCTCTTAGAAGGTTTTTTTTCTAACAGTTATTGTTTTATGGATATGTCTTTACACAACCACCGAGTTCGCAAAGTTCTCCCACTCGAGCCCTCTTCTTATGTTGTACAGTACAAGTTTGGCATTTATAACTTTGAACTTTTTTGAGTAAAGTCAGACTTTTTGAGTACGTTGTGATGTATGATATATGGGGCGGATTAATGAGTCCGTAACAATATAGAAAAGTTTGGATGTTACCCTCTAAACTCAAGAGCCAAAATAATAATAAATAATTAAAAAAAAAAAATTCCAACCACGAACTCCGTACGGAAGTCCAACGGAACGAAGAAATTATACACATCAAGGGCCAAAATAAGCCTAACTGGTCTGGTAAGAATAAATTCAGTGTTGACGAGTCCACGCATTAGGTTAAGGTGGTATGAAGAATACAATGTTTTAATGAATTTAGACGTAACCGGCAGTTTAATCAGTACACCATGTTTAAAGATGTTTCCACTATGACAGGAACAGACTGAATTCGACACGACAATCAGTGGGCCCTGGATGAAACGATGGGAGATTGTGTACCATAACCGCCACTCGGACGCTCTCACCGCCTCTGACCCTAAAGCAATACCCTCAATCATTGGTTAATTCACTAACATTCCACAAATTTTACAATTTAGTTGATATTGATTTTATAATATACGCAAACAGCAATGTATACATAAACCGGTGAAAGAGACAAGAGATATAAATATGTCTGTAAATGATCGTTACAGTAAAACATTGGTCAACCATAGAATTCTCTTTGTTATACCATCACCTCGGCTACCAGTAGAATTAAATAAACATTAAAATATCTTTTCATAGTAACACCAAATCTAATTTTAGATATCTTGAAGTGCCTTTATATGATATGAAGCTTCACTGCATAGTATCAATTGTGATATCCTTTATTATTGAACATTGAGGGTAAGGTTAGTATTGTAAAACCTTTCTACCTGAGACGTGTGTAAGTCATGATAAAATCATGATTTACATACAACAAAATATCGGTGACGGAACACGCGGGTAAGTGGACCACCCAGCAACATGGACCATTTTCTTTAACGGAATCTTTTATTTCGTGTATATGTTTTTTACTCCACTAACTATCCAGTATCTGAAAAACTCGCCTGGGTGAGAGATACGTTCTTGGTAAATATTAAAGTTGTGTTGTTCGCCCAATGGGGTCCTATGGTACTTCTATGAAGATACCAAATAATTATGATCTTCGAATTATATGACAGTATAATATAGTCATATAGGTACAGTGGTGATAAAAGGTTATTCATGATAAAGAGTGTATCTGAGAACATATTTACCACTTTCATATAAAACTAATAGGAAAAAAGGGAAACATCAAGGGGAATATCCTTGGTAGAGCTCATATGGAATCTATATTGTTCTCTATAACACCTCAAAGGACTAGCCAAATGGATGGAAAGACTGTATCACCGAACTATAAAATGGTGCCTGCCTGACTGGTATTGTTGCCAATTTCCTTCGAAACGTTTCATATTATCGACGATCTAGTGTCCGATGCCTAGTTAGCGTGTTCTGGTTCACAAACCCTTTATAAAGAATCCATGAATTATGAATTGTTTCATACATCTTTCAAACCCAATTGTCTCCCTTTTATAACTTCCATCAGAGTATCAGGTTGAATTGTACCAAAAAACAAGTGACCTAGAAAATGGATCTGCGCGTGCATTTCACCATCGTGTTACAGTAATCGATACCCTGTGTACTACTAACACTAAAGATGAGGTCATGGGGATGCGGACGTGACTAGATGCACATACATACACTCAAGTCAAAGTGTTTCACTCTAGTGGGTGAAATTATCTTTTGAATGTTACTTCGTGGACTACATAAATCGGTCACTCTCAGCATTATCGCTAATAGTGCTGATAACAACGATTGTTATGGCTCAATTCTCCCCGGAGAATGAACCTGAAAATATGAAGAACCTGAATTCTAATACTTGACATCATTTTGTGATAGGCCTCTATACGACGGCTTTAGTGGACTTTTACATTTACCTCTATGGTGGCGTTTCTCATCAATGATGTCTTGAAGGTTCTGCATTTTACAACATTGATAGAGACCCCTCGCTAACAAGTACTTTTAACATGTTGATGTGTAATCTACCAGTATGCACTTGCTAACATATATGATAAAACAGAATATGAATTGTGCCATTGATTATTCAAGAAATGATTTTATTGTAATAATCACTAAACAGATAATAAAGAATTTAGAACGACTTCTCGTTACTCATATATTGATGCATATGTATGGCTGGTTTGTTGATTGCTTAAACGAGTGAGTTGAAGATGTATACGTAGATCAATAGAAATAATATATATATATATATATATATATATATATATATATATATATATTACAATATGATATAACATTTATATGGATTAATGACTACTCAGAGTCCGGATTGGAGTATATTGTATTTATCATACTTTGGTAAATGTTGTACGTAGTATAAGAATTGACATGGAGTTATCCCAGTGAGTAATACAATTGGTATTACTAGTAATTGAATTGTAATATAAACAATAACAAATACTTGATATTGAAAATACATGTTAATTATACATGGAGTATCAAATGTGAATGAGATATCAGATGATGGAATTACAATATATGTAGAGTTTATCAAATATAATCACCAACAGGAATGTTGATAGAATCAGTTGTGAAGGTGGGTGGCCAAGGTCGTTTTATTTTCAACTCTCCTGGGCGAGGAGAGTGCCCAGGAGGGATAGCTCCACTGAGGATAATTTTCAGGAGATCTCCTCAATCTCGTTCGATTTACCCTGTCCTCGGGAGGGAGAGAAATCCTCGGCCGAAGTCTCCTTTGAGAGAGCCCCAGGAGAAAATAAACCTGTAGGAGACTTTTGAGGAGACTTGAAAGAGAGGCTGTGTATACTGCAGGTGGTGGCACATAGTGGTATTTTTGGGAACTAATTTCATCATTTATGAATGTATGTTAATCTAAGTAAATAGCAAAGTGATTCTCCATCTGAGACCTCCAGTTTTAATTAAAATCATAATAAATATATTTCCGATAGTTCAAATGAATTAAATAGCTTTTATTTGTTATTTTGAATCACCCACGACACCCCTAGACGTATCCCCAGCCAGGAGAGCTGCAGGACACTTTTCAGGAGCTCTCCTGGCCCCAGGATTGAAAATAAAACGATATTTCAGGAGACCTCCTAGAATCTGGCCCAAGACTCTCCTTCCCCGGGAGACTTTGAAATATCGAACCCAAACTGTCCTGGGACCTCTCCCCGGGCGCCCCAGGTGCTGTTTAAGAACTTACGAGGGAGAAAATAAATGGTCGTTCGATTCTCCTTGGCCCGATATCGTTTAATAAGGGCTAGGAGAATTCCTGAAGGACAAACGAGGGAGAGGATCAAAAGTGAGGCATGAAATATCGTTTAACAAATTTATCCCCCAGTGGACGATTGTCCTCCACATGGTCCTACGTCGTCCAAAAACGGACAATTAAACGACACCTACAGGTGGTGTCGTACAGGGAGTCTGTACCTCTGTCCCTGGTAAGATATAATATATAATGATGGGTATAAGTGCAACTTTTATTGAAACCATTGAATCATAGATGTTATGTAACTATGGAAACTATGTACTTAATTGCTCTTGAAATATACCTCACTATTCATACAAGTCAAGTAGATACACCTGATGAAGGCAAAAACTGCCGAAACATTGTGTCATAATTACTAGTTGCTGTATTTCTACTTAGAAAGCACTTATTAAAATTTAAAACTAATATACCGGTGTTTGTTGGTTATGCGATAATTACTATTTGATATAATAAAATTATTTAATGACTGCACTCAAATAACTATGGAATTTTTTTTCTTTCAGTTTTGCTTGGGATTGCGCTATTTAGCAACTGGGGCTAATTTCAGCGTTATTGGGGATACCCAAGGAGTTATGTGTGTGTGTGTCTGTGCTATATACAGTAAAACCTCTCTTGCGGGACACCCCGCTTAAGGGTACAGCCCGCTTAAGGGGTCACCCCGCTTAAGGGGACAATTTGCTCGGAACAGAAATTTTTCCCTCTATTAAGAGTTTATTTTAACCCCGCTTAAGGGGCCACCCCGCTTCAGGGGACACCCCGTTTCAGGGGACAGTTATTTTGGTACAGAAATGCTTCTTAACCCCGCTTAAGAGGACAGTTTGGAGGGACATCTTATAAAGTACACTCCAGATTATCTTAAATCCTTGTTTATAGTTTGTGTGAAGGGCAGACAGTTGTCTCAACAGGGTAACACCCACAATCGACCCAGAGCCACCAAGAGCCGCTAGGGAGCCGCTGAATATCACAGCTTCAAAGCCACCAGCCCGCCCTATGCAGCCCACCATTAACCTGTAAGCGGGCATCTTACCCAACACCTTCGGCTGGCACGAAAATCACTGGGACTATACCCACTCACCGTTGGCCGCCCAGGCCTGCTAGAGAGGCAGGGATTAACGTTCAATCAACAAACTCCGGCCGCCGGGACCCACGCGAGAATGCCGGGCCAAAGTGTCCGCTTACACGGGGTGTCCGCTTATGCGGGGTGCCCGCTTACGCGGGGTTTTCAAGTTTCCTCCAGCCCAATATATATGTGTTTTATACCGATATGTAGGGCAGACTGAGGCGATAATAGATCTGAAATCCATTTTCTTAATTGGGTCCGAAGTTATTAAACCTTGAATTACAAAATGTATTTTCTATGAATATACTAATAAACATTGAAAAAAAGACAGATTAATCTATTTTGGGTAGGGTGTTCCTCGGAGATGGCCGCTTACATGGGGTTTTAGGCCTTTTAGTACCGAAATAATTGACCGCTTACGCGGGGTTATCCGCTTACACGGGGTTAAAATAAACATCTAATAGAGGGGAAAATTTCTGTTCCGAGCAAAAGTGTCCGCTTACGCGGGGTGTCCGCTTACGCAGGGTGTCCGTTAGGCGGGGTTCTACTGTATATATATATGATATTATCTATCTATTTTATGTTTATTTTTTATCTATTTTTTTATTTATTTTTCATGTATTTGCTTAGAATTGGTTCATTTATTAAACCTTTCATCTAATAGCTGGCGTTTCCTACTTTCAAATAGGGATACCTTATGATATAACCATCGACAGATTGAAAACCCCGCTTAAGGGCGCACCCCGCTTAAGGGCGAACTTGGTCCGGAACGGAGGGTGTCCCCCTAAGGCGGGGTTTTACTGTACCTAGCTTTATAAGAAGCGGCGGGAGAAGTATTAACAATGTTCACCAGATGTCGCACTGATCCGATACGATGATTCCCTCACCACAAGAATGTGACCCTGTGGTATACTATAGTGACACTGTGTCGGACATTGAGTCCAATGACAAGAGTGAGCGATAACAAGGGAGATGGTCGATTCGATTATTTATTTCGATTAAAACATTATATTTGAGATGTGACAACTGTTCAGGAAAGGTCTAATATATTGTACTACCTATATAAGATAATTCTATTATGAAAATATATCATTAATATTAATAAGTCCTACAGAAAACCTGGTTTTATATTCTCCTATATATCACAGAAGTATCTACGGAAGTAGCCGCAGGACTGGATACACTGGTGCCCTGCCGTGTCCGACGCTGATCTCCTTCCACAGATGATCTGGGTCAAAGTTAGGAGAATTTACAGCAAGGAGAGGAGAGTCCACGCAGGACCTCCCTTATTAAACGATATTCACACCGGATCCTCCCCAATGTCCTCCCTCGCGGCTGGTCTCCTATCGTCCAGACCAATTCTCCCTCGTAACTTCTTAAACAGCACCTCGGGCAGAAAATACCCCCCCCAAGTTCCGCGTTGACAAAGACATGGAAAGGCTCGAGGCCAAGGCGTACTGAGCCCCCCCCCCCCCCCACCCTCCTGAAGGGGGGGTCCTGCACCAGCCGGGGACCACGACGACTTTGGGGGTGGGGGTCGGGAGGGCCAATGGTCTTAGACAATATAATCCGTATGTGGAGAGATTCGTCGATTATCGCCATATCGCCCCTCGTTATCACATGAGGGGTGCGAGGAGCTGCTGTAGTAAATAAATTGGAGGCTTGCAGTAGGGAGTAGAAGGCTACTACTGCCGCTGTCTTGAAGAGCAGGCCTATCGTGAGGCCGTCGGCGCAATCACATGGTTTATGTAGTAATTCCAACATGAGCGGAGGGGGGGTGGGGCCCTCGCAAACCCCATGACCACTGACAATCGCTGAACCTTTGAGTACTGCTACGGCTTGACGAGAAACAAAGGCTGAGATATCACCCCCGTGGTCTTGGATCCAAGATTTCGCTCCAGCAATGTAATTCCTTACCACCCCTGGGGAGGATAAGGAATTAGAGAGGGCCTGGATGTAGAGGTATGCTTCGAGGATCGTAGGCTTAGCTGGACTATTCACGTGGAGGGCTGCAAAACGGAGGTATGCTGTCACTCGCGAAGACTTGATAGTTGACCATAGTGGTCCGAGTATTGCCCCAGACTTGATAGTTGAGGGGGCCGAGGCTGCTACAAAGGATGCCGACATCTGGCGATGGAGAAAGGCAGCTGTACCTGAAAATAAGTGAAGTCCCTTAGTACCACGGTGGGTGATGTGACGAGTGGGAAAAACAGGGGGGGAGGTGGCCGTCAGCTATGGCCACTTCTGAGTCCAGTAAAGCGGGTAAAAGCCAGATTTTCTGGACACAGATACCCACAAAGTCGTCCCTGATTCTACGGGGGTTTTCCACCGCTTTAGCTCCCATATCCTCCGTGATAATAACGATCCTGGGCCGCTTTACCTGACTGTTCTAGAGAGGCCGCTACAACGACTGGGAAGGCGCCCTTGCATAGACTGGATGTCGCCACATGGTTATCTAGGTTGTGCCAAGACCATGTGACTGCATCTTCGTCAAGCCGTGCGTTAGCGGTCGAACTTGTTACAATTAGCGTCATGAAAACGGGAATTTGGGGTGACTGTACCAAATGTACCACATAATTGACGAACTTAGTGACATCTCCCTTAAAGGCGTGGCTTATTTTGATGATGTCGCAGAAACGTGCTGCGCAGAGGGCAACAAAGATGCAGACCATGAAACGCCTAGCGTGCCTAACGTAGGCGGCTATGTGGACTAGGCGTCCTGCCAATGATTGAAGTTGGCGGAGGGTGGCGTGCGACCTGTCTTGCCAAGCATGGCATGTCTCGATTACCTCCTGGAGTTTATCCTTAGGAATTGAAACGATCATTGCGCAGGATGGTGTATCCCAACCACATGAGCGAAGTGGTGAGGCGAGAGCACTTCTCCTCCGTGAGTTCACGTGAGAGCCACAAATTCACGTAGTCACGTGTGCGTGGCGACACCAGCGTAATCATCCAGATATGCTAAGGCCACTATGCCTTGGGAGCGGAGTATATATTACAGCGTTGGCCACTCGTTGGCAGGCAATGGAAAAGGTTCGACACCCAAAGGCTGGGCAAAGGTTGGTGTAGAACCTTTCCCCAACCATGAAACATGTGAAAGGGGTGTCGGCCAGGTCTAGTCTCAGCTGGCAGTAGGCCCTGCTCAGGTCAGCGGCCCAGAGCCAGGCTCCCCTTCGCTGGATTACCTAAGTACACTCCTGTAATCCCGTCATTTACTGAACTACCTGTTGGAAAGTAGAGGTCAATGATGACGTATCATGTGCTTGAATTTTTCTTCTCCCTCGTCATGAGGGGGGAAGACCTGAGTACCCTCCCCGAAGGTGGGGAGCATAGTGGTCCGAGTATTGCCCCGTGTGATAGCTCCGTAGCGGTAAACTCGTCGAGAGCGTCCAGGTAAGGGCGGGCGCTGTGGTGGTTGTTAAAGGTAGGGGTCGGCCACATGGAGGAGTTGTAGCTAATTGGCCACCCGTACCTGAGGAAATTGCAAACCTTGTAGTTGTGATAACCCTGGAGATTGACGTTAACCACTCATTGACGTTGATAGCAGAAATGACGGGGCACTTTGCACCACAGAAATTATAATCCGTGGTCGCAACGACCGCTGTATAAGCCGTAGCGAAATCCAGGAGTCTAACCCAGCATTCATAAGAGGGGCGGGGGGCGGACAACTGGTGAATCCAACGTTGTTGCGATCCGCTTAACAAGACCGATATGATCCATAGGCGGGTTGTCCTCCCCAGGAAGGTACCTCAGGCGGTAGGGACTGCAGTGGCGGTAGGTGCCTGCCCCAGGCCTAAAGGGCGTGGCTCCAGGTGGTGCAGGTGGTGCAGTAGTGGTTTCGTGTCGTTGCTTGATACAACATTCCTTCATTATATGGGGGTGATGTAGGCTGAGAACAGTATAGCAATATTCGCAGGAATGGCTGACTAACTTGTAAAGGTAGTGGAGCACCCCTTTGCCGAGTTGTAGTCCTGGCAAGGGGGGTGCCCGATTAACTTACCACGTTTTGTTGACTCGGTATTGCCCCATGCGGGCACTTTCTGAATGGGAGATAGCTGTTCTCAGGTGTTGAATCTGGCTTTCGCTGCCCCAACCATCAGGGAAACGTCCCTCTTCAACGCATTCTAAGATTTCCTCGCTCACCCTCTAACTGTGCTAAACTCATAATCCAGCCAGTCCTCCACTACCTCGCGGAGGTGCTGGAGGAGGGAGGGCTTGATGGAGGTATCCGTGTCAGTATCATCTATCAACCGGAAAATACCCCTGATGTATTCTTGAATATTCAAGGAGCCCAGAGACGTTTTCTCTTCTTTAGACCCTTGAAAACGTACTGGAAAGGTTGATAATGCTTACCATTGACTGGCCACAAAATGTGTGTGGGGTGTTGTAGTAAGCACTGGATCTGCTCATCGAGCGCTTCGTCTTGGTAATGTGGGGAGGCTGCGCCCCTCTGCTCGCAGGCACCCGGGCGGCACGCTAAATATGATGTAACAAAGTCCGTCTGGATTCCCGTGCTTGCTGAGACCTGGATCAGTGCCCTGGCCATGGCACCATCTTGGTTGCTTGCAGCATTTTGCATTACATCAATGGGAATATTAGCACTGACCGTAATTTGGCTAAATAAAGTCTCGTTATTTGGCGTGGTAAGTGGCTCCTGCCCACTTGCGGCGACTGGAAAGTTTCTTTGATGCTCTAAGGTCTGTTTCGCAATAAATCCCAGGATGGCCGACTTCATTTCTTCAATCTGGCTTTGCAAGGCGTCGATGCATTTGTCAGTCTTCGTCGCCTTGGTACTTGTCTCTGGGGCGCTTTTCTGGACTCTAGGTCGTCCACCTTGTGCATACTTCTTGGGCATGATTTAACCGTTTTCACGATTACAGCTGTTAGATAAATGTGTCTCGGGCACTGATGAAAGTTTAAACGTGTTAACAGTCTGAGTTGTGAGCGAGGACTGCGTATCACTAGATTGGCCACCACCTCTGTCTACACTGTGTTCCAACTAAGAGGTTGGTAACGTTAAACAACGGAAGTGTCCACGGATTCTCACTCTCAGACC
Organism: Alentia gelatinosa; assembly: GCA_950022655.1. Classification (NCBI taxonomy): domain Eukaryota; kingdom Metazoa; phylum Annelida; class Polychaeta; order Phyllodocida; family Polynoidae; genus Alentia; species Alentia gelatinosa. The sequence goes on from OX465582.1 coordinate 102,171,307, forward strand.
AAGTAGCTTTCTTTATTTTTGGATTTTTAGAGATAAGATCCTCATTATGAAATATCCATAGCTGACAAAATTGATAATAAAGTCTACCTTTATGTTTATTTGATTAAAAATACACACAAAGGTAAATATTAACATTGAAAAATGGTTTCAAGAGTGAGAATTGAATAGGTCCAGGTACCATAAAGGATCTGCTGGGAGAGTAAGAGACACATACAGGTGGTGGATCAAGGCGGTTGGACCACAGAGTAAAAATAGATACAGAGTAAAAATAGATACACAGAGTAAAAATAGATACCAACCCCTAACTCCCAACCGAAAAATAGCTAAAGTGAAGTTCCTTTACCCACTGCAATGGCTTGAGATGCCCGCTACCACGCCATGTCAAGGCCCACTCTCCCAGCAGAGATCTTGCGCTCTACTTCCTGCGGCCGCTTATATCTCTGCCCCAACCTGCCTCTTTGGGCTCAAATCTGGCCCATACGCCAATTTTTGAAATATCCTAAATTCTTAGCGCTTTAGGCAGTATTTTGTGGTTTACATGTAAATAGATATGCATATATTTATATGGTAAATGATTTACACTCATTTCTGTTATTTGTTGTATCAAATCAGGCATAGTCTTAGGGATTACTTTCTTCATTGGAAGGCACCTCATGTGTTACAGGGTTTTGTTTGTCAACATAACACATGTGCTCACTCGAAGGGGCAGTCTAATCAACAGTAGATTCACATCATAAAGTGGTTTAAAGATGAAAAAGAAACAGTTGGATTGTCTGTTAACCCAATTTAACAATTCCTATATTTCCTAACTAATGATATGTGAGTTGTTTGACTTGTATAACTTTTGACAGTTGCCTTGTTTTGAATCTGAAATGTTCGCTGGTCTCACCTGTCCTTTGTGGATACCCAGGGAACAGGCTTTGGGTTGGGGCAGAGACTAAGCACAGCGCTAGCGCCGCGAAAGATCTGGGGGGAGAGTGGTCAAGGCCCCTGTCAATTCAACGTGACCAGAGCTAACGTAGTGTAGCTCGGGTGGCCAGTGTATGCGTATCACTTGACCAAATGTGGTCTCAGAAGCGTTCGATAGAGGGGGCGAGGGTCCATGTAAGCGCCCTCTGCATTCTCACCACGTTTGCTCCAATTAACCGTTGATATGTGGTTATTCATTCACGGCGCTATGTACATTGTTATCTATTGTGTCATGGTGGTATCCATAGATATAGATAGAGTATCCAAGGTATCCAAGTGGTTACCTGTTATTAACATTCCCCTCAACGGTCATTCCGCCGTTTCAACCTACCTGTATTGGACATATTTCATTTATACACAGTATTGACTGGTATCAGTTACAAGCGGTTGTATGCTCCGAGGAGTTGACGTATAGTAGTATCCGCATGCATGAAACCAGTCAATACTGTGTATATATTTTTCAGTGCAGACCATCATAGATAATAGGAAAGTTTAGCGTCAGAGCTCGTATCCCATTGAGTTCGAATCACGCAGTAATTCACAAGGCGAATTACATAGCAATTCAAACGAGCTCTGACACTAAACACGAATAGGTTTCTGAATTTATTCACCCTTCACATTGACTAATCGGCTAACCTTTATGATATAATCCCCCAATGGGTATTTTTTCTAAATACTCAACGAGCATCTGATTCAATTTATGTTAAGTCCATGTTGGAAATATACCAGGGGTGAGATAATGTTCCGTTTGCGCGCTTTATCGGCACCCGGAGCATACAATATATCTGTTTGCTCCGGGTAAGTAGATATATATACTCTCCCTATGTGTTTTCTAATGGATACTTTGTATCAGGTGGATAATAAATATATATTTGCTCATCCCATTACTATTTTCCGCACCTTCAGCTGCACAATTACTCATACGATATAAAAAAAGGTCTCCAGACCCAGATCCGCGACCTAGAGTGGACAGACGGGAACCCTCGGTCGTTCTTCAGTCCGTCAAATAGTGGCGAGTACACAAGGCAGGGGATAAAGAACCTCCAAACAGCCGCCCCTCTTCGCACGACGATTACCACCTGCCTGAGATATCATCGATATTACAGATCCGTCACACGCCTCTCGCCATTTGTTAAACATTTACCCACCACCAGCCCGACCCCTGCCGGCGCAACACGCGATTGATTAGCTTCATAACGAGGCGAGCTCTCGTTCCGCCGAGATCTGGGTAACCATGGTCTACTGCAGCACCGCCTGGTGGCGACAGGTGGCGTCAGGATTGTCACTGGTTGCCGGTGGGATTTCATATTGTATGATCCGACGAGCGGGAAGGAATAAGCGGAATGGTTGCAAGTAAGTCATTACAGGTTACTTTCTATTGGTGCTATATGAATACATTCAAATTATCTAGTTATTCTACAATTTGATTTTCCTCGTTAAATACCTGTGATTATACAATGTATTGATTTATCTGATAGGCCGGTCAAACATCATAATTCATCAAATCACGGACTTGGATGTGTATACATAATAGGCCCATGATTAAACTGATTAAATCCATGGGAAACGTTTAATAGATAAAAGTTCAGAATTGACCTAGTTAATAATCCCCATCTCGCTTTGATTTCCTTTATGGTTAGCGTAGATCTATGATTTAGTAAGTGGGAGTGGACATATAGTGTGCGCCTAACGAATAACAGGTGCCAAAACCTGGATTCTGACGTGCCATGTGAAGTCTATTGACAGCCATTGGGCGGGCTGGAGTGAAAAACATAACAAAAAAGATTTGACTTTTGTCTAAACCTCTACAGCGGTCACCTAAGTAGAGTTACAGGTCCTCAGCTGACTGTCCTCGATTCAGTGAGGTTGTGTACAGTTCTCATAGACAACAGTACACAATTCCTCAATCACGACAATTACGCGGGCTCATACGCTAGTCTAACCATTGCATGTTATCGGTGGTGGGAGGATTTATATTGCCCGCGTCGCACGCGTCCACCGACTTACCTGCCAGGTGCGGGGTAAAATATGTACACTATATATCTGGACAAATGCGTCGTGTTTATTGAGACCGCCTGGCCGCGCATTTACCAATTATCTCTCATGGTTTGTCTGCTCACATTAGAGCCCTAGGTCAATATCACACACTGCTAAAATGTCCCGTGAGTTCTATGTACATACATATAGGCGTTTATAAATAATCCCATCAGTCCGGAGGGCGACGTGACCTGTCCTCATATTACCCACCTGAAATCCGTAATGCAAGGAATAGCAAGCTATAAATACTTCACGTGATAGGATATGTGATAAATAACCTACTATTTTCCAAATATTTTAAATTTTGATATCTGTTTTGTATCCTATCCTTGTGGTACAAAACAAAGAAAATTAGAACGCTGACATGGTGATAGAAAGAACGAGTAATCTATCTTAACATATGTCATTACAAAAAGGCCATTAAGTGAATCGAACTTGAGGTGGAATGAATATTCACATGAAACTGACGACGCCACTACATATAGGAACAAAGTACTGTGATAATCTTAAACGAGAAACCCAAGAAACCCAAGAAATGGGAGTAGGAGTTTTAAACTCCATATATAGAGAGAATTGCCACGGATAATGAGTGACGAGGTGTAGGAATTATAAAGCGTTTGAGGCTATGCAGCCTCAAAATGATTGTTAGGTAAAAAGTGAGTAAATGAGTTGTACAGTCATTGTCTGGTCTGTAATTGAATATATCGTACGTCTCTGATGACGCCAACGCGGAAGATCGCCCGGTGGCAGGTGAACGATTGTATCGTCGTTGATATATTTGAATAAAAAAAAAATAAGTCTGAGATCCATCTAAAAGATTACAGCATTTGGCCAGCCACTCAATTGACGCTTTGTGTTTGACTCTGTCCAGAAACCCTAACTCTACTTTTCATATACTACCATCTCAACCCTAACTCTACTTTTCGTATACTACTACCTTAAACCTTAACTCTTCTAGAGATTGGAACATGCAGAAATGCGCTTCATGGTTTACAGACATGTTGTAGAGAATTGCAGGGTGCTGCATACACTAGCCCTTCATTAGCTGCATACCAACGCTGTGGCATTGGAAAGGTGCAGAGGACCAGTATATGTTAGAGCGTCTGAGAAAAGTGCCCAGTATTTACAAATTGACTTTATATTTTCTGTATTCTTTTCTGTTTACATGTTGATAAATGCATCTCATTGAAGGAAAGCCAATAGTATAGTTTTCATAACAATATTTTAGATTCAGAATTAGTACGGTATATATTTGAATAGCAAAGACAGCTATCACTTCACCTTCAGTGAAACATCATCACACTTATATCTCCTATGATATTATCGGTATTTTTTTCCATTTCATGCATTGTATAATATTATATTCATCTAACGTATGCCTGTATCTAGTTTCAAATGATAAAGCAGAAGGAAAATCTAGATGTACATGTACCTGCAGGACAAATCTGATTGAGACCAACAAAAGCTAATGAGTATAGTGGTAGACCGCTTCTGTTCATGAGGCGAATTCTGTCCCATAAAATCAATTGAAAAAAAAGAAAGAAGAAAATTCATTCTCCAAATTTCCAACGAGGAAAGGAATTTTGTAACGGTGAATTGTAGAAGCTACTATCTAAAATTTGAGTCGAGCCATTTTACATTGGTGCCTAATGTTAGGTTTTACATGCAATTTTTGTAGGGTTTTTGTAGCAGTGAGTTACAAGTTGACGACCATTATATATATATATATATATATATATATATATATATATATATATATATATATATATATATTTATATATATATATATTGGCTCACGGTAAGTACATGGTCAATCTCGCTGCACCCGGCCATCCCTTATTCACCCCTAAGTTGTGATGCATGCTCCCTGGCAGACAATACTTTCACGTCCAATATCGCCGCCCTGGCGGTCAGTCGCGTATTAAGCCCGTTTCCATTGGCCGATTATTCTACACCGATATGCAGTCGGGAATCACTGATATAATTTGTTGGTACCCTGAACCAGGTCGGTGAATGGAAACAAGAACTGCATAGAATGCTCACTGATTAATTTCTTATAGATTATGTAACAGGGACACGACCGACAATTTTCTCACAGAAAATCTGTGTGCACCTGGAAAATACAATAGAAACAATGCATACACTGTACCCTAACCGACAAATTGATACAGACATGCAGTCGGTTGCACCACCAACAGACTTTTAGGGACTCTCTAATATAGAAAAATCTCCACCGATTTCTCCGGCCAATGGAAACAAGGTTATTGTTGGTATCAATTTTCTCCCTTCCTTGAGTTGTATCCCTCACACCTTGCGGGGTGGTTTTGGATATATTTTCTTTCGGTTAGGAAAAAAAGGTTATTGTCACCGCTACCATTGATTCAGCACGGGATAGGCTTTGTACTTGCGCTGCCCTCGCGGTCCCCATACTAGTCCGTTCACGCACCGCGCCGCCTCCGGGTTACGGTACGTGAAGGTCTAACAGAGCATGGCTCTGAGTGGCCAGCCACCTTTAGCGAGTGGAATTTTATGGTTGGCTGTCCTATTTATAGGATCAGTTTGACAAGAGGGATACTGTATCATATTGCTGGTTACTGGGTCGCAATACAAACGAGGTTAGAACAAGCGATCCGCCATTTTCCAGGTGCATGTTGGGAAGAAGGTAGGAATTCCCACCTTAAAATGGCAGCGCAAAACAGTCCCAGTATGAGAGCCTGTGTGCCCTGGCCCTGGCGACAACTGGCTGTACTAGAGTCTATCCCCATACCTGTCCACACTATTTGATTGGCCATTGCCTCATCCACCATCCGTTCCGGGCAGGAGTGGTCTACTTCCCTGATTGGCTACGGCCTGCTGCTGTGCTTCAGCCTGCTATTCCAAGAGAACGAGCAAATAGCGGCGCCTGAAGGTACCAACACTATCCGTTATCAACTGTCATATCTGTAGGCGTCGTATCTCACTAAACATGTGGGTTAATTAGTCATTTGTCAACGTGTGTTATTCATTTTCAGCTTGCCGACATAAGGGACACTCCTGCAGGTCAACATGTTCCCCAAGTCACACCTCCTCCACCCGGCAACCCCACGGGGATCCATCTTTGCAAACTTTGAATCTGCTCAGGTTAGTTCTAACCTATTCTAAGGCCTGGCGTATATATCTACAACGATAGAACTTAAAGGACTCCCGATGCAGCACGTTGTATAATGTCAGAAACGATAGACGACCGGGAACCCCCTTTTCAACACAAACGTCTAGACTAAGGACATCGGCATGCATCGTAATTGGCTTTTAGGTACCTCGTAATGCCTATCATTGACGATTTGGATTTAATTAAATACAGTAGAACCATGTCTAACGGACACCCCATGTAAACAGACACCCCGCGTAAGCAAACAATTGTGCTCGAAACGCAAATCTTTCCCTCTATTAGATGTTTATTTTAACCGAGGGTAAGCGGACAATATCGCTGAGAAAAAAAGATAGGTGTGGAGAACCCGGGTATCGATCCCGGTACCTCTCACATGCTAAGCGAGCGCTCTACCACTTGAGCTAGCTCCCCGTACCTGAAATGGTAAGGTCTAATCTATTGTCAGATTATCTAGTATTCAGCAACTGGGACAAATATAAACTAATACGGTATCAATGATATATCTATGCATATCCGGGTGAACCTTTCTCTCTATATCTTAATGCCTCTGTAGCTATTCACATGTAACTATATTCTGCGATAAACATTTTAATGACGCTAATACTCAAATACCTATTGAGGTGGGTCGTTTTATATTTACTATATACCCAAAATCAATGAAACAATTAACTTAATGTGGCTTATAACTAATATAGTTATATAATAATCGTACAATTTATTACATGACCATGCAGTTTATTTGATAATCACGTACTGCTGCTCCTCATGCAGTATGAATTGTATACCGAACCCTGTGCAGTACATTGTTATATTGCACACGTTGAAATATCAGCAGTGTGTGGGCTTTCACACTGGCATTTCGTCTATGGCAATATATGGTAAGATTTGATTAATTTTGGGTATATAATAAATATAGAACGCCCCACCATGCTTGTTACCTACCTATTATAAAACGTGTAAATTCCGATAACATCCGCTTGGAGATGCTCCCGCACATAGAGACAAAGTGAAGCAAACTTAGGCTTGGAGAGCCACGAGAGTGAGATTCTCGTACAATGCCTAACTGAATCCTGCTATTTTTTTGTTTTCCTCTCCACAGATGTACTTCTATTCTTATGATTTGTTTTTTGCCATACTGAAAACATAATTTAAAACTGTAGTTTTGCAATCTCATTGGCCTGAGATCAATCTGTGAGATTATTGCGCTGGTTGCTGGCAAAATACCTGTGTCATCGCAAAAATTGGAGCTGTAAGGACCTGTAGTTAAATTTTCACCAGATGGCGTCGTGCATGTTTGTTTTTACGATGGTTTTCCGTTTAACCGCTAGAGGGCACAATGGCAGGGGCTTGGGGTGGGGTTAGCCAAATACGATTCGACGAAGTCGCTAGTTACCTACTATATCTAAAACGGTAGAATTTTGTGATATCCGCTTGGAGTTGCTGCCATACACAGAGACAAAGTGAACCAGACCTAGGCATAGAGACTGAAGGGCCACGAGAGTGAGAATCTCGTGCAGTAGCCTACTTAACTGAATCCTGCTATTTTTTTGTGTTTCTTTACACAGATATCCTTCTACCCTTAAGATGTGTTGCTAGCTGTACTGAAAACATAATTTAGAACTGTACTTTTCCAATCTCATTGGCATGAGATCGGTCTGTGAGACTATTGCGCTGGTTGCCCGGACACACACTGATAGCCCTATTAAAACTCCGCTGATTCCCCCCACCTACCACCAGTCTAAGTCTTTGGCCTAGTGAAGCCACCTGTCTCTATGGAGCAGTCAGCAGAGCTCTTGCTTGGGAATGCGAGTTACTGGAGTTCAATTCCCGCAATCGGCGGTCCGGTATTTCGTTTTTCAATATTTTCCCTTTAACTAGGACTCGACGAAGTCGCTAGTACATGCTACAAAACGAGATGGGGAATTGTTGTTTTTTACGGAACGAGGCCAGAGGCTCTCATGTGTGACTGTGTTGACAGCTGAATGCCGAGGAGCGGCTGTTCCTTCACGCCGCCCGGCTGGGTGAGGTGGGCGTCATCTCCGACCTGCTGGAGGCAGACGGGTCACGTGTCAAAACCACCTGCGTCGACTACATGGGCAGAGACGCGCTCTTCCTCGCCATCGACAACGAGAACGTGGAGACGATCGAGCTTCTCCTGGACAAGGTCAGTCCCACGGTCAGACAGGTCAATGCCCTTCCTACTTCAATTTTCATTAGTTGATGCTTTTATTCATATTTCATTGTACACATGTGAACATTTTTCTTATACTTACTGACCTTTGCTCCTTATTTAACCACTTTTCAGTTGGATTCAGTTGGATTCTCAATTCGTTACGCCACGTCAACAGATATACCTTTGCTCCTTATTGGCCCATTTCCATTGGCCGACGAAAACGGTGTAGATTTTACGACACTCTCCCAGCAGATATCCTGCGCTCTTTTTCCTGTGGTCGCTTTGTATCTCTGCCCCAACCTGCCTGTTTGGGCTCAAATCTGGCCCATACGCCAGTTATTCAATTATCCTAAATTCTGAGAGATTTGCAGGGTATTTTGTGTTCTACATGTAAATAGAGATGCACATATTTATATGGTAAACAAAATACTCTCATTTCTATTATTATTTATGTCAAACCAGACACAGCCTCTGGGATTACTTTCGACAGTGGTGAGCACCTCATGTGTTGCAGGGCTTTGTTTTGTCAATAATGTCATGTGCTCCTCTGAAGGAGCAGTCTAATCAACTGTGAATTCCCATTATAAAATGGTTTAAGTCTGAAAAAGAAACAGCTAGATTTTCTGTCAAGCTCCCTTAACAGTTCCCATATTTCCAAACTCATGATATGTGGGTTGTTTGACTTGTATAACTGTCGAGAGCTGCCTTGTTTTGAATCTGAAATGTTGGCTGGTTCCCCCTGTCCTTAGTGTATACCCTGAGAACCAGCGTATGACATCACTGGGTTGGGGCAGAGATTAAGCCAGCGCTAGCGCCGCGAAAGATCTGGGGGGAGAGTGATTTTACGAGTTCTCCTAATAGCCAAATACCATTATGCCTCAGTCAGTAGTGATAAAGGTCCTGACTGTAGGTCCGTGACAGCCAATGGAAATAGGCCTTTCGGATAACTCAAAATATCTTTGGATATGTTTTATATACGTTTGTTTGTATAGCCATTGCTATGTTACATCTCATATATTGTAAACGAAAACATCGCCCGTAACATTTCTGAACTGGGAGTACATTGAAACCAGACCGCGGTCTGAGTAGTACCCAGTATAAATAAAAGTTTAAAAAAAGGAGAAAAATCTACATATTCGTCGGCCAATGGAAACAGACCTTATATCATAAAAATCACAAACCAGCTCTGTGTGCCCAAAAATGGACTTTTAATAGCACTTAAAGGTAATTATTCATGAATTGAAAATATGTCAGGGTGTACAAACAGGTCAGACATTTAATCTGTGAATTATTACTCACTCACAATCGTGAACCTTGCCGGGATGCCATTGTTGTAGCCTTTGGTGGACACCCGCCTTTAGTTGGTTTCTGGCCCTGTGCAACAGACTATATTGTTCAACGAGCAATCGTAGTGCATCCGGAAGGTATTACTAGAACCAGGGATGCTCCAGTATTAAAAAACTGTCAACCCAATGGAAATATCTATATGAAAAGTGTAGAGTACTCTGGTTCAAAAATGTGGAACAATTTCAGTACGCAAACAAGGAATACCCCAACATTCGCAATGTTTAAGAGCTTGTCAAAGAAGTTGTTGCTTGAAAGTATCCCTATGTAACATCTAAGCCAAAAACCTGTTGGTACCAAGAACTTGATTTATCCATTGATTACTGCTTAATAATTATATTGGGAGTCATGAGAAACCACTGTTAGATTGTTTGGAACCCTTATCCCTATTCCTATAACTAGTATAGGTACAACTCGTGAATCTAAAAAGGAACTGATGTATTAATATTAAGAGTAAATAGCTAGAGGATTACTAGAAGTTAACAAGAGTACCAACAAAATGGCACCCAATGAAAACCAGCACACAATATATAGCAGCTGATGGGATGCCATCTTTATTGATCAACCAAAGCAATGTATGTATATAACAGTATAATGTACTACACTTTATATCAGATCAATAAAGGAATTTAAAATATATATATATATATATATATATATATATATATATATATATATATATATATATCCTAGCAGGTGGACACCCCCTCCTTTATGAAACCATTCCCTATGTTTATCCACAGGCGAACTGGGAGTCCGTGGAGGAGGGACTGCTTCACGCCATCTCCCGCCGCAGTCTGTCCCTGGTGCGGCTGATCGTCGACCACCCGACCTACCTGTCAGGAGAGCGGCGCCGTCAGCGCTGTGCCAGCCGCCTGGAGGGCTTCTTCCGCCCGGAGGAGAAGTACCAGTACCCGCCGGAGATCACGCCGCTCATGCTCGCCGCCCACTTGAACGATCATGAGATCGTCCAACTCTTCCTCTCTAGGGGCCACACCATTGATTGGCCGCATGCCATTGACT